>JARQAB010000033.1:3203897-3658897 GCA_036172955.1 Meloidogyne arenaria | reverse complement strand
ATTTAATCATTTTATAAACACATTTAAAGCTTGTTTTTAAAATTAGAGTGGTCTTAATAGCCCTTATTATCGCTCTATTTTTAATGTGAGGGAAATAACACTCAAGAGATGCAAATTTATCAAAAACAAAATTTACCGTTCCATAAATGTTTATCCCCATTTCCACCAGCTTCACAAACGATCATCACAAGACTCAAAAAATATAACGCAACTATGAAGCTTTTTAAAAGTTTTGGACAAATTGGGAAGATAAAGTGCATTATCTGTAAATTATATTTATACGGATTGAAGTCCTAAGGAATTTTTTCAAATAATCTTATAGATATTTATTTTTGAAATTATTTAATAGAATATTATTAAAATTTTTTGTATAATGTCAAAGAATATAAGAAGAAAAATGTATTTACTAAGGCTATACAAAATTCCCCTCTATGAATTTTTATTTCAATTTCTCTAGCCTCGATAATTTTATTATAGACAAAATCATACGACTTTTAGACACTCGATTTTCAATAGCAGGCAGGCATTGAGGAGGAAAAAATAGTTTTTGAGAGCCAGGGGGATTAGTAAAATACGTGGAATATATTGAATTTTTCCATATTTAATTGAATTTCTCTAGCTCTCTAACCCTTAAAAATTAAATTAACACTTCAACATAGGGTTAAGTTAATAGGGTAGAGAATAATAATAAATTAATTTAAAAATTCGAAATAATTTGCCTGAAGCATATACTTTAGACGATGCTTTACAGACCGTAAGCATGTGGGCAAACTATGTAGCGGGTCAGAAAATCTCGGTTCGGTATCTGGAGGCCAGATATGCCTAGTACCTCTCCAATCCCAGGGTATCCCCAGTATCACTTCAATCCACTGACATCCCCTTATTAGAGATTAGATTTCAATAGCAATCAAGCATTGAGGATAAAAAATAAACATTGAGAGCCATGGGGAAATCACTGACATACCTTATCCTCCGATATCTCCACAAATATGCTAGTGTCCTCCGTAACACGCTGATTTCTCGCTAAATCCCCTTGAACCCTCTAAATTAGATATCCTTCGTAATCCCATGTACCCCCTATATCACTCATTATCCATCCAAACCCTTATGTGTATTACAAAATCAACTCGATCCTTCTGACCTCGCTTCTGCATTATATTTTGGATAAATGACAGCACAGTCCTTCGACTCTCACTTCTGCTTCACATTTTGGATGGACGTTTGTAAACCTCGGACAAACCCCACACTTAACACATAGCAAAAACTTCTGAAGCTTGTCCAGTTTGAAAAAAATCAGATATATAAATTTTAAGGATGTCTGAATCACTATGAGGCTTTTAAACCTAACAAGAGCCGAATAAATATTTTTTGGTCATACTGAAGGGGACAGTTAAGCATATGTTTTAGTATACGGTAACCAAAAAGAAACAAGGAAGTCTTGTATAAATTTCAACACTGAATCACAAACGTTTTAATATATAACCTAACAAGATATTTAAACCTAACAAGAGCCTAATAAATATTTTTTGGTCGTACTGAAGGGGACTGTTAAGCATATGTTTTAGTATACGGTAACCAAGAAGAAACTAGGAAGTTTTGTATAAATTTCAACACTGAATCACAAACGTTTTAATATATAACCTAACAAGATATTTAAACCTAACAAGAGCCTAATAAATATTTTTTGGTCGTACTGAAGGGGACTGTTAAGCATATGTTTTAGTATACGGTAACCAAGAAGAAACTAGGAAGTTTTGTATAAATTTCAACACTGAATCACAAACGTTTTAATATAAAAATCGTTTAGATCAGTAATTATCCCTAATATAAAACAATCAAATAAAAAAGCATTTTATACCCTGAATAAATAAAGAAATGAACCTAAAAATGTTAGGTATCTTTTTTGAAATGTTAAAATAGTTAGTGGGTTTATAAAACCAAAAATTTTTTAAAATATGGTACTATGTAGGCCGACTAATATCGGCAATTGTTTACGTATATTTTAAAATAAATTTAATCAGAATCTTCCTGTTTTTCATATTTTCCAAGATCAAAATTAGGTATATAATCATTTCCTTTTTGCATCCCTCTCTGATACATTTGCATAATAGCATTTTGATCAACTTAAAATTAATAATTTTAAAAATATGTTTTTGATATCGGGTTCTTTATAGAGATCTCAACCTCGACGTACTCTACCGACCGGTACCTCGACGTACTCTGTATGTCGAGTACCGAGTAATTGGGAAATATCGAGCTCTAGTATGCCGAGGTTGAAAAACCCAAATTCGAATTCAACTTTAGAGGTCGAGTTCGAGTTTTAGGTCGAGTTCGAGACACGATTTAAACTGAGTATGTCGAGTAACAAGTTTTCGAGCTCGACTAATCCGAGTATTAGGAGCCGACTAATGATGTTTCGAGCCGGGTAATGACGCAAAAGACCAGAACGGTCGAGTCGAGTAATCTAACTCGCTCAACTCGGATGCACTCTACTATGTATTAACAAGAATTGTCTGAATCCTAATATGGGCTTTTGCTGATAACACTATCAAGGGAGAGTCCGAATATCTAGCAAGTGTGTCTACAAGATTAATACCTTCGTGTTGAGAAGTATGATGAGTTAAATTTGCTTGATCCGGTTGATAATGAGTCACACCCTGCTGAGTTCTCGCTTTTCGAGCCTTGGATTTTTTAGGTTCAATATTTAGAAAACCCTTTCCCTTAGCTTGGCCGTCTTTATAAAGTTTTGCATAATGAGCAGAGTCTGTAATTTAATATCTTTGTTTAAATTTAAAAATTGGTTTACCATGTACAGGATTGCTAATATTTTCTGTAATTTAAATTTGAGAGTATTTTTAGTTTAGTTTTTAAGTATCGTTTTACAAAATATTTTTTAATATTTTTTGTTCTATAAAAATTTTTTAGCAGTGTGCTATGTATTCTATTAGCAAGAAGTAAAAGTTACCGTGTCTCATTATAAGGTCTGGAGGTCACTCTAATTCCCTCCTCACGGTATCACTACACCGTGGTGAGGGAATTAAACTATAATTTCAAGCCGTCGAAAAACTAAAAACGACCTCATCCTCGAATATTCAGTAGGTCCCGTGCAATCGTCTTAAACAGCCTGGGCCGTCAAAAAGCTGAAAAAGACCTCATTCCGAACATTTAGTTAGGTCCCTGTGAATCGTCTTAAAGAGCGTCAAGAAAGATCGAGATGAAATCAGTGAGTATAAATTAGAAATGTTTTCTATTACCTCCATGTCCAGACGTACCAATTTGAGTAGAAGTTCCATACCCCGTTGGATTCTAACTATAATTTGCGTCAAACTCTTTTTGTTGATTAAGATAATACTGATATAATGCGGCATGTTGGTCACTAAAATATTTGTAAAATTTATCTTTATGTCCAAGATTTCAACAAAAAAATTAAACCGCATTTCATCCCAATCTCTTATGGGTTCTGATCCATAATTTCCTTGATTGTCTCCATGGATTGGAAATAAATTTAGCGTTCTATTTGATGATTCGTCCTGATAAAAATGTTTAGATTGTGATTAATGCATTTGCCATTGTTTTATCAAAAAAGTGGCTAAAGGGTTAAGAAGCTGAATAAGTGCTTCCGCCTTATAAACGCCATTATAATACATATGTAGGTAATTATGAGGCAAAATATTGTTTTTATAACATGATAATTAAAATTTATTTCATAAAACCTCGGATGTGTGTGTAGCCTCGTTTGGGTCTAAAAATAAAATTAAAGTTAAAAAGATTTTAGCATTCAATGCTGAATATTTCTATAGTTATTTTGTGACTCTAATACCGTAATTTCTCCAAAAATTACTCTCTCTAAAAATCACTCTCTCCCTCTAACGGGCTGAAACCAGATTGTGAACCTACTCGATTCCATTAAATTTTAATCGTATATGAATCGTTTTATGGAGAATTTTTACAATTAGATCTGTCTGAATATCCTTTGTTATCGCTGCTATAATGAAGAATTAAAGTTCAATTCTTCAGAACCCCCCAAATCTCAATTCTTCAAAAAACAAAATTTACCGGGCCATATATTTTTATTCTTATTTCCACCTCCATAAACGATCATCACAAAGCTCAACAAATATAAAACAATTATGAAAATTTTTAAAATTTTTGGACAATTTGGGAAAATAAAAGACATTTCCTAAATTTATAATTTAAAAGTTAAAGCGAATTTCGTAGACTTATTTTAAATATTATTTAATAAAATACTCTTAAGAATTTTTTTTCATAATGTCAAGGAATAACGTATCCCCTTCATTTTTATTAACCCTTAGCATGCATCTCTCTATTGAGTTGAGAGGCATGCCCCCCCCTCAATAATTGCCAACCCCCACCCTTTATTAATCGCTCCCCTCCTCTCCACTGAATTGAGAGGCATGCCCCCCTCCTCCTCTCTATAAACTCCCAACCTCCATCCTTTATTAATCCCCCACCTCCTTCCTCTCCATGAATTGAGAGGCATGCCCACCTCTATGGATTGCCAACCCCCATCCTCTATCTCCCCCCCCCCCCTCCTCAACATTGAATTGAGAGGCATGCCTCCCCTCTATATTGCTATTTAGCTAGCCTTGTAAACAAAATCATACGATTTCTAGATTTCGATTTTTCTATTAGCAGGCAGGCATTGAGTATAGAAAATAAATTTTTTTGAGAGTCATGGGAATAATAAAATACCTTTTCTGCCTGATTAAATTTTATCAACTCTCTAACCTTTAAAATTTAAAAAATCTAAATTAATGCTGTAACATGGGCCGATCTAGCTCCATGATTCAGAGCTTCAGATTGGATCCAGGCTTGGCAGAATTTGGCAAAATTTCAGAATTTGGCAGAAAACATTGACAGAACATCTTCTAATTTTCTATTTCCCTCGAAATTTTTTTTAAATTAAATGAATTTTTAAAGCATTCATTTAAAATTTTTAGAAGGCTAGAGAAATAGAAAATCATTTGGGCAATTAAAAATTGACTGTCTAAAGCGTCTATTGAATTTTTTGGCAATGTCTAACAGGCAGGAAAGCAATGGAGAGGCACTCTCGACAATGCCTAATAAAAATCGTGGAAAAAATTTTTATGTCTAACAATTTTTTCTATTTCTCTAGCCTTAAAAATTTTCAATAAATGTTTTATTTAAAGCATATGATGTTGTTTAATTGGAATTTTTGGGAATTACTGACAAAATTTTAAAAATACGAACAAATATTTATTTTCCAAAACTTGAACAATAAAAGGCTATTTATAAACAATTGACCGTATTACCTCTAATTGAATGCCCTCTCCCCAATTCAGTTGAATGCTCCTCTAATAGGTGTTGAATGCCACTCTTCAATGTTGAATAGGTGTTGAATGCCCTCTCCCAACTCCAGTTGAATGCCCCTCTTCAATCACCCTTTGGTGGATGACCTCCAATGCCCCTCTAATAGAATGACCCTTTGGTGGATGACAAAGCCCCCTCCATAGTTGAAAGCCCCTCTTCAATCACCCTTTGGTGGATGATTGAAAAATAGAATCCTCTTTCCCAGTTGAATGCCCTTCAATAGAGTTGATTTGGAGGTCAGGGAACTTGGAGAGGGATATCAAGGATATAAGATAATTTGTATATCATGGATTTGGAACTGTTCGGAACTGTTTAAAATTTTTACAAACTGCTAGGGTTTACAATAATGAAAAAATTTTGCCAAAGTGAGAGAACAAGACTGATACCCCTTTACTAGGTAATACAGAAAGAGTTAAGCAAAACTCTAGCCACCGGGCAGGACGAACCTGCGACCACCTGCTAGTTGTTGCTAGGCGCTTTCGCTCACCTCTGAGCTACCGGGGCATCGACTAATGCTTTCTCTTTTTCCTTTTTAGATCGTTAAACCCCCGCCTAAGCGATTTAAATGCTGCTGGATGAATCATCCTTACAATACCTTTACTTAAATTTAGCTCCCCTCATATGTATCCCTGATATAATAAGAAGCGTCTTAACTCACCCTCCTTCCACCACTCCTTTCCGCAACTCGAAAAGGATCACTTGATTAAATCTCTCATACCGTAATTTTAAAAATTTTTTTACTTAATACTCTTAGTTTTCAAAAAAATATGGGTATGTATACTCAAATAAGCGTTTCTTTATTGATTTCAACATGTTTGCAGTCGCCCTTCGCTTACTAAAAAAATATTTTTGTTTTATTTTCAACCCAAATTTTTTATTTTTTTATTTTTTTGAAGACTATTTTACGTTAATTTTTATTTAATTCGAAAAATTATTTTGGCAATTTTAAATTAAAATTATTTTTATTTCAAAGATTATTTTGGCTGGGTAAATTTTATTATGGAGAATTACAACATAAATTTGTTTCTTGATTTACAATCAAGCAGTTCCGGTGATTGAATTTTTAATCGAATTTATTAAAAGACCCGTATTTTCTTGAATAATTACCCTGTATAATTATTGTTTCAGTTCTGAATTGCGAGGGTGGTTAACCGAAACGACAAGAGTAGTTAATAGTAGGGTGATGTCGTGGCCGACTTTTTGACTTTTAAGTCAAATCCTTTTGATTAGTTTTGACTTAAGGTCAAATCCTTTTGAGCGGCTGGTCAAAGCTCAAACCTTTAGCGCGAGTTAGTGCGGTAAAAGCTGACCAACCTGTACCTGTAGGAGAAGAGGGAAAACATTGATGTCGCGGGCGTCCCACTCCTTCTCCCTCTCCTTCCCCCACCTCATCTCTCTCCCTCTGCTTCTCAGGAAAATTGTCGTGGGGTGGCGTGGGTCTGGCAAAACCAAAAGGAAGAGGGCATATCAGGGATCGCGCGGCAAAACCTAAAGGGAGTGGACAACTTAGCAGAGTCTTGGGGTGGAGTAAAAAGAAGAGAAGACAAGAATTGTGTTGGAAGGGTCAGACAAAACGATAGAGTATGTGCATTTATTTGTGAGGAAAATCAAAATGGAGAGGAGAATTTTTGTGGAGAGGTACGATAAAAGAAATTTGGGGAGGATGTGTCAGACAATAGGAAATATTTAATTATGAGGAGTGAGGGAAAAAGAACCCATTTTGAATGTGGACATCATCGTCGCGGGTGGCAATAACTTAAATGGATAAAATAACCTTGTAATCAAATAGTGATGAGAGGGTAGAGAAAGTGGTTTAAGAGGTAATTTGTGAAACATCGTCGTCGTGGCCGACTTTTTGACTTTTAAGTAATCCGTTTGATTGATTAGATGATCAAATTCCAAACCTTGGGTAGTGCGGTAAATGTTGTTAAACTGACCCTTCTCTTATCAAGTCTCAATTTATAAGAGTTAGAGGAATCGGTATCGTTTTCGTTCTTTCTCCTTTGCTCCTTTTCCTTCTCTTCTCCTCCTCTCTCCTCATCCTCACCTTTCATTTTACCTAACTTTTTTCTGCTACTCCTCCTCCTTTCATCTTTTCCTCTCTTCCTTCTCTTCTATCCTACTCCTCCCATCTTCTCCTCTACTTTCCTCCTCACTGAAACCACATCTCCTCTCTTCATCCTACTCCTTATTTTATCTTCTCTTTCTTTCTCCTCCTCCTCACATTTTTTCCTCTATTTCTTCCTCCTGCTCCCTTCTACTCATCTTCTCCTCTCTGTTGCTACTTCGCCCTCATCTTCTCTCCTTCCATCCTCCTCCTCTCTCCTTTTCCATTTATTACTATAACATCCTATTTTTAGTATGAGAGGATGAAGGTGGCGGAGGTAAAGTCTAAAATGAGAGGACATAGGTAAAATTGTGGGAAGCTAATATTGAGGAAAAGACAATACCAAAGGAGGGAAAGAATGCTATGTAAACACATAATTAAGTTAAACAAACCCCTTTGATGTGTCTGACAATCAACATCGCCGAGTGATGGGTTCCAAAAATTAAAAAGATGAATAAGGGCATATCGGCAGCGTGTGGTGGTTGAGGGAAAAAAGTGAGGATGCTATGATTTGTGGAGATCGGTGAATTTTTTGTGTGTGATTGAAGGGTAATTTGTACTCAGTGGAGAAAAAGTATTTTCTAAATTTGAAGTGTCATTTATCTGTTAATTACTTTATTACAATCTTATACCCACCAATAATTGTTCTGGTATTCATCAAGTGATTACGTGGGTTGTTACTGAAAGTAATCTATTACATCACCGAATCATCAAATTGTTTTTTTGTAGTTAACACATTGCTATTACATTTTTGTAAATTATTGTTGTTTTTTTTATAAAAACATGTGCAACTTTAATGTTTAAAAGTAGTAGATTTAAGGGAGAAAAGTGCATATTTAAGTGTTAGAAGATACAATAAGCATAATTAACGTTTAGAAGTTGTTGATTTTAGGGAGAAAAGTGTATATTTAAGCATTACAAGTTGTAAAAAGCATAGTTTGGGGTGGTGGCACGACAATTGTCCCACTGTACAATTGTCATGGAGCCGTTTGGGGTTTGACGTACTTAATTTTAGGGGAAAAAGTGCATATTTGGACAAAATAAAATGCATTTTTAAATTTTATTTAAATCATATATTCTAGGTATGTGCGCGTGTTTTGAGGGGTGTGTGCATGTGTTTTAAGGTGATTAAAGTTGTAATCACCTGAAAACTGAGGTATAAAAAGTTGGAGATTCTTTCTAACATATTTAGTTACTCTTAAATTTTTATTGATTTTTTGCTTTATTGAATAATGGATAATCTTCCTACTAGAGGCGTACGATCGTTTTCTATTGATAATCTCCTTTCTAGAGATCAAACAGGAGAAGGAGCTTTAAAAGAATATGTTGAAAAACTTGAGGATAATATTCAATACATTGAAAAATTTAAGATTGTCAAAAGCTATTCAAAATATTTGATAAAGAATATTCCAGATGATCCGGAAACTCTTCTTGGTGGTATTTTTCAATATTGTTTCGATGAGGCCGTATCAAATGCGCAGGCTAAAGGAGTCAAACCAGAAATGCTGGGATGTACTCTAACTAGCGAGTTGCTCCATACGGATATCTGGATACCCCTTCGACCTATAACTGAAAACACATTTAATACTATGTTAAACCAGTTCTATAAAGTATCACAAAGTAAAAAAAGTTCAGGAGTAACACTTTGGGGGAAACCGTTTTCAGTTAATGTTATGATTGTAGATAAGAAAATTTGATCAAGGAAAACAATTTTGAAAAACTCTGCAAAAAGTTTCTTGTTTACAATCGGATTAATGAGCATAAATCAACAACATGCTTTATAATTCTAACATCCCTGGTTGAGTTAGATGAAAAAGTCGAATGCGAAGCTTCGAATGTGAAGCTTTGAACAAATAAAATGTAATTTTTATATTTTATTAAAATTTATGAATTTTAGGTATGCGTGAGTGTTTTTGGCATGCGCGTGTATTTTTAAGCCCTATGTGTTTTTGAACAAATTTTAAAAATTTTTTTAAAAAAGTTTTATTCAAAAAATAAATTGATACAAGTAATTAATTACCAAAGTTCAAAATTAGGAATTTCTAAGTCTTGATCTTTTTTCAAAATAATTACTGGGCTCTTCGGCTCTTCCGAAATTGTTAGCTTGTTTGACAGATCACTGGAAAGCTTATTCACCCATTTGTTAGCAAGTCGATCCTCTTGCTCAGGAACAAACTCGAGCAACTCCATTGGGTAATATCGGTCCTCTCCTCCAAATGGAAAGCGCTCAACGACACATTGCAAGTAAGGATAACGTAAACGAATCCTGTGTCGAGCATAAAAGTGAGCGGCAACGCTCACATTGTATGGAAAAGGTAATCTCCCATAAGCAACGAGAGAATTTCCTCCATGTCGGGTAAGGCCATCTATACGAAAAGTTTTCTTGAAGCCATTTTGATCCTCATAGGTCGTTTGGACTTTTCGACCAAGGATTTCCTTAAAGATAAGCACGCGGTTATCAGGATGGTTGAGGTGATCCCTTAAGGATTTTGCAGAGCACCCCAAAATTCGCGTGCATTCATCGATTACTTTATTGGAAGAGGAATGTGAATTCATTTTTTTTTTAAGAATGATTTTTTTCCGAAAATTTTCCTCTTTTTATACTCCCCTTTTTTGATATTTTGAAAGTTTACATTTTGATATTTAGGTCAAATTTATACAGAGAATTGAATTTTAAATTTCCACTCATTTTCATTAATCATTTTAAAATTTTCTCAAAGAAAATGAGCTCCTCTCCAGAAGAAGAATTTATTAAATTTATGCACGGATCGTGCGAATATAGAGAATTTCACAAGAGGAAATATATGAACGCTTTAAGTCAGGCTATCAAAGATGGGGTTCAGCTAGATTTGGGAGCAAGATTAAGTGTACTTATCAACTACTTCAGAGCTGGAAAATGGTGCCATGATTGTCTAAAGTTTGTCTTGAGTCGTATGCAGTGCGAAATTATAGCCCCAAAAAATGAACATAATTTTAATTACGAATTTTATCTATGTCCAGATTGTTTTAAAATTACAGAAAGTTATCTTGAAATTCATAATAATTAATTGTTTATCATTTTATTTACAATTTTACTTACAAATAAATCTGTATTATTGATTGACTCTAATAAATTTAAATATTTGGGAAAGGAGTAGCCTTGGGATAAAAAATATATTAGGGAAATACAATGATAAGCACAATTATTAGATAAGGGCGATTGATACGAGTTTACATTTCTTTTTACATTTTTAAAATTTTTTAGAAAAGAGTTAAAAATACAAGAGCTTATAGGGAGTGCTAGGCTATCAAAATAAAATATTTGCTCTTTTTCTAAGTAAAGTGTGATCCAGTGCGACCCTTCCTTCTCATGAGGATCCAAATTCACAATAAGAGTAGTTGGTCTTCTTAGGCTATTAGGAGAAGGGAGCAAGTCACAAGGGAAGCACCCCTCGAAAATTTTGCTCGTCTTTTGATTTGCTATCAAAATTTGAGTTATCTGGCTGCTGTACATTGTTTTGTAAAATATTTAATTTAACCCAAAGTATTGATCGAAGTTGATAAATAATTAGACTTATAATAAGGAGTGCATACAAACAAATCATTCCCCAACAAAATATGTGTCCATAAATATCTCCTGGTGTCTCTTTACATAATTGAATGGGAGGTAGACTACCAAAAGGTTGAGGAGCAGAAATATGAGGAGGAGGAGGTATACTTGAAGCAGTATTATTTCTCTTTGGGGGATATCCTAGTCTACGTAAATATTCTCTATACTCAGGAAGATTTTGAACATCTACACTCCCATCAGTACTTAGAGTATTTACACAGGGAGTAAAAACTCGAATTAAAAATAAAACTTTGGCAAGTCTTTTAAAAAACATATTTATTTAAATGAATAGAAAATGAATAATTTTGAGGTTTATATAGTGGTATCGCTTGTTATCGATCGATTTTTATCCAACATTATTAAGGCATCTGTTTCTCCCATTACTATCAGCATGACTCCGCCTTCTGGAACAGCCTGACTAAATTTAATATTTACAGCTGTTGACCCATTTTTTATTAGATCGAAAGTCCCGCCATTATCTTCACCACTATTCGTAAGATTAAAAACATAGATACAGTGTGTTCTCCCATATTGCTGGTATGTTATTCCATTGTTCTCAGGTGTATCAGAAAATCCTATAGCATCATTCATGTCATGAAATGCTCTCACATATCTATTCGATCCATAGTCAAAATCATATGGAGATTGGGGATATGAACGACCGTTCGCTATAATACTAATCTCCCTTACCCTAAAAGGCTGAAAATTGAAAGGACTCCGCTCTTGTGTCCCTACATAATCGGAGTTGGCGACTAATCCTAAAGTAATTCGTCGTGGTATTTGATCCATGAATAGATTGGCATGAAACTCATATCTTCCCTGACTGATGAATAATGGTTTCATCATTGTTTTCCTAATTGCATAACGAGCCGGTTTAACGTCAAGTCTCCTGGCAATATCAAGAGCAAGACCATCCATTAGGTCCAACTTTTTTACATATAATTTACAACTAACCACTTCAAAAATATAACGAGTAGGCTGAGCTCCAACAGGGAGAGGAGCAATAAGGAGAAATTTTGTTTCGTTAGGTAAAATTTCAATATCAACCTCGCAATGATTTACTAAATATTGAGGCTGATTGAAAAGGTCAGCATCAAGTTTTGAAATAAATTGTGCTGTTCTGCTATTAACGAACAAATTTCTTCTTGAATTAAAACTTGCTCCGGACTCCTGTGATACACCTGAATCGTAATAATACCCTGCTGCATTTAAATGAGAACTTTTTGCTCCTAAAGAGTAAGAGAGCTCATGAGAAAAATACGTCTTATAGGCGTAAAGAGAGTTTGAATTGAATATTTCGCGCCCATTTATACTTATTCTCATGTTATTAATAAAAGTGTTTCCAATCATTTGTATAGGAGCAACATTTTCATCAAGAGTAATATTTACAGGTTGTCCATTAGCATTTTCTTTACGGATTCGAAATTCAGTAAAAAGGTAACATTTGGATAAATCAATAAAATTTTCACTTGAGTGAATCTTAAAATGAAAGGGGGTGTCTGTTAAAGGATTACTTGGAAGGATTTCAAATGTTTTTGAAGATGAAATGGTAACATTGGTAGGAGGAACTTGAAAGATTTCTACAGCATTTGTAATTGTATCAAGACTATCTCTATCAATCTTTTTAAAAGACATTTTTAATAAAAACCAAAAGCGTCTACACGTTTTTTCTTTTGACCAATAAATGTTTGATGGGATGGGAATTTATTCCTTTTTATACTTTTTCTTCCAGTTCCAAATTTTTTTGGTAGTCCTCCTTTTTCAAGGACTGTATCAATTCCTCTTTTTCCTTCACTGACTAATGCCTCCTTTATAGGCTGACCTTCATGGACTCTTTCAAGTACCCGCTGTCCTGTATTAAGTGCCTCAGCAGATACTGTACTCCCGACTCTTCGAATAATCGGGAGAAAAAATCTCCACAATCCTCTCATAATATCCCCAACTCCTGCTCCTCTTTGTCCATATCCACGCTGATATGGTGATGCTCCCTTAAAATAATAATTTTCCGCACCACTCCCACATTGATCTACAAAATTATACCCTACTGAATTTGTATCAAATTGAACATGAACCATTTTTATCAATAATAAAATAATTACAAAATAAAACAAGGGTTTATATAGTCTTAGAAATTTATCACCTTCTTAAAGATCAAAACAATACTGACTGTACCATAGGCAAATGGTACAAGTCTGCCATTATCCATCGTCCTTAATTCAACTTCAATTTCATTTACTTCTCGGGGAAGCACTCTAACATAGATGGGAGAATCATAAATCTTTTCGTGGTACTCCCCAGGTACTGCTCCTGAGACTGACACAATTCTGAGCAATGAACTAAGAGAATTTCCAACGATCATATTTTCTGTAAGTCCTTTTGCATAGATTGCAAAGCTGGAAAACCCTCCTCTTAAATCACACCCATACTTGGCAATCTCATTATTTTGGACATGTTGAGGGTTTGCAAAACCTAGGACATAACCCAATTGTGGCGAAAATGACAGATATTTGATGCTAGAATGAGTAAAGGACAATTTAAATCTCTTAAAGTCAGCGAGATAATTAATCGATATTGAATCAATAATTTGTTTTAAAAAGGTAATATCATACGGTGTTTTATTATTCTTTCCAAATAATATTTCAAACAGTTTGTCACCTCTTGAATTATTATTGCTTCCTTTTGATGATTTTAAACCCATAGCATCTAAAACACTAGGGGATGATGGAGGCGATGTTTGAGTGGATTGTGAAATATTTGCATTTGTTTGATTTGAAGATAGTTTTGTTGGAGGAGTTTGATTTTTTAAGGGACTTTGCGGACGTTTCTGTGTTCGAGGAGGTAAAGTTTGTGGTTCAGGTATAGGATGTGTTAAATATGTTCTTGGGGGTGTTATTGATTTTGTGGGTAAAGGTTTCTCTAGTTCTTTATGGAGTCTTGGAGGTGTTACAGGTTTGGTAACTAATGGTTTTTCTAGTTCTTTATAGATTCTTGGAGGTGTTACAGGTTTTGTAACTAATGGTTTTTCTGATTCAGGGGTGGTTATTTGAGGTCTTACTGGTTTTTTAATTAATGGTTTTTCTATTTCCTGGTTCTCTATTGAAGGAATTACTGGTATTATTGTATATGATTTTTCTTTGTCTTGATTAACTCTTGGAGGTGTTATTGGCTTTTGAGGCTCAGATTGTTTTTTTGGAGATGAAATTGTTTTGTAAGTTTGATTTGGATTAGCAGGATCTATCTTTGGGGGATGAGGAGGAGACGGAGTTAAAGTTGAATTTACTTCATGTTTTGATCCATCTTCTATTCTAAGAGATGATGACTCTCTTGGAGGTGGGGTAGTTATTGTTTGTATTTTATTTTCCGTTTGGTTTGTTTGAGATTCGACTCTTGGAGGTGTTGAAGATTTTATGAGATCGGGTTTGTTAGTTATGTCTGATTCTTTTTTAGGAGGTGTTTGCTCTTGATTAATATTAGAAGGCGTATTCTGTATTATTTGACGTGTCTCGTTATCAGATATTGGACTTGATAAAGGAGGTGTTACTGGATATATAGATTCCTCTATTGTCTCACTCGTTGGACTAGTATATGGAGGAGTTACAGGTAATTCTATATCTTTTTCAATTCTAGGTGGAGTTTTAGGATCAATCCCACGTTTATCCCTTGCTAGTATGGTTGGTCTCTTCACTAACCCATCTGATTTTTCAAGAGACGAAGCTTTTAGAGCTTCACCTTGGTGTTCTAAGGTAGCAATCAAAAACTGAAGAAGCTCCTCTGGTGTATTGTGGGAGCCTTTTGGAACAGGAATTCTTATGATTTGCCCCATTTTGTTATTATCTGTAAAATTTATATCTATCCATTGCTCATCAAGTGTACCAATGGTTGAAGACCATGAATATGGATAACTGATACTGTGTACACCACATACCCAATCACCAGAAAAATAAAGGGGCTTAGGTAAGTGAACCCTAAATTTATTTGGTTGATTATCAGGATAATCAGGCACATTACTTAATAAACAAACATAAAAACTATTTGACATTTTTATTTAAAATGAAAGAAATACAATGTAATGAACCCTTTTATACTAGTTGGGTTTCATGAATCCACTCCCTTTCGGGATATCCAATGAATTTTACTAAAATATCATATGTTCCATCTGCTCTCTTTTTCTTTCTTATGACTTTCTCTATCCTATATTCTGTATCCGCATCTTTCCTCACACGTGCCAACTCCTCTCGATAGTAATACCCATTAAACTTGTCTCCATTATCATTAATAATCTTATATCTGACGGGATAAAATTGATCCTGAACCTTATCTACTCGCACAATTTGGTCTCCCCAATTTGGAATATATCCCTTTTCAAAAGCACCCTTGCCAATACTCATGCGAACAAAATCTCCCTCTGCAAGTTTTTGTTTACCTTTCTTTTGGTTCGATGAAAACTCGTTACCGTACATTCTTTCCCACACCTCTTGTGCATTAGAAAAATTTATATCAATAGGACGCATCCCATGCACCCTGCTCTTTGACTTATTAATCCCATCTAATATTTTATCAAGTATATCAATCCAATTTAAAGATTTGTTTTGTGCAAAATATCTGTAAAGCCGTTGCTTTACATTTCTTATTGCTCTTTCAGCTACAGAAGCCTTAACAGTTGAATGAGTAGCCTCAACCTTTTGAATCTCCTCATTTTCAAAATATTCCTTTACAACTTTGTTTTTAAATTCTAACCCTTTATCTGAGAAAATCCTATGAGGTTTCATTGGCATTTGACCAATTAGTTGTTTAAATGCCTCTAGCATATCCTTTGAACCCTTTGATTTGACTGGGACACCAAAGAGTCGTTTAGAGAGAACATCAACTCCAAGGAGAATATACTTATTTCCTTTGTTATGTCTGGAGAGAGCCTGCATGTCCGCCAAATCTACTTGTACATCAGTCATAAAACCTGCAGCCACAGTTTTTGCTCTTTTAAAATGGATTCTTTTTGGACGCATAAGCGTATAAGTCCTGTGACCTTCCAAATAATCCTGAACAACTTTTTTGGGTAAATGTTTGAAAATTTTACGTGCCTCATACCATAACCTATCAACTCCAGAAAAGGCAGCAGGTGAATCTGGATCGTTGTAAAGTCGGTGTAATAGCTGTGTGGGGTCTGCCATTTTTTTACCAAAGTGTTGGTTTAAATCTTTTTATACCCGCTTCTTTACGTTTAGCTTTTATAAGTCTTAGCATCCATTCTCTTCCAGCTTTTGCTGATTGAGTTTTTGTGACAGGTTTTACTTTTTTCAAGGCAATTAGAGGACTTTCATCTGGACCTTCCCATTTTCTTTTTAATTTTAGACGTCTTTGAATATCATCTTCCTTTCGGTATTTAGCTAACGCTGATTGATCAATGGGAACCCTTTGTTCTCTAATATTAATTTTTCTTTGTAAATATTCCCTTCGTTTCTGTTCACGCTTTAATTTTGCTTTTTCATGTTCATTAAATCCCCTTTTCCATCTCTTTGAACGTTCAAACTCTTCTGACTGTCCCCTTTTTGTAATTTGTCTAGTTGGAGGTGGGTCTGATACAAGAGGAGCATCAATACCTTCAGGAATAGTAAGGAGAATTTGGGACGGAGGAGATGGGGGAATATTACTATCAACAGGAGGATTAGTATTATATTCAGGAGTATAAGGAATTCTCCAATTTTTCAACATTTTTTTCCTTTCTAATTTTTGCATCCTATTCCTAGCCTTTTCAGAAAGCTTCACATACTCATTTCTAGCCTCATTTTTATGATTAATCAAATGTCGTCTTTTATTTTGTCCATAATCATCCTCCTCAATTTTTCTCTTGAATTTTTGTCTATGTGTAGGAGGAGTGGGGGAAATTCCATCTCTTAATAAGTTTCTACGTCGACTTTCTGGGGCTTGTTCGATTGAAGAATTTGACAAAGGGGGAACAATATTATATGATAAGGCAGGTGGCTCTTGGGGGTACGCAGAATAGGAAAAATCATCGCTCATCCATAAATCATCGTTATCGTCTGTAATATTTGTTGCAGGTCTAATAACATCTCTATTCATAATTGCTCCTTTAGGGTTAGCTACCATTTCAACTCTAACAGGTTTATTTTCACTCTCATTCCTAAGTTTCAGATATCGTCTAAGTTCTTGGTTGTAGTGAATATTTTTGGCAGAGAGGTTTTCTTTTTTACTTTTAGCTTTTTCCACCGCCCTCTTTGTGAAATCTAAATTTGGGTCCCCATAATTATTTGAAGTAAGCCCTCTATAAATCTCTTCCGGAACAAGAATTAATTTTTTTGCCATTATTTTTAAATTTATGGTTGATTTGAATTATTTTGATAGGCTTTTATACTAATTGCTCTAGCTAGTTCCATTAGAACAGGAGTGAGAAGAGCAGCAAATACTCCTATTCCTCCACCTTTTTGTCTTAAAACTTTTCTTACTCCACGCTCGCTCCTAGCACGACTCATTTTACGAATAAATTCCACGTGAGGTAATAAACGATTTTTCTGACGAGTATTGAGATTAAAACGAGATTTTACAATATTCAAACAAATTTCAACAATGGACAACAACTGACTAGTATCAGCTTTTCGTAAAATTTTTCTGTTTCTTCTTTCAGATTTTGTAAGCGCTAGGGAACGTAAAAAATCTTTATTCTCACAAATTAATTGACTAAACATTTTTGGAAATGAAAATTATCTTCTCTTCGTCGTCCTTAAATATGCGGGTTCGGAGTCTTAGCGTTGGATCAGAGGAAGCATGCAAGTCTATGAGCAGGTATCCGTATGGTTCATTAGTTGCCTGTTTGTACGCATCAAGGAAATATTCCAGTTGACGGGGAAATAGTTGTACTCCAATATTTCTCACAGAGAGTTCAGAGTTTGGAGACCTCATTAAAACAATATATTGGGCGTTTTGACGCGCAACCTTAATCTTTTTCTCAAATAGGTTTTGGGTAACAAAAACAATTGCAAAATTTTGATGATGCGACTTTTTTGTAAATAGCTCCGAAAGATATTTTTCATCTATAGACAGGAGCAAGTCATCTAGAATTAAGAGTAAAGGTTTTGAATAACTTTTTATCAACTCCTCTGGGGGAACTCCTGCGTAAACATTTACTCCTGATTTTTGAAGAATGGGGATATTATCGTTCATCTCTCCAAAACAATACAGTACACTTTTTGGACTGGGATCGATCAAATCTTGGGAGTCTGCTATAAATTTCAATAGGAATGAACTCTTACCACTAGAGCTTGGACCAGACAAAATCATACCAAAAGGTAATTTAAAATACAAATCTTTATTAGTGAATGATTGTGATTCCATAATATTAATAGGGAAAAAATAAATATTACATAAAAAATTAAGGTTTATATAGGAACATTTGTTTCATCCTTTTTCTCTTCTGTCTCAACCTTCTCTTCCAACTTCTTCGGTGTTGAAGTTAATCCAGTCGTAGCTGCCATTAAACTATTATAAAATTCTTGGAGCTCCTTCTCAAATTCAACATTATCAGGAGGTGTATTAGGACGCGCAGTATTGGTAATAGTCTTTGGACATTCTGCTGGAGTCACAGCAGGGGAAATATGTTTTGGAGGAGAATGTAAGTTATTGACGGGAGTAGGTGAAACATGACGGGGAGGAGAAGATAAGTTATTGACGGGAGGAGGTGAAACATGACGGGGAGGAGAAGATAAGTTATTGACGGGAGGAGTAGGAGAAACATTTCGAGGTGGAGAAGATAAGTTATTGACGGGAGGAGTAAGAGAAACATGATGAGTAGGTGACGACAATTCCTCACACTTCCTTTTCCCTCTCTTTGGATTTTGATGGATTATCTGTTGCACTTGTACTCCGTGAGGAACATTGAACACTCTACCCTTGTTCCTGACTTTGAAAAAGCAATGTGTGGGCAACTCATAAACAGTATCGAATGGAACAAATCGGGTACCTGATCCAATTCGTGTACAGTAGATGGTAACCCCTTCCTTAGTCACAATAAAATCAATTTCCACCTCTGTGCTTTTGCACTCCTTACATCTCCCTGACTGGTCGTAGGGAATAAACCTAGGAGTAGTAAGTCGGGAACTTAGGACGGTAATTCCACTCGAAGAGATATTGAAATCTACTTCTGGGAGGATTTGGGAAAATAAATTTTGATTCATTTTAAAATAATGATACAAAATTCAAAATCTTCCGCCTTTTATACTCGGGTTTTCAGTGGATTACAACATTATTAAAACTGACACGCCCCTAAAAACACACGCACATACACAAAACACGTGCGCATGCCTAAAATATATGCCTTTTAATAAAATTTACAAAATACAACTTAATTTGCTTAAATATGCACTTTTACCCCTAAAATCATCTATTTCAAACTCTAAACTATGCTTTTTACAACTTGTAATTTCTAAATATACACTTTTCTCCCTAAAATCAACAACTTCTAAACGTTAATTATGCTTATTGTATCTTCTAACACTTAAATATGCACTTTTCTCCCTTAAATCTACTACTTTTAAACATTAAAGTTGCACATGTTTTTATAAAAAAACAACAATAATTTACAAAAATGTAATAGCAATGTGTTAACTACAAAAAAACAATTTGATGATTCGGTGATGTAATAGATTACTTTCAGTAACAACCCACGTAATCACTTGATGAATACCAGAACAATTATTGGTGGGTATAAGATTGTAATAAAGTAATTAACAGATAAATGACACTTCAAATTTAGAAAATACTTTTTCTCCACTGAGTACAAATTACCCTTCAATCACACACAAAAAATTCACCGATCTCCACAAATCATAGCATCCTCACTTTTTTCCTCAACCACCACACGCTGCCGATATGCCCTTATTCATCTTTTTAATTTTTGGAACCCATCACTCGGCGATGTTGATTGTCAGACACATCAAAGGGGTTTGTTTAACTTAATTATGTGTTTACATAGCATTCTTTCCCTCCTTTGGTATTGTCTTTTCCTCAATATTAGCGAATGTTCGTTTATCTTCCCACAATTTTACCTATGTCCTCTCATTTTAGACTTTACCTCCGCCACCTTCATCCTCTCATACTAAAAATAGGATGTTATAGTAATAAATGGAAAAGGAGAGAGGAGGAGGATGGAAGGAGAGAAGATGAGGGCGAAGTAGCAACAGAGAGGAGAAGATGAGTAGAAGGGAGCAGGAGGAAGAAATAGAGGAAAAAATGTGAGGAGGAGGAGAAAGAAAGAGAAGATAAAATAAGGAGTAGGATGAAGAGAGGAGATGTGGTTTCAGTGAGGAGGAAAGTAGAGGAGAAGATGGGAGGAGTAGGATAGAAGAGAAGGAAGAGAGGAAAAGATGAAAGGAGGAGGAGTAGCAGAAAAAAGTTAGGTAAAATGAAAGGTGAGGATGAGGAGAGAGGAGGAGAAGAGAAGGAAAAGGAGCAAAGGAGAAAGAACGAAAACGATACCGATTCCTCTAACTCTTATAAATTGAGACTTGATAAGAGAAGGGTCAGTTTAACAACATTTACCGCACTACCCAAGGTTTGGAATTTGATCATCTAATCAATCAAACGGATTACTTAAAAGTCAAAAAGTCGGCCACGACGACGATGTTTCACAAATTACCTCTTAAACCACTTTCTCTACCCTCTCATCACTATTTGATTACAAGGTTATTTTATCCATTTAAGTTATTGCCACCCGCGACGATGATGTCCACATTCAAAATGGGTTCTTTTTCCCTCACTCCTCATAATTAAATATTTCCTATTGTCTGACACATCCTCCCCAAATTTCTTTTATCGTACCTCTCCACAAAAATTCTCCTCTCCATTTTGATTTTCCTCACAAATAAATGCACATACTCTATCGTTTTGTCTGACCCTTCCAACACAATTCTTGTCTTCTCTTCTTTTTACTCCACCCCAAGACTCTGCTAAGTTGTCCACTCCCTTTAGGTTTTGCCGCGCGATCCCTGATATGCCCTCTTCCTTTTGGTTTTGCCAGACCCACGCCACCCCACGACAATTTTCCTGAGAAGCAGAGGGAGAGAGATGAGGTGGGGGAAGGAGAGGGAGAAGGAGTGGGACGCCCGCGACATCAATGTTTTCCCTCTTCTCCTACAGGTACAGGTTGGTCAGCTTTTACCGCACTAACTCGCGCTAAAGGTTTGAGCTTTGACCAGCCGCTCAAAAGGATTTGACCTTAAGTCAAAACTAATCAAAAGGATTTGACTTAAAAGTCAAAAAGTCGGCCACGACATCACCCTACTATTAACTACTGACAAGTTTTTCGAGTTTAGAGGAGGGCTAGGGGATGGTAATTCTTGGGCCCTATCTTAGGAAATACGTCCCATGGGAGTATATGCGTCCCATCGAAAGTATATGCGTCCCATGGAAGTATATGCGTCCCATCGAAAGTATATGGCGTCCCAAAATTAATTTTGGGACGCATATACCTTCATGGGACGCATATACTCTGACGGGACGTATATGCTATTTTTGGGACGCATATACTTGCATGGGACGCATATACTTGCATGGGACTTTCACACAGCAACATAAAACAGGCAGAGAGTGCAACCAGCCTTTCAGTGGGGAGTATGGTATAGTTGGTTAGTGACAGCGAAAAATGCGGCACGTTCGAATCCTTTCAGTGAAAAGCTCGGAACTACCGAGAGGGTTTCTATTACTATATGTATGAAAGAGGGTAATTATTCAAGGAAATACTGCTGTATAATCCTTATAATTCTATATAGATGCGGATGATGAGGATAATTCTTTAATTAATCCACAAAATAAATTAATCAAAAAAGAATTTCATATTGACAAAAGGGGCAAAAAATGGGAATTTTTACAAAAAATTATGTCTCAAAAGGACTTGGATATTATTTGTGAAGAAAATTTACTTGAAAAGTTGGATGAGAGAAGCGATAGAATACGTTTTTGGTAAACTGAAAATTTAAAAATAAAAATTCTAAGAGAGTATAGGAGAGTTGGATATCCGGATCAGGGGTGAGCGCAAGAGACAATCTCAAAAAACGCAACGCAAGGCCAAAATTTAACGCAAATGACGCAATGCGCTCACCCCTGATCCGGATCAGAAAACTGTTCGGATATCCTAAATTTTCAGTCCGAATATTGGATCCGGATATCTTCTGCCAATCCTTCCCCAAACCCCTTAACAGTCGCTTCGAAGATGCCCAGATAAGGAAGGTCTGCCCGCATACCTAAATTTTTTTTAATAAAAATTTTTAATTAATTTTTGAATTTAAGTTGTCACTATTCATTCGAATACATGTGTCCTTTCCGTGCTGTAATGATCAAACGAAAAGCAACTTTATTTACCAGATTTGAACATAATCATTTACATGAGAATGGAAATTTAATTGAAATTAATGAAAATAATGGTTGAATGCTTTAAGAAATTTTTAAAAATTTTCTTTTGTCAGAGAACAATGAAATTGCTTCGCCTTGTTCCCCCATAAACAGCAAAGAATCAGTCAATTTCCAATTAAAATCTTTAGAGGAAAGAATGAATAAATTGGCGGAGCAACTTTCCTTAAATTTCAAGATTCATGAGTTTGTTTTTGAATTTTTTATAAATTTTTGGGCTGGTTAATGACTGGTGCTGCACGGCTTAAAAAGAGCTTAAACAATTATTAGATCGTATTTCTAGTGATTTACGAAAAAAATGTTCCCCCATTTTGAACACAAATTAATTCTATCATTTCTTCTTTAAGTCCATAAGAAGAAATGTTGTGAGGTTTTGGACCGGGTTTTACCGACTAAAATAAAATGTCTTCAATGGAATCCCAGAACATTCTATTAGAGGTAATACTGTATATTCTTAGGAGCTTTAGGGTTGAGCTTAATTATAGTTGGACTCGTAACCTCAACACAAATTGCAACCATACTCTTAACAATTTTATCAAACTTAGCCAACTTAGGACAAAAATAATGACTCTGAAGGGTCAGTGTCCAAATCCTAGAGTTAAATAAAAGAACATAATTACTTTAATTAATTTTATGTTTTAGACAAGTTTTTCTATTTATTGGAACTGTCAATGATAATTTTGGAAGATTGTTAGCTTTATCAGACAAAAACACACACATTAAACTTTGCGAATTTCAAAATTGTAAATTAATTAATGAACAGAATTTTGACAAAAATGGAGGGGTAGAAAATTTTATAAATTTGGTTGGTGTTAAATTTTCATGAAATTTTTAATAAAAAAATTTTTATAAAGTTGCGAGAGAAATGCGAACAATTTTTCGACGTTATTGATGTTGTTGCTACTTGAAAATTATTTGAAAATTTTTGATATATATCATTTAATAATTTTTGTTAAATTTTTTAAATTATAAAATGTTGGGATTTATGCTTGCTATTATATTAACGAAAAAATTATGTTTAAAATTTGCTAATATTTATCAAGAAATAAATATGTACTTATCTAATGAATACATATTTAATAAATAAAATTTTACTAAAATAAATGGTGGGGGGGGGGGGGGGGCTTGAAAATTTTTATCAGATAGATGAATGTTAAGAAATAACAAGTCAAACATGTGTTTACAACAAAATAATCTAGGGAGGTTTTAATTGACATAACAATAGTGTTATTTTTGTTGATGTTGGTAATCTAAATCCTATAAATCCTTATATATTTTTTGTTCTAATTTGAATCAGTAGTATTCGACGAATATTGAAATTAAAATATCGAATTTTGCAAGGAATTTATATTGGAGGGGTATTCAATTGGAGCGGCATTTAATTAGATGAAATACGTTTGTTGTGTAGTGAGTGTGGTGGGATCCGCGTGTAAGTTAAAATTAATATCGAAAAGGCTTGGGTTCCTGAGTTCTGAATCAGGATTCACATCGACAAATTGTTCTGCAATTTATTTAATATTTGGGTTTTTGACTTGCCACATATTACAGCCAGAGTCTCATCCACTCCCCGTTCATACACATACTCATACAGTGCTTTCGGGTATCGCCAAGCACGGAAGCAGACTACATACGGTTCACGATCCCTTTCCACTTTATGAGAAACCTAACCGAATCCCGTTATCATCTAACTCTACGTCGACGTTTCGTCATAATCCTAGTAGTGTTCATTAGCCAGGACATTATTCAAGGGTTTCATAACTAATTTTGCTCATCCTCTAAAATAGCTTCAGAAAAATTTTTAGTTAGGATATTTTAAGATGGTGGGGGGGGGGGGTCTATTTTAGACGAAATAAAGTAATCAAAAATTTTAATATGATAATAAAAAGTTAGTAAATTAATAGATATAATCATTTAATTATAAATTATATTTAAAACTGCATCTTAAATTATCAAAATCATCCATCTTATGAGGACCAAGCCTGCATTGGACTACTGTAGATTTTCTTTGAATAAGGCTGCCCGACATGAGTAACTGGAATAGCTTTAAATTTTTTCCAATAAAATACAGCACAGATTGCTAATTCAAGTGATAGGGTTAGATACGAACTCTCGCCGGTATAAGTTGCTAGAGGATATCCCGTGATCTGAAAAATATATTTGTTTAAGAATAATAAAAATGTAGAGCTGGTCTAGTTTAAATGTCCAAATCAACTTTTATAATCCAATGAACTTATACTTCAATAATACTAAATCTGGAATTATATCTCCCTGATATCTGTATCCTTCTCTAAGTATCCTCACAATTCGTCCATTTCAGATTTTCTTAGCGAGATTGATATTGCTGACGCCTCAAATTATTTTATTCCTCTCTGTTTGATTCTTCTCTGTTTTTTCTCTGCTTGCCAGAATCAAAACTATCGGATCACCTACAACCCTTGATTTCACTCTAGATTTTAGTTCTAATTCCGGATAGCTAACGTAAAACCAATAATACTAAATTTGGAATTATATCTCCCTGATATCTGTATCCTTCCCTATGTATCCTAACAATTCGTTCACATCAGATGTCCCCAACGAGATAAATAATTTATTGTTGACGCCTCACATGATCTTATACTTCTCTATTTGCCATAATCAAAAACTAACAGATCACTACTAACATCCCTATCTACTAATCCCTACTACCAACTAATCCCTACTAACAACTAATCCCTACTCACTATACTAATAACAGATCCCTACCCATGATTTAACTCTATATATCACGACTAACTTCGGTAGACGTCTTATCTAGCAGGTGACGTTTTATGCTTACTTTAACGTAGATAAGAAGTCCAAAGGTGAAAGCTTATCAAGTTTCGAATGTAATAAAATTTTGGGAAAGATTATTAGTCTTCCCCACAATTTTTAAAAAAATCCTACAATACTTACAAATTTATATATAAGGTTAGTTTCTCCAGGAATCACATTAAGCAATACTTCTATCATTACAGTAATTTTAATTATTCGATTGTCCTTTAAATTAATTTAATTA
Source organism: Meloidogyne arenaria (assembly GCA_036172955.1). Lineage (NCBI taxonomy): Eukaryota > Metazoa > Nematoda > Chromadorea > Rhabditida > Meloidogynidae > Meloidogyne > Meloidogyne arenaria. The sequence goes on along the minus strand of JARQAB010000033.1, from coordinate 3,633,400 downwards.
TAGAAGGATAACGATTTCCCTACCAATTTTTTAATAGCTTCCCCACCAAGTTGAGAAAGCAAACGCAGAAAAACAATACAAGATATGATATTTGCTATCCCAAAAGAAGTTTTTGTTACGAGCATTGGGTAATTTTTTAGTCGGAGTTGCATACATGATTGGGTTTCGCAATGGATTACTGAGAAAATTAATTTTTAAATTAATGTTTTTATCATTAGAATTTAATAATAAAGTAGGATTTCATTTTTATATTTACACGGGGATGATAAGATTAGTCCTTATATCGAGGTTATCCATTATTGTAGGTATCAATTATGCTGCTCATACCTCCAATGGTCAGCCCAATTTTAAAATTTTTGAATTTAAATCTAGGTACTATTATTATTAAGTGTTATGTTAGCTTCGTCTGTATGCTATATTTATGGTCTCCAGCATTTTATGGCTCTATGAGCTAGCTCCAGAACCTGCTCTTGCCTAGGCCAAAGCAATTATTTTTAATTTCTCGTATGGGGACCTATTTGAAAATGGCATGGTTCATAAATCAACTAATGCCCAGCACTGTTACCCTGGTATAAATTGCCTAAAAGTCAAAATCCATTTAACACAGAAATATTAAAAATAACCCGTGTTAAGTTAGACTGTCTTCATTAAATTTATATCGCTGTTACTTTCGTTAATTAATCCCAAAAATAAATTTAAAAATAAAAAATTACGAATATCATAATTCAATGGAAATTCAAACGAATAGCTAGCTCCAACGCCAACATATACTGATACTAAAATAATTATTCCAGCTATAAAGAACATCCGTCGTTTTTTGCCATTCCAATGAGTGATTCCAGTTTTGATCAAAAGACACCGATCCAGGCAAAGGATGAACACTAAGATGCTTGATATGGCATAGTGTAAAGCGTAAAATATGCCGGAAATGAAATGAAAAAGCGTAGCTGAATATACAGGTTCTGCTCCGCGGAGGAATGGTGGACGCCACCATAATACTTTGTAAAAAAGATAGGGCAAGGTTGAGGCTTAATATAATATAAAATTATTTTTGTTATATATGTTAAGTACTGTGGCTGGTTAATTTTTAAAGTATCACTCAATTAGAAGCCTAAAGTGGGTAATATCTAGATTTTAATAAGATATGTTATATCTTTTCTGTGTCTTAGAAAAATTCTTTGAATATGAAAGGTCTCATGGGGTGACAACATGGTATTATCTGTTTTTGTGAGCTAGTTTACATGTTGATTAGCCAATCTTCTTGAATCTTTTCCTGTTCTTTAAAGCTGTACATCCTTAGGAAATGCAATCCTTCAAGTTGAGGTAATCCTTCAACTTGAGTTATTAAAAAGCTACAACTCGATAAATGTTAAAAAGAACATCTTCCACTTATTGAATTGTAACTTTTTAATAGGCTATCATACTTGACCCATCCAGTTAAGAAAATGATAGCGCTTATCGAGGACTTTCGAATGATATAAGATTCATTCCGTTTGGAATAGCCGATAAATAGCCGATAAAATCCGATAAATAGCCGATAAAATTCGGAAAAATAAAAATGGTGGGGGGGGGGGGGGGGGAAGATAACAGAAGAGAAGAGTATCGAAAAATCCAATAGCTGGGTAATGAAATAAAACCAGCGATTAATCTAGCACACATCAAACTTTGCTACTGCTACGGATACTTGTTAAGTGATAGATCCTAATTATATAAATATACATAAAAGATTACCTGCACATAAAACATTGACTGCCAAATACAGTATCATTGTGGAAGATAACTCACTAACTAGTGAAGATTTATTATATCTTGAGGCATAAAGTAATCTGGACATATTTAATACTGTAGTTAAGGTACAGAATAATGCAATAGAGTAGATGGAGAAATTTATGTAGGTTACTTGGGGAAATACTGGTACCGTTGTTGTAGTAGTATTTGCTTCCATTTTTCGATTTATATACCTATTCTAAAAAAGAAAATTCTAGCATTAGGATGGATCCTTCAAAGATAGGCCGACTTAAGCAAATAGTCTAGTTATAAAAAATTTTCAGATTGGGTTTTGTTTGATCTCAGTTTTGTCTCAGTCTGTGTTTTTTTGTTATGAGCGACTAGAGGAAATGGCTCATTCCGTTGGCTCATTTCCTCTAGTCCTCTAATGAGCTCCGAATTAGCTTCGGTTAACGAAACTAAACGATAAACAGAAGCGAACCCTTCGGTTTATAGGTTCGGTTAGGTTTGAAACCGACAATCCTAGTCTGAATACCAACAGAACTAAATGACTAACAGAACGATAATTGTGAATATGACTACGACTTAAAGCTAACACAGTGCAAATAGTAGAAGCTACGGTTTTATAATAAACTTGCGCTACCCTAAAGCAATCATAAAATTTTATTTGATACTAAATTTTAACTTAAAATTGTAAGGCACATAAAATTGGAACTATTATTTATAATCTAGACAAAAAAATTAGAATAAAATATTCAGCCAACTAATAATTTTTATAAAATAAAATTTCACATTTGCCCAATTAACTAAATTGTTAGTTAAATAAAGTCAAGACTAGGTGTGACATAAAAAATTTAATATAGTTATTAACACAAATTTAATTTTATTTTAAGCTAAAATTAAGAATTATGGTGCTATATTTTAAATTTAATTTATAGTAAATTTAATTATAATATTTAATAAAAAAATTTTTTCTTTGGTACAAAAATGAATATAAATATACTATAATTAAGTTATTAAATAACGGAAGCTGGCTAGTTAAATGAATTTAAATAAAAATTTTTTTTGCCGAAGCATTTAATTTGTGGCCTTAAATTAGATGGGTTGACAGTTTTTTGGCTTAATTAAATCAACCACAAAGGCTATTTATGCACCTAAATTTTGGAGGGGGTGCTAACGCTTCAGCAGAATTTACAAGCAATTAATTACAGAAATGGAAATCTAGCTTCTTGCCACGTGAAGCGGCATCAAAAATTGTCGGCTCTTAAGCCAGAGTCAAGAAAAAACCCCGGGTTAAGTGTTGAAAATGTTGAGTCGGGTCCACTAAATTCCCAATACCCATCACTGGCTCAACTGTGATCTAGTCTTATATTTATTTAAAAACATTTTATTTAAATTTAATAAATATTTTTTTTATTTTTTTAATAAATATTTCATCATATATGCACTTTGAATTATGCCCTTTAACATTTATTTTTGTCGGCAAAGCCTTTCAATTTTATTTTGAAATAATTGTGAAATTGTCCTTATATTATCGTCTATAAAGTGCATTTTTGTCATGACCTTTAATACTGCCGCATCTTAATTTTTGTGTAATTTAAATATTTAAAGCGGGCCCTTTTTTCTTTAAAATTACATTTTTTAATTTTAAATTAAAAAAATTTTCTTGCCTTATTTCCCTAAATTAGAATAATGCTCTTTAAATAATGCCTTAAAAATAATAAATAAATAATAATGCCCTGCCCTTTAACTATTTTATCTGATTATTTTTAATAAAAGCTATAAGAAGGTTAAACTTGGGGGACCCCCTGGGAGTTACCGGGACCCCCTGGGAGTTACCGGGACCCCCTGGGAAGTTACCGGGATCCTAAGAATGTTACCGGCACCCTAAGAATGTTACCGGCACCCTAAGAATGTTACCGGATCCGAGAAGGTTATCAGTATCCTAAGGAGGTTACTGCTTAAATAAAGCACCTTGCTGTGAAAGGATTCAAACTTATAGCATCCGTCATTGTTCTAAAATTTAAACACCTATCTTTGTCCTAACGGTAACATCAACTATTTTCTAGATGTTTTTAAAATTATTTTATTTAAATCTTTTGTTGTATGGATATTTCAATATTCGAATATTTGCAAGACCAAAGAAGGGGGGAGCATGCTCGTCAAAAACAAATACAAGATCATTTGGTAATGTATAAGAATTATGAGCATTTTGCAGAATAAGCTATTGGATAGGATAAAAATATGTAGAACCATCCTGAGTGGATCCATTCATGAGCTTAGGGCTAATTTAGTCCATTGATATTATTTATGCCAATTACGGACAAAACAATAATATTCGCTTTTATAGTCTGTATTCTAAAGTCTGTACTTAAAAAGCTGTAATTTATAGACCATCATGACTCTGTGTTGGACCTTTATTAATTTATTTTCAGTCTTGGTCTTATTGGAGATGTCTTTAGGAAATCTTTAAGCTTGGAAAATTTTGTTCTTGAATCCAGAGATCCGTTTAACTTTGAGATCTCACCACTGAACCAGCGACGAACACATTTATAGCCCAAAAGAAATTGTTATAAGGGGGTCCTAAAATTTTGGGGCTTATAACTCGGTCCCCGGTACCATTTAGAAGAAATGGTGGTAGGGTATACTAAAGTAGGGTATGATCTACCTTTCCGCAAATTTTATCCCAAAGTCCCGCGGACACCCGGGCACTCTCCTTAGTCAGACATTTCCAAAAATGCGAACGGTTTTAGTTTCAGGATGGCTCCAACTTTAGATTGGTTCCGGATTCAGCCAAAGGTTCACCATAGGAACACCTCATACTCTGTGAATGACTCTTGTACAATCTTTGAGAGTTGATTCAAGAGATGATTCTCGGTTCGAAAAATGAGCTTTCTCAGTTCCAAAATATCGTGGTCCAGGTTCCTAACAGTTTCATCTTTGTTACGGATTCAGGAAAGAAGCCTGATTATAATTAATCAGGTATTAAGAACACTGTTAATTCTAAATGTTTATACATGTATCAATTTAATTTTCCAGCTGGAATAACAGAAAATGATCTTGACAGTAATTACAATCAGGCATTCTTTGGAAATGATAAAGAAAAAGACGGGGAAAATTGGAAAACATTAATACGTAAAAATACGGCATTTTTGTTAAATGAGAGGATTAATGCCGCATTAATGAAAATTGAGGCAAATAAAAAATTGCCTAAAAAATCGTCCAAAAGCTTATCCGAAAAGGTGGTTAATGAAAAGGAGCAGGAAGAAATTGAAAAATTTATAGGGGAATTTAAACAGAATTATAAAGAACTTGTAGAAGAAAATAAAAATGAAATAAAAAATGAATGGGTGAAAATGTCGAATTTGTTACAATTTGAAAAAATGATAGAAAATGCAAGTTCAGAAAATTCCCCTTTAAATAAAATGATGTTAACTATTGTTGAGTTTGGTTCACTCAACTCAAACTTGTTGGAGCTCGATGGGGAAGAGGCATATGAAAATTTAGAAGAAAAATTCAAACAATTTTTAGGACAATTGCACTTTGAAAGGTTTAATTTCAATAGTAAAATGCAATTTACTCGGGAATGGCATGTGCGTAGTTCAACCCTCTAAAGTCAAGGAAGTTCGAGACTTTTTTTGAAAATTCCCCAACTCCCCTCGTAGCAGTTTTATAAAAATTTACGACTCCCAACTGAGGAGCACATCCCCGAATATCTTCACAGAGGCCCTCCCTCTTTCAGTGTAAGAGGGTATCCCGGAGTTGTTTCCTATAGTTTATAGCCATTGGTTATTATTCACTCCCTCTCACTTCTCTCATCATTTAAAAGCTGAAGGAGATCAACAGAGGGCTGATCAGCCCTTGAGTTTATCCTAAAAAGCCCCGGGCATATCCCCTCCCTTATTCATTATTCTGGGGTTTTGGGCTCACCACATTGGAAACAACTTAATCGGGGGTCCACCTCTATTATAGTAAAACCCTTACTCAGGGATTAGATAAATTAACGAGTGTGTCAAAGGTCATCAAAGGATCTTCATAAATAGTTACTTGATAAATTAATTTTAGATTAGAAAAATTACTTCCCGAATTATTCAAAAATGCTATTAATTCAATGAAAACGGAGAATAACGGTCACATACATATTGGCAAACTTCTTGAAATTAAAAAGAAAATTCGAAGTGTGCTTGGAGATTTATTCTTTGCCAAGTTTGAATTAAAGGAATCGTTTTTGTTTAGATTAGGTATTTATTAAATTAAAAGTGCTTTATTTGTTGGTACCATAAATTCATTTAAAGGAGCTACTTTGCTTCTTTTTCCATATCAAAATTTCTATCCGTCAAACCTATCTACTACAGCCCAAAAGTTTTATTCATATGTGTAAGGGATTAGAGGAGATATTGTTGATTTAGGAGATTAAGGCTGCGTTTATAGTGACATCCGTGTCGAGTGTTTTGTCGAGTGTTTTGATGAGTGTTGACACTCAACACTTGACACGGATCCATTGTAAACTTAGTGTAAATGATGGCATATGGGATCTGAATTGTGGGTTCCAATTGGAAACTGACGGAGTACCTCTACTATTCAAATTCATAACCCAGTCAAGTAACTCTCCACAATTTTCATATCTATCTAGATAGAGAATTGAGGTTTAATCTCCCTTGTTGAGATTGAACCTTAATTCTCTCAATCCCAACTCTCAATCTCAAATTCTCTCAATCTCCCTTGTTGAGATTGAACCTCAATTCTCTCAATCTCAACAAAGCCTATACCAAAATTTATAGTTTTACTTTTAGACATTGTCGAAGAAAGCGAACAGATTCGACTTTTTGTCCGTCTGTTCTCCAATATTCCAGATTACAGTAAATTGTCGAAAGAATATTTTATCCTATTTAATTCTGCAGCATTCGATACACTTTCTAAACATGGTAAAAAATCTAGTGAAAAAATTTGGAACAAGCAATTTCTAAAATATTTTGATAAATATTTCAACAGTCAGGACATGTATTTACATCAACAATTTTTAAAGGAAATAATTGGCGGGAAAGCAGGGGAAGAAGTTGAAAAGGTCGAAAAGATTAAAATTAAAGAAAAATTGTTAAAAATATGGAGGGATAATCCATCTGAAGTAGAGCCTTTAAAACAACTTTTTGAAGCACATGTTGGTGCTAGATCAAGTTTGTTAGAACTGTTTCGTTCAAAATTGACAGATGGGAGAAATATTTTGAATGAGAGTGACTATCTCTACGAGCTAGTACAAATAGGTATTTAGTAGATTACCGTATTTACTCAAAACTTAACATGATGTTTGTTTCAATTTATCCCCGGAAAGATTAATTATTCATTGGGAGGGATCAAATAATTGAGGATATTGGCCGTAATACGGTATTGATGTTAATTAGATCTTGGAACAACAGACCGTATATTCGGTTTAGTCGAGAATCGAGTATATATTAGAGTAGATCAGGAATCGAGATAAATGCCAGAATTTCTGATCTCGCTAAACTAGATTTTTGGACGATCACCTATATCCGATAGAAGTAGCCTATAAGGGTTCCCTCGACTCTAAAAATCCTAAATAATAGCGCCAACACCTTGCTAGAACATTACTTCATCTAAAATGCGTACTCCCAAAATATCAGAGCCCAATCTACCGACAAGCTATAATACTAGTGCTTCCCGGATTCGAATACTTCATTGGGTTCGCGATACGTCGACAGTCATTAAAATTTTAAATAAAATTCAGGATCAGAGGAACTGGACAACTGGATAATTTCTAATTATCGGCTCATATTAAAAGAGACAGAGTATGAAAATTACGAACTTCGAACCGTTGTATCAATCGTTCTGATACAAATAAGAGAGTTGGATAAGAATATTTTAAACTATGTGGATGAGAAAGAGTGGAGGATTATTCGTACTCTAATTTTGTCCCATATGGACCATATGTCTGGAAACAAAGAAGTTATAAATTGGAACGATACAGAAAGTATTTTAAATATACTCAAAAAAATTAGAGGAAAAATGGATGAAAATAGAAGATTCAATTTATTTATTCTGATTAGAGTTGATATTAAACAAATTCTTAAACGAGAGGTAGATGACGCTTTAAGTAGCTATCATCCGGTGCTGAAAAATGATACAATTGATGAGTATATTGAAAAGTTGAACAAAAATACAATCAGTGATTTGATGGGGAAAGATGAGGAATTTAAGCAAAAAATAATGGGTAAGTTGAGTAAAATATTACTGTTAAACTTGTTTTAGGGTGAATTTTATTCGACGAAATTTTAAATTTTGGAAATATATGAGAGTTATCCAGGGCTGGATATTAGGCATTTGTTAGCTCCGACTTTTTTAGAACTCGGTTCCGGCACGGGGTTTTCAAAATCTAGCATTGGAGCCGGGCTCTTGAGCTATCTAATGGAGCCAACTTAGCACTGGAGCTAGAACTAAACATAGATTTTTGAAATTGGTGGTAGCTCCCGTGCCGAAATTTAGATTTTCGAAATTGGTGGTAGCTCCCGTGCCAAAATTTCTATGTTCTGTCCAGAGCCAAGAGGCTAACCAAAAATTTGATTTATCTAATGCTATTTAGGGGATCTAAATATGAGAGACAATGAACATGTGTAAGGTGATAGTCTACGTACTAGAATGTTTCCCATATGATGCAGATCTATACATACTAAAATAATTCTTATGTTCTGTACTGTTCCCCTTGTTAACGTTCAAGACCAAAAAATAAATTTTTCTAAATCAGAAACATTTTAAAAAATAAAATTCATAAATATCAGGATAATAATGCTATTAAATTTTAATTAAGATTTATCAACGTCAAAAAGATATGAATTGAATTCATTGACCACATCAATCGAAAAAGTTAAGATTAAAATTTAGATATTGTAAATATTTTTATTATTTATCAGGTTTATCGTGGATTTCCGGCACCTGGCACAAGTTATGGATATGGTAAGATAAAAATTATTAGTAAAAATCACTATCTCAGATCAAATAAAATCGTTTAACTGAACGATCTTTATAGTTATTTCTGGGCGAGGTACACTCGAAGATACCGCGAGACTATCCTCGTTCAGAATTATCGAATCCGAGACCGCTGATATGGACCGATTCGGCTAATTGAGAGGCATAAAAACATACTAAGATATCCCGGATTCGATACTTTAGATCAGTTCTTCCCTTTGAGAGCTGATCTTAGGATGTTGATCTTACACTATCTAATAGAGCTTTGGAGTGAACTTTCTTTTAATGTGTTACAGGTACTCGTGACCTTTGAGAGCTTGATCTTGTGAGAGATATTCTCAAATTTATTCGATCTGTATATAGAGATCACCTAAAAATAAGCATTCTTAATGACCTTAATTTCCTTTTAAGAGCCAAGTAAAATAAACACAATTTTGAATACCATAGAAAACTTGGCAAATGAAAAACCTGAACAAATTGACCCTGAATTATTCATAGAATTTGCGATTTACTACTATAAGGATATTACTGACGGAATAATTCTGAATTTAAATCTCAATCCAGAAGTAGAAGTATATTTCAAAAATGATATAAACAAATTTGAAGCCAGCTGGAGTGAGAGGTCTAAAATTATAAAGGTTCAAAGTGCGCGAAATTTTGTTGGAAAATTTGAAAAAAATACGACGATTTTGAAGCAACTGAAAATAAAAATCCCTGAGTGGATTAAACTTGTTAACGATCTAATTAATATGGTACTATACATATCTACTATTTAAAAATCTAATATGAATAGGGTACAAACATTAATAGATCGTGAGCTCACACAAGTAATAGAGCTATAGCATTCCGAAGAATATACTATTGTAAAGCATATAGCTATTAATTTCCTAAGGCTATGCAGTAGGCGGCGTGGTGTAATGGCTAACACATCAGTCCGGTCTACTGAAGATGCTGGTTCGCTCCCAGCCGCCGATTAACCCTTTGCTCTAGCTAAAGGAGAGAAATAGCTATATAGCCCAGCTGCTTTACTCTATTTCTAGACACCCCAGTTATCGAGACGCATTCGTTCAGATTCGCAGGAATAATACTTGATTATTCAAATTTTGCCCAGTATGAACTAGGGAGTCGGATCCAGTGTTTATAAGCTGGTACCAAAATTCGTACTTAGGTACGAAGTACCAGTACAAGTACGAGCAAATTTGAAATATATAAACACTGGTCGGATCCGCTTCTGAATATGCTGTTAAACCATTTAGATTAGCTGTTAAACCATTTAGGCTTGTACAGGTATATAGCTAGTTATACTTGGATAATAAACAGAAATCTTGTGAGGGCAATGCTCCGCTTACTATAACTCCGCTAGTAAGGTTATCTGATCAAACAAATCAACAGAAATTAAAAATATTTAATAAAAAATGATTTTTATTCAGAATGTTTCCGAAAATAAAGAGGAATATGAACAAATTAAAAAAAGAATGTACCTTCATTATTTTGAATGGGCATTTGGGCGTTCAAAATCCCTGCGTGAAACTTTTGGTGAATACAAGGAAAAAGAAATGTTAAAATTAAAAACACGCTTAGTATATCTTCTTGGGGAAGATAATTTACTTAAACTAGAAGAAGCTCAACCAATCGCATTAAGAATAAGTAAATACATAAGTTTATTTGGCATTTATTAGTTTTATGCTTAGAAATTTTGATGTTTTTAAAGCTGTAAAGGATCGAAAAATTTAAGAAACCTAGTGGCTTGTATAGTTATAATAACTCATAATTATATATCAGCTTTATCTTGAAGTATTAGAGATCGAGCTGGGTCTGTACACAGAATCCAGGCCCAGGCATTTTTTGGCCTTCCTGGGTTTTTTCTGGGCCTGGGCTTTTTTGGATTACAGGCCCAGGATCCGGCCCAGGTCAATAGATCAAACCCGGAAACCAGGAACAGGCCCAGGCTTTTCAAGAATCTCGATCTCTATAAAGTATTTTTGCGGTGAGAAAATTGCGAACAATGTGCTAGCAAAGAGCTCGTATAATGATATCGCATATCTTATAGAGCAATAAATGAAAACTAAGGATAAGACTAGAAGCAAGTCTAAATTGTATTTCAACTGTCCAATTTATTACGTAGGCATCTGGGTGTAAGGTTACCAGTTCCAAAGAAATTTTCGGATAGCTTGAACCTGAAAGTATAGTCTAACGAAACATTTCTGCATACCCGAGTTTTGTCTGTTTCGTATACCCAGAAACGCCAACCTTACTATGTAAAAATTTTCGGGTATCCGGATCATCAATGGTTCTGAGAAATCCTTTTTAAATGTTTAATTTTTGTATTCGGAACTTAAGGCCTATAGGCTTCAGATAGTGATCTAGTATGATAAATATAGTAACTTTCAGATATGATGGACAAAAAAATTAAAGTATATCTTTATGAAAAATTTTTGAACAACGACATGTACTCAGAAGAAGCGAAAAATGCCGAATTGAGAATTGCAATTTCAATACTGACAAAAGATTTGGATGAAATTGCTTTTGAATCTAGGCATCTTATAATGAACAACGATCTATTAGATAACTCTGGTTTTAATGCTTACTCAATAAAGCTTAGGGAGGTTTATTATTATGCCAGAAAAGCTCGGGATTCATTAGAGGAGGATTTACAGAAGGAGGATAATTTGCCAACAAGTGTTTGTGTGTTGATTAAATCCTTGATTTATATTTTGCTTTCATTGCAAGATATAATAAATTATAAAAATATTCCAACTGCCAAATTTGAAAATTTATTCAAAAAACTCAAAAATTTTAAAGCAAAAAGTGAGCTCGAAGGAAAATATGATTTGTTAGATTTGTATGATTTTTACTCCAAATGCGATGATAAAAATGAACAAAAAGTTGCTTTACTTGAACAACGTTTATATTTGCAAGGCTTTCATCAAGAATCTGCAAATGAGCCAAAAATTAAGGAATTATTGAAAATTCCTGGAGCAAAGAGTAAAATGAAGATTTTGGTCCGCAATTTTAAACTAAAATATTTTATTGAAAATGATCCATTTTTGGATGAAAATCAGTTGAGAGAACATTTTTGGGAAGCGATTTTGAGCGATAATAAAACCATAAATTTGAGAGGAGTTTTAGGTTTAAAATTTTTTGTTATTGTAAGATGGATCTATGGAGAAATTAAAAAATTGGAAGATAAATATCCATCGAATCCTAAAATTGAAAATTTGAGCTTACATTTTAAAAAGAAAAGGGGAATAATTGGAAGCCGATACGATAAGATTTTTGTGTTGGATTTTAATAAAATTGAAAAGAAGCACGGCAAAATTATCGAAAAATTGGAGAAGGAAATCAGAGAAATTATTTCAGAAATGAAAAAGTCAAAAGTGTCTCCGAATCTAGAATTTGAAGAAACTGAAGAAAGTTTGAAGGTGTTTAGTAAATGGATTCAGGATTTGATTTTTAATGAATTGAACAGACAGCTTGAACTTAAAGCAGCGTGGGAAGGAAAAATGAAATCCGATCCAAGGGAGGGCAATAAAGAGAGGAAGGGATTTGCTATTGAATTGAGAGATGGTAAAATTTACTATAATGTGTTCTTAAAAGAACTAAGGAATATATCTAGAAATATGTGATACCTAAAGGCAAGGGAACCTAAGGTGGTGTTCGACTCAGGAATTATCAATATTATCTTAGGTAACCCCATAAAATGCCTGATTAGATGTTTTATAAGTAGCAATCATACATTTTGCGTTGAATGCTGTAATACAAGAACAACCACTTGGGTACAAATGTATAAGGAAACCAAGAGATCCTGATGGCTAGCATTTAAAATTCTCACATCTATATCTATAAGCAGCATCTCGATAACTGCATCGTTAGAGATATATGCCTAGCAAGCAATAGCCAAAGGTAGCCAAGTGGACGGAAGTCTCATGATCGTTGCCTGATCGGGGCAAAACTTTTACTCCTTACTATCATGATAAATTAACATTAGTCTAATTATAGGATTAAATGATAAAAACGCCAGTGATCGTTTGGTTGAGTTAATTGGTGAAAAGTATAGAGCATACGATATTATTTTCATAAAACTTGAGGAAGGTGGCTACAAGGAGCCTGATAAATTTGATAATGTTGAGGATAAAAAAGAGTTAGAAATTAAAGAGATTGAGGAACAGACTGAAATTGATGAAAAAGCTTTGGAAGAAGACAGAAAACTAGAAAAATTAAGGGGAGATAAAACTGCTGAAATTTCGGTTTTTTGATTAATTTAAATAAAAATTTATGTAAAATTATTAATTTCAAGCTTATTGAAATAGTAAACAAAGGCAAGGAAAAATATTACATAAAACATGAAGCCGAAAAAATTTTCAAGATGGAGGAAGGCAGCTCAACAAATATAATAAATTATCAGAACAAATTAACGAAAAAAATGGGATTGGACACGTGGTTTAATGATTATTACAATGCATCAAACCAGGTAATATTTGTATTCATACTCGTAAAATGTATTGGATACAAAGGCATAAGATAAGGGATGACTGGGCTCCGCTCTGTTTGAGGGGCTCCGCTCTTTTTTGGGGCTCCGCTCCGCGTTCCGCTTCCGATTTTTTGATGCCTGTGATACTGAATTAAAAGAAGACAGATGTTTTTAAATAAATGCCCTCAAATAGATTTTCCTTCGATTAATCCCCAGTTCATTCTATTCATTTTTTAATCCTAATTATTCTTAAAATAAAATAAATATCTCTTGAAATAAAATTATCTTGTATTTTGGGTAAAATGGTTTTTTCTTGCGGGAACCGGGGAGCCCAAGGTTCTTAACTAAACAATAAACAAAATGATAACAAGGTACATGACCGAAGATTTTTATAGAACAAGACGAAAACTTGACTTAAGATCAAGGGTCGTAGACGCCTCTATAGACATATCCTTTTCAAATTGAAACAAGTTGATCAGCTTCTTGATCAAACTATACATGTTCAGATATTTCGGATCAAAAATGTTTTGTTTGGAAAACCTCGAAAATCGAAATTCCGAAAAACTCGGCTCACGATCCTTAAATTTTTAGCGTAAGGAGGGTTAGAATTTTGTGTGTTACGTATTTCAATTTTAATATGTATTTAGAAGCAAACATGCGACTTCTTAATTACAAATCTTGTAAACATTGAAGTACTCAAAGACTATTCCACAATTGAAGGAATTATTCTTTGTGAACATAACAGTAAAACCGATGATAATAGAAAAGAATTTGTGGAAAATAAATTTTTGGGGAATAAATTATGCAATGAAAAACGAAGAGGAGAATGTAGCGATTCTTCGATATATTGCCAAATCTGTCAGGTTCAGGCTGCTAAATATCTAAGCAAATCGCTTCATTTACCAATTTCAATTAATTTCCGAATTGAAAATTTAAATATTTATTTGAAATTTGTTGTTATCCCTAAAATGGTGAGACTTATGAAGGGTATAAATGACAGACGTTTGAATATTATTGACAAAGAAATTAAAGAACTAGGAGTTGTATTGAGCTTGGAGAATGAGCCGATTGGAACAAAAATGATTTATGAACTTTCAGGTATTTAGTGTAGATTTTGCATACTGTAGGAGAGCTTATATTTATACAAGGGTGATTAAAGAGGTGTCCGGAATTAAATATTAAAATTGAAAGATTTGGATATCGTGAATACCGTATTTATTTAAATGCACCCCCCCACCCCCCATTCTATGTGTGGGGGACGATTGAGTATCTAGGTCAATCTTTTCTATTAGAATTAATACGGTATATAGTGCAAATAAAATCGAATTATTTGTTATGTTATAGTTACTGTAAGGAACTTTCATCCGAAGGCAGGCTCGAATCCTGACGTGCTAGCCACGTGTTAGAATTCGAGATCGCATTTAATTGTACTAATTTGAATATGGACACTATTTATGTCCTTCCCCTCTCAAGATCAATCTATTCCGACTTTTCTTGTAAGTTCAGGACATTCAGAATTTGTCTTCCGAATGGGGTTACATGACGGGAAGGAACTAAATTATCTTACATACACGTAGCCTCGTTTCTGGATTACATTTACACCGAAAGATCCACAGGTACCCAGTCTTAAACAGTTCATTTTTGCCTACCAATCAAAAGGGAGGTCAATATAGACACAGATTAAACTTATATACCTTATCAGATTATCGTGCTAACATCAGAATGGCACCACTTTTCAGCGGCTCACAACGACTTCAAACATTAATTAATGTCATTAAAATATGGAGCAAAAGTGAAATTTTTAATAAAATTTCAAAATAAGCATTATTTTTTTAAATGTTTTTCAGAAAATCCAATTTATGGGGGAATTTATGGATTTTTAAATGACAAAGCTTTGTTTGTTTTGGCTTATGATTTGATAAAAACACATGAGAAAGATCACATTTGTCAAATATTAGAGAATTTTCATAAAAAATTTATTGAAAATTGGGTTGATGTGAATATGGCAGGAAAAACGGAAAATGAATGGGATGATCTAAAAGAGAGAGAATGGCGTAAAGTTGAATTTGGGGAGGAGATTGGACAGAAACATTATTGGAGGATTATACCTCCAGGGTATCCTACCCAAAATTCTTTGTTAACTTTGAATGAATCTACCGCAAAAATTATTATTAAACAATCCAAAAAGGGTCTTTTTTGAACATTTTTAGGAATTTTGATTAACAATTTATACATATTATTAGGTCTAGAAAAGTTGTCTGAAGTGATTAAAGAAGTTAATGAAAAAATGTCTTTGGAAGTTATTAAACAGAAATGGCTTAAATGGTTTGGAAATGAAAAGGAATTTGTTCAAGAGGTAACAAAATACCGTATTTTCTCTAAAATAACCCCCGGGGGTTATTTTTTTCGATCGACCTCTAGAGGGGGGTTATTTTAGAGGGGGGGGGGTTATTTTAGAGGGGGGGTTATTTTTTTCGATCTCTAAATTTTCTGAAAACCAAAATTTTTTACCAAATTTTGAATAATATTTTTCTAAAATTTAAGAGAATTCATCACAAACTAAAGGTTTCTTAACGAAAATCCTAGCACAAAAACTTTCATCAAGTACTCCTCAGTCCGTAAATTCATAAAAAACTTGGTTTAAGGTTCGGGATACATAATTAAGAACTTATTTTAGATTATTATCCCACTTTTATATAACTCAGTTAAGTCCCAAAGTTTAATAATATTAAAAGGGATTGGATTAAGATGCCTATCTTGGCATTTTCAGGTATTAAAGTCAATGTGACATGACTTTAATCCTTCGTCGAGAGATCAAGTGGATGGAATTAGTGGAGTAGACATCGTTGGATATTAATGGATTTTAAGAGATTAAGGGAAATGCTTGAGGATAAGTTGAATATTATGAGATTTAAGAAGTAAAAGATTATTAGTGGACCTCTCAAAATCCAATTTGACTGGATTAAGGTGGAAATCAATGGATTTGAGATATCAGGGACTTGGGAGGATATCGGACATTTGATTGAATAAAAGTGAAAAAATACTCTTAATACTTATCTCTTTTAATTCATAAATTCACACCTAATACCTAATATCTCTCCAAATCCCCGAATCAATATTAATCCACCGCCATCCCTTAATCCATCAGAATCCCCTTATATCCCTCCAAATCCCTGATATCCCCCATAATCATTTCTAATCTTATTGAAATATAGGGATTAAACCGTGCTGTGGTTTGAAAAATAGCAATGCCAAAAAAATAATTAAATATTTTAGGGGGGGGGCTATTTTAGAGGGGGGGTTATTTTAGAGGGGGGGGGGTTATTTTTTTCGATCGACCTCTAGAGGGGGGTTATTTTAGAGGGGGGGGGGGGTTATTTTAGAGGGGGGGTTATTTTAGAGAAAATACGGTATGTATTTTAAGAAATCTATGGCTGGGTCAGAGGGTTAAGGAAGTTTATCGAAGCTTCAACTCGGAGGGTTGGACTGTGAGTTAAGATCGAGAATGTGAGCGGTAACTCGAAAAATACTGATTGGTCCAGATCTCGACTCGTTCCGGACCGAATTTGTTGTAACCGTACTTGCAGAAAGAATCCGTCTTCCATACCACGACTTATCTCTCTCAAAAGTGCACTTAACTAAATTATATTTAGGGATCCTTCTACCCCTCATTCTTTAAATAGGGATATTTCATTAAATCTCTCATACCGTAATCTAAAATATTATTAGTCTTTCTTTATTTTTTAAATTCTTAATTTTTGTTCAATAAGCGAGATATAAGGAGCATTATTATAATTCGACGTCAAAATTTGATACCTAAATCAACATAAATTTTGATAAAATTTTCAGTATGATCATTTCCTTTTATTGAACTGCTCGCACTTAAATGTGTCCATGCATGGAGTTCAATTTTGCAAATTTATTGAAAGTCAATTACGTGTTCAATTGGTTGAACAAATTGAAAAACAAGTTAAAATCGTCGAATATCTTCATATTAGACCCCTAAAATTGTTGGATTCTGAGAAATGTCCAAAAGAGCTTGAAGCCAAATTAAAAGAAAAATATTTGGTAAATTTTTAGGACTATTAAACAATTAATTCTAAAAAAAATTTGAACTTGTGGGGTCCCCAATCAATCGGCCTCATTATGGTCAGAATTTAAATAAAAGTCATTACAACGACCAATATTTCTCCCAAGCTATATCACTTCTTTGAGTACTCCGCCTTTTTTGAATGGAGAGAAAGTATTATGCTCTGACCATTATGAGACCAAGTTGAAAAAAAAATATATCAACAAAACCTGGGTTGGGAAACCCACAATTACAGAAATTTTATTTAGGATTGGCGCTGTACATATTGGATAATTGGAATTGAGATTGAACAAGCTACGCTGGAAAAAGATACACCTGTCAATCTGGAAGAATTAAATCCAAAGATAGATTCGTTGAAGAAACGTTTAACTGAAATGTATAAAAATGCAGTTAGTAATTTGGGCATTCGTATAAAAGATTTAAATCTTGGGATTAAATATATGGAAAAAGAAAATTTGAAAAAATGGTGTGAAGAAAATTTGGAAGCTGAGGATAAATGTTAAAAATGCTTCGTGAAATTAGAAGGACATTTTATTAAATTTTATTTTTTAAAATTTTTAAAAACTTTCCTATTGTTTTAACATTTTCGAATCTTTATTTGATATAGAGGAGTAAATTTTGAGGATCTACGGTGTCTAAAAAATATCATGTTGGTATTCTGTTACATTCTAAGAATGTCCTTTTTTCATGTATTCACAATAGATTACACATATATAAGGGAGTATGATTTTAAACAATACTGTATTTATTATAGAGAGTATGGTGAACATTAATTACTATAATATTGTGTAGAGACTATCTAATCATAAAAAATTAAACTTCATTAATTATATGCCGGGCTAATTTTTTTGATATTAAAAAGTTTGTACAGTAGTGGTGCTATTTTGTGTATTTTTGAAACATATGATTTTTTTGATTTTGAATAAAATTGCTTTAATTGCACAAAATTCTTTTTTGTATGCCGCTTTGTAGTCAGAACTATAATTTTACATAGAAAGTAATTTGTAATTAATACATTATTAGATAATTAGTAGGGTTTCACCGGAAGTTTCGGTTCCGGTTCCGGGCCGGAACTTAGCAAGTCCCGGTTCCGGTTCCGGGATCCGGAACTTAAATTGGATCCGGTTCCGGTTCCGGTCAAAATTTTGGTTCCGGTGAAACCCTAATAATTAGCACATCAAATTGTTATTTTCTGAGTGAGAAGGGAGGGACCTAACTACCTATATATCGCAGTGAGTCATGTTTAAGGTATCCCATGGTTAAGGTATCCTCACATAGTTCTCATCCCCTCGATTGAGATTTTCTCTCATTTCCGAGCGAGTGATGTCTGAAGCATAAATTTATACAATCTCAATTGAGAATGTATATAAATTCATAAAAATCTAAAGTGTGTATAAACTATAAGTTTTGAATTTATTAAGAAAAATTTCAAGAGCCGCCCAAATAGCTAAATGTCCCCGATCGAGATTCTCGAATAAAATATACACCAAAATCGAATGCTAATTAATTTTAAATTCAACTTCTAGCTCTCTAATAATGGGCTAACATTAACCACTTTCAGATCCATATAGGCCAAAAAATAAATTATTAACCTATTTATGTAAAGAATAGGGGCATTTATAGCAGCAGATATGTTTAAAATTATTGAAAGATAGACAGTTATAAACCACAAGTTTGGGGCTAACTCCGGTATAAGAGTCATAGCAAAGATAATGCCAATCATAAAAATAATATATCCACCAATGTTGGCAATAATAATTAATGAAAGCGAACGAAATAGTTTGCGAATTTTTTCGTCTGCCAAATCTAAAGTTAAATTTAAAATAATAATTTAAATGCCATTCCTAGATAATGGTACTAGAAAATTTATTTTTCTCTTAATCTATCTCCAACCGGCATATCAACTATGCTCATTTCTGTGTCCAGGATTATGGCTAAGACGTAGACCCATCAGAGCCCATGAGTATATCTTGAATCTCAAACTTGCCTCCTTTATATTTTGCTAATATTCCCACAAGTATATGAGCCAAGGATGAAATTGCTAGAATTGTGAACAAAACAAATCCAAAATTAAAGGGGGATGGCACAGAAAGAGTTATATCTCCAGTGTATCCTGTTACTGGCCAATTTGGATATTCATTAATCGACGGTATTACAATAGATATATCGAAGATAAAAAATAGGACGATTGACAAGATGTGTAAGTAGATATACAATCGAAAGTTGAGATGTGTCGGGATTCGGGAAGTCCCGACAAATGGTTTTGAAGAGGAGAGAGGAGAGTCGTGGCACCAGCCAGTGTAATGTGGCACTGGCACCGGACTGTTGGTAGTGCCAACAGTCAAAGGAAAGGCAGTAGAGTGACTCGGAGCACGAGTCACTTTAGCCAAAGAAGAGTAGAAGTGGTGAACGGTAGTGCCGTTCACTTTACCAACCAAAAAAGAACACAAGTCCACCAACAAATAATTTTACTTCTCCAAATAGCAATAAACAATTAGGCGAACAAGTTGAGGGCCAGCAAGGGCCAGCGAAGCAGATCAGCACACACAAGGGTTGATGGAGGTTGTTGAAGTGTTTGAATGGAGAAGAAGAAGGATAATGAGGATTTTTGTGGGACTGATCTGCTTCTTAAATAGACACAAAAAAGGCGGGGTTTGGCAATAAAAACTCAAAAAAATGCGAACTTGAAATTAATGCGTACATAGATTATAGAAAACAAAATGTGGAGAGAGAACGGGACAGAGAAAAAAGCAGAAAAAACAATAGGAAAAATTTAAGTTGTGACAGGCGCAAGCTGTCACAAAAAATAGAGAAAGGAATTTTTGGCGGGAAAATAACTAAAAAAGGTTGAGTGGACAACAAAAAATAAGGGGTGAACGGCCAAAAAATTAACGAGAAGTGAACGGGGGACAATTAACAAAAAAGACAATTCAATGAAAGTCGCCAAAATTGGCGACACTCCCCCCGCCCAAGAAAATTCAAAGATCCGTCACATCATCTGCCTTCTTCATCATCATTCATTGTAACCAATTTTGACGCAGTTGACAGCTTGTTTCGTCGGAACATGTGATCGCGTTCAGATCGGTGTCGATGGTGATGGAGTGCGCTTTCGCTACTTCCCCTTTTTCTAGCTTTTGGTGAGGGGCGGCACTCCATCACCGAGACTTCTCGTTGTCGTGCATTCGTGCTAATTTCTCTGAGTGAAGAACACTTCATATTCGGTTCATCAGTAACAGCCCGGTTAATACCAGCTTGACTAACACATAAGCAATTTCCTGCGTGTAAAAAGCTAGTCGATGTGGCAGCCGCTGTCGTTCCAGCTTGGTGAATTAATAGATATCTTTCAGCGGTTAAAAAGCTCGTTTTTGACTGATCTGTGAGAGCCGTGGTCGTTCCACAAATATTAAACCAGTTAAAAACAAGTGCAGGGCATGCAGTAATCCACGCCAACAGTTGACAAACAAATTTCGCTCCTTTAGTCATCTGCCGGAATAAAGTCCATATAAATCCAAGTAAGTTTAACACAATTGCGATTGAGAGTGGTCGGCACTTCGTATGTGTAATTAGAGCCCAACAAAGTGTGCAGTCAATAGCCTGACGTGGTAACCAAATTGGATTAGCAGGCGCACAAGCTTCAGCATCCTTGTCAATCCTCGTTATCATTCGAATTGCGGTGAAAATGCCATTTGTCGAAATACAAGTTTGAAAATGTACACAACAGGGCTGGGCGCGAAATTTCGCACAACGGAGTTTGATAAAACGGAGCGCCAAAATGACTGTTCCAAGCAGGCTAAGAAATGAGCTGGGCCTCTTCACATCGAAGATTGATTTAGCCGGTAATTCATTCACAAAACCAACAAATTGTCCCTCCAACTTCTCACTTTGTATAGTTTCACACTCAATGTTTCCAGGACGGTTGGAACCAGTTTTTCCATTCAAGGTTGAGCTAGTATATTGGCTTTTTGTTGCTGTTGTTGCCTTTTCAACCAATACCTTAGGGTTAGTGTAGTTGGAACTTGTTGAACTGTTAGACGCTATGCTGGTTTGAGAAATCACTTGCCCATTTTGCGAGTTGAGCAGACTGTCCTTCAGCTTTGAATTTAACCAGATTTTGCGTCGACAGTGGCGTTTGTTTGCCTTGTGGTGCACAGTTGAGGGTAATTCTTCGGTTTTCGCCCCCCCTCCTTTTTTCTTCATTGATTTAGCTTTTGAGTCCGTGTTCAGTGAGCTAGTGATGACCATACCAGAGTAATACGCTTCAAGTTGTGTTGACGTTGGGAGTCTCCAATTCGCTTCAAACATTGCTTCGTGGTGGCCAGCTTTGTAGTACACACGCTTTTTTGATTGTGGTGGTCTCCGATTGGTTTCAGACGGTCCATTGTGGTGACCATTGTAGTAGTACATACGCTTATTAGATTGGGGTTGCCTCCAGTTTGCGTTAGACGGCCCATTATGTTGCACAGTTGTGTAGTACACACGCTTTTTCGGTTGACGTTGTGTACACAGCATGAAGTGGTGTCTGCCTCCACATCTACGGCATTTGTTGGCAGCTCGACATCGGTTGAGCAGGTGACCATCGTATAAGCAGTTGAGGCACCGTCCTTGTTCAAGAAGACGGGCTTTGCGTCTGTTGCGGGAGTTGAACATCGGACATCGGCTTGGCTTATGTGTTGGTCCAGTGTGGCAGAGTGAGCAACCATATTCCTCAACTGGTGATTGTGGTGGACGAGCATGTAGTTCATGTTGTCCGTCTAGTGGGCCTGGTGATTGCGTGGTCATACATGAATAAGAGACGTCAGTTGGTTCGTGGTGATCACTTCGTTCAGTAAGCTGCTTGTAGTGAGGTTGTTCCTCAAGCGTGGTTGGTTCGAACTTGTTTGGACGAAGAGTAGTGATGGTGAACTCCAGTCGCTCCTTCAGTTGAACCAGACGTCCAAGTCCATTACGTAGTTCACCTAGAGTCCACACAGCATGTTCATCTTCTTCCCAGCCAATCAGAGTCTCCAAAGCTTCACGTGGCAGCTTTGATCTGATGATGCCACACACTATTTCATCCTGCGTTGCGTTCGAGCCCTCTGGTGATTCCAGCTGCAGGCAAATTCGTTCAACATGTTCTTGGAGATTACGAAGGGAGAACAGTGAATTGTTGGCCAACGGCAGGTGTAGTAACTCAGCAATCAGACTTTCACGAAGAGCCTTTCCATCTCCAAATTGTCGTCGCAATATGCTGACCACCATCGGGTAATTCTCATCAGACGGTGGGTAACCATCAATGGCACGATGCGCAGAGGATCCCGGTACCAAACTTTGCAGTAAACAGAGGTGTTTTTCAAACGGTGGGATTGGTTGACTATTCACGGCACGGTCAAAAGCCATCCAGAATGCAGTCCACTCCTTTGGGTCGCCAGCAAATTTCATCGGTTCAAGACGAAATGGCCTGAAGGTTGAAAATATTGGCACGCCATTATATGTTCCTTGTTGCTGGTATGGTGAAAACCCAGCTTGACTAGCAGAGTTGGTGTGTTGGGCACTTGTTCCATTTCCACACGCTTGTTGTTCATTAGTTCGGGTTTGAGTCGGACGACGTGTGAATCCATCAGGGTGTTCAGGTTCGCTTTGTTGACCATTAACTATGGTGTGATGAGCCTGGTGACGAATGTTATCAGCTTGTTCTTTACCAACGGTGGCGGACTTTTCAGTTCTTCGGGAGGAGACTGAACCACGATTGCCAGTTCTTCGTTGTTGCAGGCATACATTGACCAAATCCACCAATTCATAAGCATGTTCAATTTGTCCTAGGGCGGTCGGTTCATCATCCACTCTGACTTCGCCTCTCGGCGGCGGAAAGGCTTGAAGTATGTCCATCTCGTCTTGTTGTTCCGTTGGCATGAGTCGGGCAATGAAGTCGGACCATTTATCCACCAGTGCTTGGGCACGACCAGCAGCTTCTCTAAGTTGAACGGCATCTGCTTCCAAGCGATCATCGTCATCCACAGTGGTGTCCTGAGCATTTAATCCATTAAGAACAGCACGGCCCTTTACTTTAAGCGTTGCCAAAACGGTGGCCAGTTGTAACCGGATGACTGCTGACATTGACGGCTGTTGTTCAGCTCACTTCACAAAAAGTGGTTGTAGTTGTGGTGGCTGTTGTTCAGCTCAGCCAAAATAAGAACGAGTAGTTGAAGTTGTTGTGGCGGTGGTTCCGCTCACAAACAAGGTTGAAGTAGTTGAAGTAGTTGGTGTAGTGGTGGTGGCTGTAGTGCAGCTCACACACGAGAGTTGAAATAGTTGTAGTTGTTGTTGTAGTGTGGTGGCTGTTGCTCAGCTCAACCAAAAAAGTAGTGGTGGTAGTAGTGGTTGTTGTTGTAGTGGTGACTGTTGTTGTCGTTGGTGTAGTAGTGGTCGTTGTTGTTGTTAGTGGTGTAGTGTTGAGTGTTGTCGTTGTCCCCGTCTTCCCGGGTCGTGGCACCAGTTTGTCGGGAGTCGGGAGTTCCCGACAAATTGGTTTGAAGAAGAGGAGGAAGAGTCGTGGCACCAGCCAGTGTGTAGTGGCACTGGCACCGACTGTTGGTAGTGCCAACAGTCAAAGGAAGGGCAGTAGAGTGACTCGGAGCACGAGTCACTTTAGCCAAGGAGTAGAAGTGGTGAACGGTAGTGCCGTTCACCTTTTTTCCAACCAAAAACACAAAGAAAGGACCAGTTGACCACAAGCAAAATCCACCAAGAACGAGAATTCACACTGAGCACTGATTTAGAACAGTCGACTCAGTTGAACGAGTAGTGAACCAGAGCACGATTGGTTCACTCTTAAAAAACACCACAGAAGCTAAGCACCGTCCAAACACGTAAAATTTATTTCACAACAAAAAATTGAGCACAGTAAAAGCCAATGATGGGAGACCACGAACAAGCCCACAAATTAGCTGTTGATGATGGTTGATTGAGTTGGAATTGAGAACTGAGCTAATTTTAAGGACTTGTTCAGCGGCTTAAATAGAGATTAAAAAAGGGCGTGGTTTGACAAAAACTCAAAAAATTGCGAAATTGAAAATAATTCCTACAGAATTATAGAAAACAAAATGTGTAGAGAGAATAGGGCAGAGAAAACAAGCAGAAAAAACAATAGTTATGAGGTGACAGGAGTAGGCTGTCACTAAAAAAATAGAGAAAGGAATTTTGGCGGGAAAAAATTGAGTGGACAACACAAAAATAAGGGGTGAACGGCTAAAAAATTAACGAGAAGTGAACGGGGGACAATTAACTAAAAGACAATTTGATAAAAGGTCGCCATATTTGGCGACAAGATGGATATAACTGAAATTTTTGATTTATTTGAGTAGATCACCCTAACCTAGAGCTGGAGGACGTAAGAAAAGGCTGGAGGACTTATCTCTCTCAAAAGTGCACTTAACTAAATTATATTTAGGGATCCTTCTACCCCTCATTCTTTAAATAGGGATATTTCATTAAATCTCTCATACCGTAATCTAAAATATTATTAGTCTTTCTTTATTTTTTAAATTCTTAATTTTTGTTCAATAAGCGAGATATAAGGAGCATTATTATAATTCGACGTCAAAATTTGATACCTAAATCAACATAAATTTTGATAAAATTTTCAGTATGATCATTTCCTTTTATTGAACTGCTCGCACTTAAATGTGTCCATGCATGGAGTTCAATTTTGCAAATTTATTGAAAGTCAATTACGTGTTCAATTGGTTGAACAAATTGAAAAACAAGTTAAAATCGTCGAATATCTTCATATTAGACCCCTAAAATTGTTGGATTCTGAGAAATGTCCAAAAGAGCTTGAAGCCAAATTAAAAGAAAAATATTTGGTAAATTTTTAGGACTATTAAACAATTAATTCTAAAAAAAATTTGAACTTGTGGGGTCCCCAATCAATCGGCCTCATTATGGTCAGAATTTAAATAAAAGTCATTACAACGACCAATATTTCTCCCAAGCTATATCACTTCTTTGAGTACTCCGCCTTTTTTGAATGGAGAGAAAGTATTATGCTCTGACCATTATGAGACCAAGTTGAAAAAAAAATATATCAACAAAACCTGGGTTGGGAAACCCACAATTACAGAAATTTTATTTAGGATTGGCGCTGTACATATTGGATAATTGGAATTGAGATTGAACAAGCTACGCTGGAAAAAGATACACCTGTCAATCTGGAAGAATTAAATCCAAAGATAGATTCGTTGAAGAAACGTTTAACTGAAATGTATAAAAATGCAGTTAGTAATTTGGGCATTCGTATAAAAGATTTAAATCTTGGGATTAAATATATGGAAAAAGAAAATTTGAAAAAATGGTGTGAAGAAAATTTGGAAGCTGAGGATAAATGTTAAAAATGCTTCGTGAAATTAGAAGGACATTTTATTAAATTTTATTTTTTAAAATTTTTAAAAACTTTCCTATTGTTTTAACATTTTCGAATCTTTATTTGATATAGAGGAGTAAATTTTGAGGATCTACGGTGTCTAAAAAATATCATGTTGGTATTCTGTTACATTCTAAGAATGTCCTTTTTTCATGTATTCACAATAGATTACACATATATAAGGGAGTATGATTTTAAACAATACTGTATTTATTATAGAGAGTATGGTGAACATTAATTACTATAATATTGTGTAGAGACTATCTAATCATAAAAAATTAAACTTCATTAATTATATGCCGGGCTAATTTTTTTGATATTAAAAAGTTTGTACAGTAGTGGTGCTATTTTGTGTATTTTTGAAACATATGATTTTTTTGATTTTGAATAAAATTGCTTTAATTGCACAAAATTCTTTTTTGTATGCCGCTTTGTAGTCAGAACTATAATTTTACATAGAAAGTAATTTGTAATTAATACATTATTAGATAATTAGTAGGGTTTCACCGGAAGTTTCGGTTCCGGTTCCGGGCCGGAACTTAGCAAGTCCCGGTTCCGGTTCCGGGATCCGGAACTTAAATTGGATCCGGTTCCGGTTCCGGTCAAAATTTTGGTTCCGGTGAAACCCTAATAATTAGCACATCAAATTGTTATTTTCTGAGTGAGAAGGGAGGGACCTAACTACCTATATATCGCAGTGAGTCATGTTTAAGGTATCCCATGGTTAAGGTATCCTCACATAGTTCTCATCCCCTCGATTGAGATTTTCTCTCATTTCCGAGCGAGTGATGTCTGAAGCATAAATTTATACAATCTCAATTGAGAATGTATATAAATTCATAAAAATCTAAAGTGTGTATAAACTATAAGTTTTGAATTTATTAAGAAAAATTTCAAGAGCCGCCCAAATAGCTAAATGTCCCCGATCGAGATTCTCGAATAAAATATACACCAAAATCGAATGCTAATTAATTTTAAATTCAACTTCTAGCTCTCTAATAATGGGCTAACATTAACCACTTTCAGATCCATATAGGCCAAAAAATAAATTATTAACCTATTTATGTAAAGAATAGGGGCATTTATAGCAGCAGATATGTTTAAAATTATTGAAAGATAGACAGTTATAAACCACAAGTTTGGGGCTAACTCCGGTATAAGAGTCATAGCAAAGATAATGCCAATCATAAAAATAATATATCCACCAATGTTGGCAATAATAATTAATGAAAGCGAACGAAATAGTTTGCGAATTTTTTCGTCTGCCAAATCTAAAGTTAAATTTAAAATAATAATTTAAATGCCATTCCTAGATAATGGTACTAGAAAATTTATTTTTCTCTTAATCTATCTCCAACCGGCATATCAACTATGCTCATTTCTGTGTCCAGGATTATGGCTAAGACGTAGACCCATCAGAGCCCATGAGTATATCTTGAATCTCAAACTTGCCTCCTTTATATTTTGCTAATATTCCCACAAGTATATGAGCCAAGGATGAAATTGCTAGAATTGTGAACAAAACAAATCCAAAATTAAAGGGGGATGGCACAGAAAGAGTTATATCTCCAGTGTATCCTGTTACTGGCCAATTTGGATATTCATTAATCGACGGTATTACAATAGATATATCGAAGATAAAAAATAGGACGATTGACAAGATGTGTAAGTAGATATACAATCGAAAGTTGAGATGTGTCGGGATTCGGGAAGTCCCGACAAATGGTTTTGAAGAGGAGAGAGGAGAGTCGTGGCACCAGCCAGTGTAATGTGGCACTGGCACCGGACTGTTGGTAGTGCCAACAGTCAAAGGAAAGGCAGTAGAGTGACTCGGAGCACGAGTCACTTTAGCCAAAGAAGAGTAGAAGTGGTGAACGGTAGTGCCGTTCACTTTACCAACCAAAAAAGAACACAAGTCCACCAACAAATAATTTTACTTCTCCAAATAGCAATAAACAATTAGGCGAACAAGTTGAGGGCCAGCAAGGGCCAGCGAAGCAGATCAGCACACACAAGGGTTGATGGAGGTTGTTGAAGTGTTTGAATGGAGAAGAAGAAGGATAATGAGGATTTTTGTGGGACTGATCTGCTTCTTAAATAGACACAAAAAAGGCGGGGTTTGGCAATAAAAACTCAAAAAAATGCGAACTTGAAATTAATGCGTACATAGATTATAGAAAACAAAATGTGGAGAGAGAACGGGACAGAGAAAAAAGCAGAAAAAACAATAGGAAAAATTTAAGTTGTGACAGGCGCAAGCTGTCACAAAAAATAGAGAAAGGAATTTTTGGCGGGAAAATAACTAAAAAAGGTTGAGTGGACAACAAAAAATAAGGGGTGAACGGCCAAAAAATTAACGAGAAGTGAACGGGGGACAATTAACAAAAAAGACAATTCAATGAAAGTCGCCAAAATTGGCGACACTCCCCCCGCCCAAGAAAATTCAAAGATCCGTCACATCATCTGCCTTCTTCATCATCATTCATTGTAACCAATTTTGACGCAGTTGACAGCTTGTTTCGTCGGAACATGTGATCGCGTTCAGATCGGTGTCGATGGTGATGGAGTGCGCTTTCGCTACTTCCCCTTTTTCTAGCTTTTGGTGAGGGGCGGCACTCCATCACCGAGACTTCTCGTTGTCGTGCATTCGTGCTAATTTCTCTGAGTGAAGAACACTTCATATTCGGTTCATCAGTAACAGCCCGGTTAATACCAGCTTGACTAACACATAAGCAATTTCCTGCGTGTAAAAAGCTAGTCGATGTGGCAGCCGCTGTCGTTCCAGCTTGGTGAATTAATAGATATCTTTCAGCGGTTAAAAAGCTCGTTTTTGACTGATCTGTGAGAGCCGTGGTCGTTCCACAAATATTAAACCAGTTAAAAACAAGTGCAGGGCATGCAGTAATCCACGCCAACAGTTGACAAACAAATTTCGCTCCTTTAGTCATCTGCCGGAATAAAGTCCATATAAATCCAAGTAAGTTTAACACAATTGCGATTGAGAGTGGTCGGCACTTCGTATGTGTAATTAGAGCCCAACAAAGTGTGCAGTCAATAGCCTGACGTGGTAACCAAATTGGATTAGCAGGCGCACAAGCTTCAGCATCCTTGTCAATCCTCGTTATCATTCGAATTGCGGTGAAAATGCCATTTGTCGAAATACAAGTTTGAAAATGTACACAACAGGGCTGGGCGCGAAATTTCGCACAACGGAGTTTGATAAAACGGAGCGCCAAAATGACTGTTCCAAGCAGGCTAAGAAATGAGCTGGGCCTCTTCACATCGAAGATTGATTTAGCCGGTAATTCATTCACAAAACCAACAAATTGTCCCTCCAACTTCTCACTTTGTATAGTTTCACACTCAATGTTTCCAGGACGGTTGGAACCAGTTTTTCCATTCAAGGTTGAGCTAGTATATTGGCTTTTTGTTGCTGTTGTTGCCTTTTCAACCAATACCTTAGGGTTAGTGTAGTTGGAACTTGTTGAACTGTTAGACGCTATGCTGGTTTGAGAAATCACTTGCCCATTTTGCGAGTTGAGCAGACTGTCCTTCAGCTTTGAATTTAACCAGATTTTGCGTCGACAGTGGCGTTTGTTTGCCTTGTGGTGCACAGTTGAGGGTAATTCTTCGGTTTTCGCCCCCCCTCCTTTTTTCTTCATTGATTTAGCTTTTGAGTCCGTGTTCAGTGAGCTAGTGATGACCATACCAGAGTAATACGCTTCAAGTTGTGTTGACGTTGGGAGTCTCCAATTCGCTTCAAACATTGCTTCGTGGTGGCCAGCTTTGTAGTACACACGCTTTTTTGATTGTGGTGGTCTCCGATTGGTTTCAGACGGTCCATTGTGGTGACCATTGTAGTAGTACATACGCTTATTAGATTGGGGTTGCCTCCAGTTTGCGTTAGACGGCCCATTATGTTGCACAGTTGTGTAGTACACACGCTTTTTCGGTTGACGTTGTGTACACAGCATGAAGTGGTGTCTGCCTCCACATCTACGGCATTTGTTGGCAGCTCGACATCGGTTGAGCAGGTGACCATCGTATAAGCAGTTGAGGCACCGTCCTTGTTCAAGAAGACGGGCTTTGCGTCTGTTGCGGGAGTTGAACATCGGACATCGGCTTGGCTTATGTGTTGGTCCAGTGTGGCAGAGTGAGCAACCATATTCCTCAACTGGTGATTGTGGTGGACGAGCATGTAGTTCATGTTGTCCGTCTAGTGGGCCTGGTGATTGCGTGGTCATACATGAATAAGAGACGTCAGTTGGTTCGTGGTGATCACTTCGTTCAGTAAGCTGCTTGTAGTGAGGTTGTTCCTCAAGCGTGGTTGGTTCGAACTTGTTTGGACGAAGAGTAGTGATGGTGAACTCCAGTCGCTCCTTCAGTTGAACCAGACGTCCAAGTCCATTACGTAGTTCACCTAGAGTCCACACAGCATGTTCATCTTCTTCCCAGCCAATCAGAGTCTCCAAAGCTTCACGTGGCAGCTTTGATCTGATGATGCCACACACTATTTCATCCTGCGTTGCGTTCGAGCCCTCTGGTGATTCCAGCTGCAGGCAAATTCGTTCAACATGTTCTTGGAGATTACGAAGGGAGAACAGTGAATTGTTGGCCAACGGCAGGTGTAGTAACTCAGCAATCAGACTTTCACGAAGAGCCTTTCCATCTCCAAATTGTCGTCGCAATATGCTGACCACCATCGGGTAATTCTCATCAGACGGTGGGTAACCATCAATGGCACGATGCGCAGAGGATCCCGGTACCAAACTTTGCAGTAAACAGAGGTGTTTTTCAAACGGTGGGATTGGTTGACTATTCACGGCACGGTCAAAAGCCATCCAGAATGCAGTCCACTCCTTTGGGTCGCCAGCAAATTTCATCGGTTCAAGACGAAATGGCCTGAAGGTTGAAAATATTGGCACGCCATTATAT
The DNA here is from genome assembly GCA_036172955.1 of Meloidogyne arenaria. NCBI lineage: Eukaryota > Metazoa > Nematoda > Chromadorea > Rhabditida > Meloidogynidae > Meloidogyne > Meloidogyne arenaria. The sequence continues at coordinate 3,602,800 of JARQAB010000033.1, read as the reverse complement.
GTTCCTTGTTGCTGGTATGGTGAAAACCCAGCTTGACTAGCAGAGTTGGTGTGTTGGGCACTTGTTCCATTTCCACACGCTTGTTGTTCATTAGTTCGGGTTTGAGTCGGACGACGTGTGAATCCATCAGGGTGTTCAGGTTCGCTTTGTTGACCATTAACTATGGTGTGATGAGCCTGGTGACGAATGTTATCAGCTTGTTCTTTACCAACGGTGGCGGACTTTTCAGTTCTTCGGGAGGAGACTGAACCACGATTGCCAGTTCTTCGTTGTTGCAGGCATACATTGACCAAATCCACCAATTCATAAGCATGTTCAATTTGTCCTAGGGCGGTCGGTTCATCATCCACTCTGACTTCGCCTCTCGGCGGCGGAAAGGCTTGAAGTATGTCCATCTCGTCTTGTTGTTCCGTTGGCATGAGTCGGGCAATGAAGTCGGACCATTTATCCACCAGTGCTTGGGCACGACCAGCAGCTTCTCTAAGTTGAACGGCATCTGCTTCCAAGCGATCATCGTCATCCACAGTGGTGTCCTGAGCATTTAATCCATTAAGAACAGCACGGCCCTTTACTTTAAGCGTTGCCAAAACGGTGGCCAGTTGTAACCGGATGACTGCTGACATTGACGGCTGTTGTTCAGCTCACTTCACAAAAAGTGGTTGTAGTTGTGGTGGCTGTTGTTCAGCTCAGCCAAAATAAGAACGAGTAGTTGAAGTTGTTGTGGCGGTGGTTCCGCTCACAAACAAGGTTGAAGTAGTTGAAGTAGTTGGTGTAGTGGTGGTGGCTGTAGTGCAGCTCACACACGAGAGTTGAAATAGTTGTAGTTGTTGTTGTAGTGTGGTGGCTGTTGCTCAGCTCAACCAAAAAAGTAGTGGTGGTAGTAGTGGTTGTTGTTGTAGTGGTGACTGTTGTTGTCGTTGGTGTAGTAGTGGTCGTTGTTGTTGTTAGTGGTGTAGTGTTGAGTGTTGTCGTTGTCCCCGTCTTCCCGGGTCGTGGCACCAGTTTGTCGGGAGTCGGGAGTTCCCGACAAATTGGTTTGAAGAAGAGGAGGAAGAGTCGTGGCACCAGCCAGTGTGTAGTGGCACTGGCACCGACTGTTGGTAGTGCCAACAGTCAAAGGAAGGGCAGTAGAGTGACTCGGAGCACGAGTCACTTTAGCCAAGGAGTAGAAGTGGTGAACGGTAGTGCCGTTCACCTTTTTTCCAACCAAAAACACAAAGAAAGGACCAGTTGACCACAAGCAAAATCCACCAAGAACGAGAATTCACACTGAGCACTGATTTAGAACAGTCGACTCAGTTGAACGAGTAGTGAACCAGAGCACGATTGGTTCACTCTTAAAAAACACCACAGAAGCTAAGCACCGTCCAAACACGTAAAATTTATTTCACAACAAAAAATTGAGCACAGTAAAAGCCAATGATGGGAGACCACGAACAAGCCCACAAATTAGCTGTTGATGATGGTTGATTGAGTTGGAATTGAGAACTGAGCTAATTTTAAGGACTTGTTCAGCGGCTTAAATAGAGATTAAAAAAGGGCGTGGTTTGACAAAAACTCAAAAAATTGCGAAATTGAAAATAATTCCTACAGAATTATAGAAAACAAAATGTGTAGAGAGAATAGGGCAGAGAAAACAAGCAGAAAAAACAATAGTTATGAGGTGACAGGAGTAGGCTGTCACTAAAAAAATAGAGAAAGGAATTTTGGCGGGAAAAAATTGAGTGGACAACACAAAAATAAGGGGTGAACGGCTAAAAAATTAACGAGAAGTGAACGGGGGACAATTAACTAAAAGACAATTTGATAAAAGGTCGCCATATTTGGCGACAAGATGGATATAACTGAAATTTTTGATTTATTTGAGTAGATCACCCTAACCTAGAGCTGGAGGACGTAAGACCTTCAAGGCGCCTAGAAGGGACGGGTAATTCTTATTACCGTAGTTTCAGTCAGTCGACTCTTGAGAGAAGTACGACTGTGGTTTGCAACAGAGGTTTCGGAAGATGTTTATGGGGAAGGGATGATTATTTTTCTTACAATACAGGAAAAGCAACGGCAAGAACTCTATCAATGCTCAAATTCATAAGCATAAAGCTAATACAATTTGCAATAATGACGGGAAATGCTTCTATTTTAAATGCCAAAGAGGCCTGAATAAAATTTATTCCGGTAGCTGTGACAGACAGGAAGATAAAATGCCCACATTGATGAATAACTTCTAGGAAGGAGTTGATAGCAATTAAAACCGATGTTTTGGCTTTGAATGTTGTATATTTTCCCCTAAATAAGATTCATTAGCTTTCCAAGACATTTGTACTTAAAGCTACCTCAAAATTTATTTTGGGGTTTTAGATCTTGTTCTTTGTCTTAGAGTCAATGATCTATGATTCTTATGTTCTAAGCCTGATTTAAATGTTCCAACTAAATTGCTAGAAAATTTCAAATTACCAATATTTCCATGTAATATAGCAAACACTTGAATTCAAAATTATTCCAATTGTTGAGACAAATCCAAGAACAAATGCAGGAAAAAATAGAGGAAAATGAATACCAGGGGTTTTGTAAGCGATATAAATTGGCTATTAAAATTTTGGTAAAAATGGAATATTACCCAAAATACTTACAGGAAATGAGTTGTTTGGACCGACAGAAAAAGTTCCATCCATTTTAGCAGAAGAGTCTTGAAATATTTTCAAATTAATAAATCTGGGTTAGGTCTAGATCACTTCTCTATGCAAATTTGGTCATATCTTTTAGTTATCGAATATGTAAGCCCAAATGACCCTTCCGCCTACCCACTTCCTAAAAGAAAATCCACCCCACAACTTTTAAATGATTCCCTTTTATTTTTCTTAAGCCAAATAATAACCGAACAACATGGATATCTTCAACGGGATGACTTTCTTACGATTCCCCTAAATCCCTCTTTTAAGAGGGATTTTATACCCCTAGATCCCTCTTTTAAGAAGAATTTTATACTAATCCCTCTTTTAAGAGGGATTTTATTCCCCTAAATCTCATTATTTTTTTCAGTTTTTAGTTCTTTCGGTTTTCCTTTGCCTACCGTACTCCTTAATTTAAATGCGAAAAGCCTATGATAATTTTTAATTTTTTCTTAAGACTTTTAAAATTTCTTGATCTCGAATTTTACTCATTTCCGCACCCAGTAGGATATGGCCCTATATTATTTTGATATCAATTAATTTTATTTAATAAATCATCTACCGTTCATAAGAAAGCTTCGACAATGCAATTTTAATAAAAATGTGTTTAAGTGTGAATTTTCGTGAAGCTTTATGTTGAAATTTAAAAAAATTTTTATTTTCGAAAATTATGGGATATGTAAATAAAAGTGTAATGTCTTCCCAGAATATACAAAATTGGACATAAAAAAGCTAGATTTCATTGAATTAAATAATTTAAGAGAATTTTTCTCATGACCGTGAATCATGAAATAATATAAAGTGCAAATTTTTGTTACATTTGGATGAGAACTTTTTTGTACAAATGATTCCAATTAACTTATTAAGATAAATAACTAGGGCAATTTAAGCTTAAATAATATGCAGCATAGAGGTAATTATTGTCCCAATCTTTTCGCCAGAGTGGTGATGGGTACTTATTTGAGGGGAGCTTATCCTCATTTTGAGATAAGCATGGGGAATTAATCGAGGGTGGGGAATTATTCGAGTTTTGAAATTTGAACGTGTTTTAGGGTATTTGAGGGTGGGGAATTATTTTTTCAACTCATCCCAGGCATGGGGAATTAATAGGGGGTGGGGAATTATTCGAGGGTGGAGAATTATTCGAGGGTGGGGAATTAATCGAGTAAATACGGTAAATACGTGCAGCAAAGCTCTGGGTTTGGAGATAATACATAATGATATGAGTGACTATATACCGTATTTTCTCTAAAATAACCCCCCCCCTCTAAAATAACCCCCCCCTCTAAAATAACCCCCCTCTAGAGGTCGATCGAAAAAAATAACCCCCCCCTCTAAAATAACCCCCCCTCTAAAATAGCCCCCCCCCCTAAAATATTTAATTATTTTTTTGGCATTGCTATTTTTCAAACCACAGCACGGTTTAATCCCTATATTTCAATAAGATTAGAAATGATTATGGGGGATATCAGGGATTTGGAGGGATATAAGGGGATTCTGATGGATTAAGGGATGGCGGTGGATTAATATTGATTCGGGGATTTGGAGAGATATTAGGTATTAGGTGTGAATTTATAAATTAAAGGAGATAAGTATTAAGAGTATTTTTTCACTTTTATTCAATCAAATGTCCGATATCCTCCCAAGTCCCTGATATCTCAAATCCATTGATTTCCACCTTAATCCAGTCAAATTGGATTTTGAGAGGTCCACTAATAATCTTTTACTTCTTAAATCTCATAATATTCAACTTAATCCTCCAGCATTTCCCTTAATCTCTTAAAATCCATTAATATCCAACGATGTCTACTCCACTAATTCCATCCACTTGATCTCTCGACGAAGGATTAAAGTCATGTCACATTGACTTTAATACCTGAAAATGCCAAGATAGGCATCTTAATCCAATCCCTTTTAATATTATTAAACTTTGGGACTTAACTGAGTTATATAAAAGTGGGATAATAATCTAAAATAAGTTCTTAATTATGTATCCCGAACCTTAAACCAAGTTTTTTATGAATTTACGGACTGAGGAGTACTTGATGAAAGTTTTTGTGCTAGGATTTTCGTTAAGAAACCTTTAGTTTGTGATGAATTCTCTTAAATTTTAGAAAAATATTATTCAAAATTTGGTAAAAAATTTTGGTTTTCAGAAAATTTAGAGATCGAAAAAAATAACCCCCCCCCCCCCTCTAAAATAACCCCCCCCCCTCTAAAATAACCCCCCTCTAGAGGTCGATCGAAAAAAATAACCCCCGGGGGTTATTTTAGAGAAAATACGGTAACTCCACAGTCCATAAGCATCAGTTGCAGCTAGCACTGCACAAATACTTCAACTGCCTAAAATTTAATTACAAGAAGGATGATGGAAAGCTCACAAAGCGATACCTCAATAATAGATACACACCGTTTATTATAAATGTTAATTACACTCGAGTTTGTTATCCACTTACTTATTTGCATTCGCGAAACTCCAGAGACATTCTAATTGACTTGGGTTTTAATTTTTTTATTTAAATATTATTTAATAATCATTTAGTGACATTTAAAATGTCAGACCTTAAGCTTATAATTAAATATTAAAAAAATTGGCAGGTGTATATTTTTTAAGTAAACATGTTTGTTATATGCATAATTGTTTCGTTAATCATATCCACTTCTAGCTAGGTAAAGTGCGAGTAGCAGCTAATATTTTAAAAATTATATAAATTTTATTCAACGAGATAAAAGAAAAAGTTTATGTAATAGCAATTGAGTTTACTAGGTTTAAAAAAAGCTTGATTAAAAATTAAATTTACATATAGAAAAGGTCAATTTTTAAATTTGATTTGCTTGGAATTATATAGAGTATCACGAATTTATAAAATAAATCCGACTGAAATTAAATACAGACTTAAATCGAAGTAGCCAAGCTAATCAAACATAAAAATTAGATTGAGATTCTTTATTGGGTATATCATATAGTGAGGTCATTAATGGGTTGTTAGATAAATAATGAGCCCTTTTCGCATTTTTAGTCTTTTTTATGTATAGGTATTCGAATTCTAGTTAAAATTATTTTACATTTACTAGAGTCGATAGTCCACATTACGGAGACACCCGGATGTCAACTTTTATTTCATCCGCCTTATTCTACGGATATTGCGCCGTCTGATTACCACTTATTCCGTTCGGTAAAAAATCATTTCCGAGATGTGAGGCTCCAAAATGATGCTCAACTCCCAAATTGAGTTGCCGACCTTCTTGAGACCAAATCTGCACTAGATTCTATCAAAGGGGAATTAAAAAACCGCCTAGCAAGAGGCAAGATGTGAGAAATAATGATGGGCATTATATTGTTTCTTAATCTCATTTCATTATTTAGTTATAGTAAATTGTTTTATTTATGCGCAAAGGGCTCATTATTTATCTGACAACCCATTATAATCAGAATTTACAAAAATATATTCTAAAAGGATGCATCATAAATTTTCTAAAATTAGATTGCATTCATTAATTTTAAAAACTTCCAAGTTCCTGATATTAATACTTTTGTACCATAGTTGTACTTTGTTGAGTTGGATTAAAAAGATAATATTTTAATTTTAAGAAGCTTGATTTAATTGCCGCAAATTGCTTTCTGAATGCCGCTTTATAGTCGGTACTATAATTATTTAATGATTTATAAAATATGTTGAGGGAAAATCTATTTTTAAATAGTTTAGATTTTTGAATCAGGCAAAAGAATTTATACCAGAGAAGGGAAGTAGGCATATGCATTTTACTTTTATTCGGGATCTAGTAGATGAAAGATGGGGATTCGACTTGGAATTGCTAATGGATCATGGGAATTCGAACCCAAATTCTGTGCATTTCAGCCCTTTTTAACATCCTGAATTTGGATTCGACAGCCCTAGCATCAAGATAAAATTCTAATAATGAAACGGAGTCCACATTACGGAGACACCCGGATGTCAACTTTTATTTCATCCGCCTTATTCTACGGATATTGCGCCGTCTGATTACCACTTATTCCGTTCGGTAAAAAATCATTTCCGAGATGTGAGGCTCCAAAATGATGCTCAACTCCCAAATTGAGTTGCCGACCTTCTTGAGACCAAATCTGCACTAGATTCTATCAAAGGGGAATTAAAAAACCGCCTAGCAAGAGGCAAGATGTGAGAAATAATGATGGGCATTATATTGTTTCTTAATCTCATTTCATTATTTAGTTATAGTAAATTGTTTTATTTATGCGCAAAGGGCTCATTATTTATCTGACAACCCATTATAATCAGAATATATGTAGAAACATATATGTAGAAAAGGACAATTTTTAAATTTGATTTGCTTGGAATTATATAGAGTATCACAAATTTATAAAATAAATTCGACCGAAATTAAAATACGAGTATAACTCGGAGTTATTTATTTATAGATGTCGCTTAGATCTATCTCAGATATGATAGCTAATAGGATTATCCCCGTTCCCGAAAGTCGGGAAATTTGAGATATTTTTTGAAAATTCCCCGCCCCATCCCCATGGAGCTGTCCCCCTGAAAATTTATCCACGTGCCACCCCCTCCCCCCGTCCCTACGTCACGGAACAACACTAATAGCAAAGCTAATCAAATTTAGAAATTATCATAAATTAAGATTCTTTATTGGGTATATCATATAATGAGGTCCGACTGTTATCAGAATTTGAAAATATCATTTATAACACTCTATCGAGAGATAATCTGATTAAAATGACTTCTTTCTTAATCTTTCTACAAAAGATTTAATCAATTTTGACATGTTCCAATTTCTTGATATTAATTCTGCTGCACACTAGTTGTACTTTGAGAAGTTAAATTGAGGAGATAAGATTTTAATTTAATCAAGTTTGCTTTAATTCTGCCAAATTCCTTTTTATATGCCGATTTGTAGTCAGAACTATAATTTTTAACAAAATTAGATAAATATCTGAGGCAAAGTATACTTCCTAAATGATTCATATTCTTGGGAAAGGGAAAGAAGGTTATATTCCTTATACCCTCTGGTTTTGGGAAGAGTAGATCTGAGGTGTAGTTAAGAGTGGCTGAACATGGGAAATCTATGGGAATTCAAAATATATTTTCCGTTTATCCGGACTTATCTCTGATCCTGATATCTAAAACACAAGCATTGTGTTAACAATAAATGGTGATGACGATGACGGAGCTACTATAACCTAGAGGTTGGCTTAAGTTAATGAGTTAAGGATGCTAAAGACTGAGTATACATATAACTTTATTAAATTTACCTATTTATATAGAGAATAGGAGCGTTTATGGCGGCAGATATGTTTAGAATCATTGATAGATAAACATTTGCATGCCAAAAGTAAGGAGATGACAGAGATAAAACGCTTAAAGAAACGTTAATGCCAATCATAAAAATTACATAACCACCAATGTTGGCAATAATAATTAATGAAATTGAGCGAAATAGTTTGCGAATTTTTTCGTCTGCCAAATCTAAAGTTAAATTTAAAATCGTAAAAATGCTTGAATTCAGAGTTCATATGATTATTTCAAATGATTATTCATGTTATTCATTCAACAAAACAAATGATTATATGGAGGACCATCAGAAAGGATACGGTAATAAAGGAGCTTCCGGCTATCCCTCAATATTTTCATATGGGAGTATTTCATCAGATATATAAATATATGAAAATTATATTTACTTGCCTCCTTTATATTTTGCTAATACGTTTGAGTCATTTTATTCAGGCCTTATTTTTATCGGACTGCGTCATTCTTTTTCGGACTTCATTTTTATCGAATTAAATCCGGCACTCCAGTAATTGGCAAACAGTTTTATTACATTAATTCGATGCCGATTGATGGCTCGAAAAGAGCCGGGCCGCTATTCCTAGATAGGCCGTATCCCTAAATAGGCCGGCATTCCCCATTGTCAACTAACTTAAGCTAATACATATCAGGGATGGATCCGCTTCCGCTTCCGCGTTCCGCCTTCCGCAGAATTCCGCTTTTTTTGACCCTTCCGCCTTCCGTCTTCCGCTTCCGCTTTTTGCGCTTTTTCGCCCTCTTCCGCAAAAATACACCCCTAATGACAAAATTATTTTTGAAGAAATTTACTTTTAGTCCGACGTTAAAAATAGAAGATATTTGGTGACCTGTCTTCCAAAATTCTCAAAATTTTCGCCTGCGGCGCTGAAAAAGGAAGAAATCAAAAGGAAGAAATCCACCGAAATTCCCTCAGCCTTCTAAAATACAAAAAATTCTCGCCTGCGGAGAATTCTCGCCTGCCAAAGCTGGGATTGGGGTATATCCTGGGATTTCGTTTGGGACATCGGGTCCAAATACAAGTGGATTTTATTTCTGGATCAGGATATCCAGGGATTTGACAACCAGTTCTTGATCACTTTTAAGATTTTATTACCCCCTGAAATGTAGGAAAACATATTCACATCATAATCAGGGGTGGGCGCATTGCGTTTTGCGTTTTTTGCGTTTTGCGTTGATTTTTGGCCTTGCGTTGCGTTTTGCGTAAATTTGGCCAAAATTAACGCAAAAACCGCAAGAAATATACCCAATCTGAGGGCAAAATCTGGAAGGAATCAGGCTTCTGTCTTTACAAAATTCTCAAAATTTTTGCCTGCGGCGCAGGAAAGGGAAGAAATCTAACTTAAGGACCTCTAAAATTCTTAAGATTTTCGCTTGCGGCGCTAAAAAAGGAAGAAATTTGGCTTCTTGGCTCTAAATTTCTCAAAATTTTCGCCTGCGGCGCTAAAAGCAGATCATGGAACTGCTCAGAAAAATATCAGTTCAGTATCTGGAGCTCAGATCTCCATTTATCCCTCCAAATCCCCTGATATCCCCGGTATCTATTGAGAATTACAGATAGCCATTTATCCTCCGCTATCTCCTCAACCCATCCGATATTCGTCAGTAATCGCATGGTATCTTTTTAAATTTCCTTGATCCCTCCAATTTTCCTCTATCCCTCCTTCATAATCGCTCTAAATCCTGATTGCGTTGATTTTTGGCCTTGCGTTGCGTTTTGCGTTTTTCACGATTGCCTCTTGCGCCCACCCCTGATCATAATATGAAAATTTTGAATTTTGATTATGAATAAAGTTTTTTATTTTCTTCCGCTTCCGCTTCCGCCTTCCGCAGAATTCCGCCTTTTTTGGGTCTTCCGCTTCCGCCTTCCGTCTTCCGCTTTTTAAATTTATTCCGCTTTCTTCCGCTTCCGCCTTCCGCCTTTTAAAATTGAAAATTCTCCATCCCTGATACATATCTTAAATTGACTTTCATTTAATTAGATATAAATATTAGCGTTGGCCGGCAGTGCCAGACTCGATCTTTCGGACGGGCCGGATCGGGCCCCCAACCCTAATTAATATTACTAAATTAAAAATATTTTTCCTAAGCATAATTTTATAATTAAAAATTTTTTTATTTAATGGATAATATAAAAAACTCACCTTAACAAACATGTAAAAAATATTTTTTATTTTTTAAAGTCTAATGTCTTTTTAATTAATTTTTTCTTAATTTTTATCCCAGTATATACAAAATAAAGGATACAAATTAGACTTTTAATGTTTCAATTGTGTAAAAAATATTTCTCATGGTTACTTGAAATAATAAAAAATTAAAGTGTAAACATTATCTTAAAATTGTTTGCTTTGTGAAGACCGGTTTTAGTTCAAATTCAAATTAAACCACTATGAGTAAACTTTTTAAAGTACGGTAGGTCTTTGAGAGAGCATTGTTTTATTAATCACGCTATCTCTAGCAACAATAAACCTTAGTTTAAAATAATTGCCATATAGAAGAAAAGAATAAATACGCGTAATGGATAAAAGACGGAATGAAGGAGGAAAACCCATTGTTTATAATAGAATCACATAATAAGCCACCGCTAATTTCTATCCGTGATATTCTCTCTGCTATCACCTCTTTATGTATAACACTCCTTTCTGCTATAACCAATAAACTTGACATCTGGCCAACAAAATTGGCCAACTTTGGCCAACCAAAGTTGGCCAACTTGCCAAATTTACCAGGCCAAACAACTTGTTGGCCTGGAAAAAGTCCCCCCCCCCCATTTGGCCAACTCTTCTAAGGATTCCCTTAAATTGCCTCTCCTTTCCCCCTCCCTCACCCTCCTTCTCCCTCTCCTACCCCTCTCCATCTTCCCTCCCGATTTTATCTTTTTAGACACATGATTTTGCAATCATATGGCAGTTAAAGCGCGCATGCCTTTTTAATTTCTATCGCCTCCCAAATTCAATAAAATTGGCAAGAAAATTGATTTTTACTTCATTGAAGTTGTAAATCCATCCTCTAAACGATTTAAATTTTTCAATTTCTTTCTCATAAACTCTCATTAATAGAATATAACATTTAAATTTTAAAGGATTCAATAAGGATTCCTTCAAGTTTTTTGCCTTGAACTTATTATTAAAAAGTCTTAAACGGAAAGTGAGAGAAGCGGCAGATCTAATAGGAATTAGGAATGATACTCGGAATGATCAAAAGACGGAATGAAGAAGAAAAACCATTGCTGAAAATAGCTTCACATAATAATCCCACCGCTAATCCCTCCTCTAATCCCTCCTCTCCATCTTTGCTATCACCTCTTTATGTATATCACCTCTCTGTTAACATCAGCGATATCTTTCTCTCCATCCTCTAAGCTTTGGATTTGGCCAGCACGCGCATGCTGTCTTCCCTTAAATTGCCCTTCTCCTTCTTTACATCTTCCCTCTCTATTCTTCCCTCTCGATTTTTTACCTCTTACCCTCCTTCTTACCTCTTGGTAATAGTATATGGCATTAAGAGCGCGCATGTCTTTCTAATGATTTCAAAAATTTAAATAAATTTTAAATTGACAAGAAAATTGATTTTTACATCTAGGCAGTTGCCTGGGCATTTTAAATTTTAATTTTATAATTCTTTCCTCATAAAACCTCCTCTATAATAATACTTAAAATTTAAATTTTTAAAAATTTCTTAAGGTTTTCTTCTAGTTTTTTGTTTTAAACACATTAATTTATGTAATTAAAATGCATTTGAATAATGTCAGTTGCATTCACTCACTATATGTGATTCAATTCTCTGCTATAAACCTCTTAACTCCCTGTTAATAGGCATACAATATTAAAAATTTTTATGATATGATAAATGTTTGTGAATAGGGTTAGGAGTTTTAGAAAAGTTTTAGGAAAAAATTTGAAAAAAGGCCTTGGGGAGTTCAGGAAAAAAGGAAGTTACACAATTTTTAAGTAGGGGGAGGTATCAGATTTTTTGAGAGGTAACTCTCATGTAGAGCGATTAGAAGTAATTAAAAGAGAAACATCGAGAGCTAAGAAGATTAGAGGTAATTCAAATGATTTGGGCTGGTTAAGAGGAACTGAAATTGCTAGCATAACCACTCTCTTCTCCATTGATATCACAGAATTCTTCAATTTTCAGCACTACGAAGCCAGATTTATTCCATTTCTTCCAAAAAGTCAATTCTTAGGGTTGTAATTTTAGCTTCTGTTTCGGCGAGGTCAGACCCGAGATCAATAGAATTGAGGTCGATATTGGAATATCGGCGAGGACCTCGGCATCTGCGAGGCTAATATTTTATTATTATTATTCTTATTAATATTGTTTTATTATTACTAATATTTTACTAATATTTCTAATATTCAACCAACTAATATTTTAACTAATATTTTAAGAAAATGACTTTTATTTTTGAAATTGGTTTAAAAATTCTTATTTTTATATATTTTTCGAGTATTGAGATTGATATAATTTACGGTGTACCAGGAGGAAATCATGGGAATATACAACACCACTACGGTAATCTATCAGTTAAAAAATGAATTTAATGTATTATAATATATTCCCTCAGGTATTTAGTTTAATATTGAGATTGATATAATATACGGTTTAATTTATAAATACCGTATTTTCTCTAGTAATCCCCAGGGGGATTATTGTTTCAACCGATCTCTAGAGTGGGGAATTAATTGAGTGGGGTATAAAGAAGGGGATTATTGTTTCAACCCTTCCCCAGGGTGGGAATTAATAAAGACTGGGGGATTACTAGAGAAAATACGATACCTAAATTGATTTCAAATAGTAAATCCTAGGGTTGGAAGATAATATTTCGAAAGGATGGGATGTTTTAATGAGAAGCTTATAAAATTTTACAAATTATTTCCAATAAATTGGCAAATTTTTAATAGAAACTAATAATATTTTTGCATATCTAGGTGTAGGCAATGTTGGTTATGATCAAAATACAGAACCCGAACAAACTCAAGACTACGAAATGTTTCAATATCTTTTGCGCAATCCACCAGAAATTGGTTAAAATTTTGGAATTACCTATAAATTTCATTACAAAGGGAATAATTAACATAAAAATAACTAAATAACATTTATAAATCATTATTTGTAATGAAACAAAGATTAAGGGAGATAACTTGGGATTTGATAACTTGGGATTGGATAAAGGTGCTTTGAGATAGTATGAGATTTAGGGAAAAAATAAAAAGTTTTCGAAGACTTTTTGGGTCACCCTGTATTATTTTCACCTCTAAACCCTTATTTAAAAGTTAATTGAAAATGAGGAGACAAAAGAGCTTAATGAATTTTTATTTGTAGGTAACTACCAGACTTCAACATCATTACAGGTTTATTAAAAAATTCAAACCTTACTGAGTATCTTTCTGAATTTATAAAATATATCTATGTTTGGTGTATTTCTTTAATTGAGTCATTGTTCCGATGACCATAATTGTATACCAGATTTTATAAAAATAAACTATATTTTGCAAATTGAATTCTTGTTAAACTGACAGTAATACCGTAATTTACGTCAAAGAAGATTACAAAATACCTTTCGGTATTACCTAGAATCATCACTAAGCTAACAGCTTACCACTAACTAAGCTTACCACTAAGCTATAGTATCAATATACTAATCCTGAAAATCTTTAGCATGGAAATATACAAGAATCACAAGGAGCATCTTACGTATCACCTCATGAAGGAGTTCACGATAATAGCTTATCGGGATGGAATGCTTTTAAGTTTGTTTTATTATGATAAAAATAGATCTGTTGGGTGTCAACAACAGATCAATTTTAAAAAATACCAACAGATCAATTTTAAAAAATAGATCTGTTTGGTTTCACCAAAAATTGGATTATATGATATTTTTTAACAATATCATCTTTAATGTTTCAGTGCTAAAAGAGATTATAATCAGTATTTGCAATATCATCAACACCTTAATGAGGGATTAGCTAGCTCGAAATATGGCACAAATATACATCCGAATGCGCGTGAATATGCAGGTTCTGCAGGATTTCAAACACACCGCGAAACTAATCACGAAGGCATTAATCTTTTTTATATTACTCCTATCATTATCCTATTGAGATTCAGCTATTCCTTTTGGCATTTTAACAATAATATAATATTTTTGCATTATCTTAGATTCAAGAAATATTGGTTCTGATCAAAATCCTTCGCGCAATCCACCAGAAATTGGTCAAGAAGATTTAAAATATAAATCAAAGACTTCCCCGTGTGAGTTTTTTAATCTAGGTAATAATGGACATATACACTCTATCGGAAAATTATAAGCACCCCCTAGCTCTTTACCCATATTTTCCGAAGCTGCAAAAAATAAGATTAGGCCGATTATCCAAATCGTAACTTTTCAAAACTTATGATCTGACAGAGTCCATATTTGTCGAATAAATACAGTAATATGTAAAACCTCTACTCTTGATACAGGAGGGTTATATTAAGGCTATCAGTCTGTAGTTAAATATATTTTTAATCCAACAAAACTTATTAATACTTCCAAATCCCCTTACTCCTCATGATTCCCTATCAAACCAAATTCTCACTCATTATCATTCCCTAGATATTCCCATAAATCACCACAAATCACATTAATCTATTCATATCCTTTGTAATCACTCTAAATATGTCGATAAAAATTGTTCATTAAATTGGCGGCATTCAGAAAGTAGATATTGAAGTCACCCCCAAATTTTCGATTTTTTATTTCAAATAAGAAAATTTCAGCAAAAATAATTTTTAAGTGTTGAAAAAACCGGGACTAATGTAAAAACCGGCTTTTCTGACTCTCCGAGTTTTCCCCGTTTCTCTTAATAATTTTAAAATTTAGTTAGATCACCAATCTGGGATTATTATACAATTTTCTTTAATGTCGATGGTGTTCGATGTGTTCAATGTAACAATTGTAGCCAACAATATATTTTCGAACCAGGCTCTACTTCGGCAAATTTCAGGGGTCATCTTGAAAGCACGCACAAAGAACAATTTAACGAATATCTTGATAAAGCAAAACGTAATAAACAGGAATATGAGGGTTACACATTTTCCAAAATATTACTTAATCTAATCGAGATAGCATTAATCCATCTTACATTTTTATTCTTAAGTTGCACCCAAATTTAAAGGCAAGGGAGTTTTCCAGAATAATTTAGTAAACTTCATTCAGCTTTAGAATATCTATTCTTTTTGGTGTGATTCGACTCAGCTCGAGGAGCTCTTTCGAATGAGCTATCATTCGAAAAATCTAACTATTCACCCCAAAATTTTGCTTACTCCACCTATGGTTTTTCGATTTTCGGGACCTATATCTCGGATCACAGGCATCTCCGGAAAAAATGAGTGGTAACATTCGACTCAGCTCGTCGAGACGAACCGAATGGTTTGGGTCTTATATCGGATCCTTTCCACCGGTATACTATACTACATCCGTTTTCCCACATAATATTATATTTAATTATTTTAAGCTGCAAGTGAGGCTGGTTCTGCTCAAAATCCGCATACTAAACAAACACAAAACTACGAAATACTTCAACATCTTTTGCCACCTGAAACTGCTGAGAATAATTTGGAAACGAGTTCATCAAGACCACGTCAGTTCTTGGATATAAAGGGGGCATGCGGATTTACAATTAGGGTTGCCCTTTTCGAGTCGGGCCGACGTTCGAGTCATTTTTCGGGCCTCATATTTATCGGGCCGGCCCGACCGAGTCTTTTTCGGGCCAAAATTCGATGCCCGACTTGATCTTTCGGACCGGGCTGGTAACCCTATTTACAATAGTAACCCATAATTATGCCAAATAATTAAAATTTCAAAAATTATGTATGGTTAAACAGATTAAAAATTATAAATATTTAGTAATACTTTTCACATTCTTATATCTTAGTCAAATCTTCCAAAATTTTGAATCGTAATAATTTTATTATTTAGTTAGATCAGACGTCTGGAAATATTTTGACATACTTTATAACAAAGGGAATCGATTTGTTCGATGTAAAATTTGTCGCAATACATTTAAATGGCAGATAAATACTTCCTCTGGAAGGTTCAGGAACCATCTTGATACGCACGTAAAAAATCTGATGAAAACGAAGCGTGATCATAATGAAGCGTGATTCCGATTACAACCCCTACGACTTTTGGTACTCTTGTGTTATCCCCCCTACCCCCCGTTTTATTTCTTCTTCAAAGTATTTAAATGTGATTCATTTTAAAGTAGAGTAGGTCAAGATCGAGGTTATTTAAAAACCGAGACCGGGGCACCGAGGCTGGTAAACCCGCGTTCGAGGTTGAGGGGCAAATTTGGCCGAGGTTCGAGGGTAACCGAGGTTTTTAAAAAATTTTTATAAAACTTAAAAATTTAAATAAATTTACCAAATTTTATCAAAAATACTAGAGTTCCAACTTTTCAATTTGCCGGGCAAAATTAATGTCGAGGTTTAAAAATGGGCGAGGACCTCAGCCTCGACGAGCTTCGACCTCGACCTACTCTACTTTAATGTGATTGTTAAAGGAAATTTAAATTTTTATATCAAATTGATATTGATGAGTAGGGATCGGAGTTTTATCTTTGTAAAAACTTAAAAATGGGTAACTAAATGGGTTGCAAAAATGTTTCTCTAAATTTTTTGATATCGACTTTAATCCTCTATATCCACCTTAATAGCTAAAAATCCCCTTTTCCATAGATGATAACAACTCCCCGTAATCAAAAGATTTTTAACAAATAACTGGGGATTTGGGCCCAATTCATCAGGACTAATTTGCAAAAAATAGTTTTAGCATAAAAATCCGATCCCTATTTATGATTTTCGAAAAATTATACAATACCCCCTACTAGAAAATTACAGTACCCCCTACCTCCTAACAGCTCTGGTTAACAATTACCCGGTATTTCTTTTATTCTTTCGAAACTGATACTGTTTTTATTGGGAAAATATCTGATTCTAATTCCGATAACATTCTAATACCAACTTTAAGTAGAACTTGAATTAAGAAATTGAATTAGAATATGATATTTTCCCTATATTTTTAATTATATCTTTTCGTGTTTATTTTCCCTATATATTTTAAAGTATTTTAAATGTGATTCACTTTGATATTATTTTTTTGTTTTTTATTTTTAAAGATTTAGATTAGTAGTAAAATCTTCTCTGTCTCTTTTACATAAAGACGCACGGACCGAGACGAGATCTCGATCGAAAATCTCGGTTATCGAGATCTTTCGAGATCTCGATTCTCGTAAGACACCTCTGTCTGGGCTCAGTTAATAGAACTAAACGGAATTTTGGGGGTTCCATTTATAAATTTTCAAGGCGGCTCACTTTCTTTAAGAGCATTATTTTTCTCCCGGCATTCTTTTCACATAATAAGCCCACCGCTAATTTCTATTCATGTTATCCCCTCTTTGTTATCACCTCATTATATATCCCCTCTCTGTTATCACCTGCGATATCCCTCTCTGCTATAGCCAATAGACCTGGCATTTGGTCAACAAACGCCGCGCTCTTCTAAGGATGCACTTAAATTGCACTCTCCTTTCCCTCTCCCTCCCTCTCCCTCACCCTCCTTCTCCCTCTCCATCTTCCTTCCCGATTTTATTTTCTGTTATCAGCTATGATATCTCCTCTGCTATAGCCAATAGACTTGGCATTTGGCCAACAAACGCCGCACTCTTCTAAGGATGCCCTTAAATTGCCCTCTCCTTTCCCTTTCCCTCTCCCTCACCCTCACCCTCCTTCTCCTTCTCCCTCTCCTTCCCCTCTCCCTCTCCATCTCCCCTCCCGATTTTATATTTTCAGACATATGATTTGGCATTCATATGGCAGTTAAAGCGCGCGCCTTTTTAATTTCTATCGCCTCCCAAATTCAATAAAATTGACAAGAAAATTGATTTGACATAGACAGTTGCCTGGCATTTTAAATTTTAATTTTTCAATTTCTTCCTCATAAACTCTCCTCGTTAATGGAATATAACAGTTAAATTTTAAAGAATTTAATAAGGATTTTCCTCAAGTTTTTTGTCTAGAATTTATTAAAATATGTAGTGATTATTTTTACAGCTAGGCTTGTATCAGTGCCAGAAAATCGGAAAATTAAACATTTCTAAGAAATTCCTCATCCCCAGAAATCTTAAAAGTTCCTCATCCCCAGTGTCGCTACTCCCCGAAAAATTTCGTTAAAATTTAGACAACTACAGATTATCTGCCCTATCTTAGCGATATCCTAGCCTTTAATTACAGAAAAAATTTTTAAGAAATTAAAATGAACATTCAAGGCCACAACATGTGGTGGCCTTTGTTAATCCTCCAATGCATTTTAATTCTGTTAATAGCGCAGATGGCGGATTGTGATTTAAGTAATGAGACAATTGAAAAAAGAGTAATTTCAAACCCCCCAGACATAACGAAAGATATTTGGAAGATAAATACTTTAGTGAAAAGTATCTTTACAAAGGGGACGATAACTGTAAATAAAGAGTTGGAAAAGCTGAAAGTATTAAATCCGAAAATATTAAATTTATTTAAGTATAAAAGAGGATTTGAAAGATTAAATTTAATTGTTAAAACACACCTTGGAAATAAGAACAATTTAATAGCGATAAAACAAACCGATTTGATAACAAATTATGAGGTTTATTTTTAAGTTATAATCGGGTCATAATCTTACATGCAGGTTAAAAGCTACAATTTTAGCCCAAATATTAGGGTTTCATGGGAGTTCCGGTTACAGTTCAGGAAACAAAAGAAAGTTCCGGAACAAGGGTAAGTTCCGTTTCCGAAAACAAGAGAAAGCTCCGGAATCCAGAACTCAAAAACATACATAAATAGTTAGAGGGTGTTGATTAGATAGATTCCTAAACTAATACACTGATTTGGAAAGTGGCCAGCGACCCCTAAATTAAACTAATCGACATCTCCAACATCGAGGACCCGTCATGTTGGAACCTGAATTTAAGCAAGTATGACCTAGCTAATAATGGAGAGCTCTCAGGATTATCATTCATGTATCGAAGATTGATTAAGTCTTTTGATTTATCCCGTCCGACCCTTTATTTACTAGGATTCTGACTCGCGTTACTATACTAAGTGCCCGCAAACGTGGTTCATGAAGTTCATTAAGTGTACTGTAGCGTGGTTCAAAAAAACAATAGATGAACTTCATGAAAACGTGGACAAAAATTCATTCTTTTGTTGTCGATTTAATTACTTTAAAATTTAGGAATTAAGTCACAGCTTGAATATATTAGAGGATAACGATTTCGAACAAAGAATGGATACAAAACTTGTTTGTGATAAATTATTTCCCCACGAATTGGAAAAGTATTCCTTAAAAGAAATTTGTAGCCAGTTACAAAAGATGGTTAAAATTTATGGTGTTGTTTTAGAAAATGTGTACGAAAAACAGACATATAAATTGGACATTAAAGCTGAAATTCAGACAATTTTAGAAGATTTGGATGCAATTTTTTATATTTTTGAAATTAAAAAGGACGGTAAAAATTTAGTTTGCCATTTGTTCTTGATAGCTTCTTAACGAAGGTGGACAAGATTACCTATCCAAAACTTGGGTAAATGGTAGTGTTTCACCAGACCCGATATTTTGACCGGACCCGGATCCAATTTGAGTTCCAGAAAAAAAAAGTTTCCTAAAAAAGTTTCGCTAGCAAATTTTACAAAAATTGTATAGTAAGTAGGGTTGTCCGTTTCACCAAATTCTTCGCTTAACCGAACCGACTAACCGAACCGTAAATTTCAAATTAAGATGTTCCGAACCGTTCAAATTAAGTCCGAACCGTTCAAATCAAATTAAACCGAACCGTTCAAATTAAGATGTTCCTCGCATTTCTTATAATGATCTTCAACAAGAAAATATCAAATTAAATATTGATAACTCTGTGGAGAATTTAATGAAATATTCACTAAATTATCAACAATTGACGGCTGCCTTTACATTTTTTAGTATCGAAGAAAATAATAAAGCATTATTATCATTTATATCTGAAATCAAAAAAGGCGAAGATAAAGCAATGCTTAAAGAATTTAGTATAGCTTATATGCAGAAATATGCGGAAAAATTACATACAGCTCTGAATAAGAAGAATTCTTTGTTCACTAGCAAAAATAAACAGGTAATTTATCCAATCCCTAAATAAATATACGGAAGTAAACGTTATGGAAGGTTAACCTCATGAAAGGTCCAACATTAAATATTACATGCCTAAGCTTTTTCCAAATCGTAGGGCGGCCGGAATTCCAATTTCCGACTTCCGACATTTTTTTCTTTTCGATTTCCGAGTTCCGACTTTTGTGTCATTTTCGATTTCCGACAGTTCCGATTTCCAACATCTTCGCCATTTCTGACCGGCCTCTGCTCCAGATGAATAGAATCATACTCGGTAATACTTTTGCTTCTATATTCAGAAATAGGATTTGTTATGTACGTGACTTGTATGTCAACGTACTAACAAGAATAACAAGATAAGACAGTATCTAACAACTGTGCTTTATCTACAACAATATATACAATAAGGGCGAACAATAGGAATATGGCAAGATGCCGAATATGTGGAGACAGAATAGAATAGAATAACACTGCGACAATAGACTGAGACCCCGACTGGATAATAGGAAGGCTTTTATACTAAGCCAATACCTAACACCTCCCTCTTTTAATAAGAATAACTTACACTTGAATCAAATAATACTCCGAGGGTCGAATTACGAATAATGTCTCCAAACAACAAAAAATACATACAAGGGGCAAAATACAATAATTACAAAAGTGGGGCAATACAAAAAATACAAACAAAAAAATATTATCACAACAAAAATATTATCTCAAACCCTCAAGCATCAATGCTAATACCACTCATCTTTTCATCGTCATCATTCTTCTCATCGGTTGGCTTCGGCTCGTCTAAAACATCAATCAAATCTTCTTCTGGAATGTTTTTAGAATTATCTTCTTGAATTTCTGAATCGTTTTTCTTCGAATTGATATTTTTATTGAATAGCTGATTGAGCTTTACGCTTTTCTCATCAATAGAATTATCAGAATCTGATTGGTTTTTCTCTAACCAATACTTTTTTCGAATATGCCATTCTTCGCGACTCACAATGCACTTGAGGCGTGGAACTTCGATTCTCCACTTTTTGCCTACTTTATTGACTAATTTTCCCGGCAGCCACAAGGTTTTTCCACTTTTGTTTGTGTTTTTGACTAATACCTCCTCAGCATTGGCGAATCGGCTTTTTCGATGCCATCTTTTTGGCGTTTCTTCGTTTTTGAATATTTTCTTCTTCCAGAATGGACTTTCTTCATTTTTCAAGAATGGTTGAGGACTACGCCATTTTTTCTGTTTTGGAGAATTGAATATTTCTTCTTTTGGAATGAATTTTGCTAGAATTCTAGAATTTGTTCCGAATTTATTCAAGATTGGCAATCCCAAAATATTGACATCTCCTTTGACCAAATGGAATTCTTCTTCACTTGTGATTCCGAATAATTCTACAATTGCTTTGAATTTCCCTTCAATCTCGAATTTTGTCTTTCCTAGGCCGACGCCTGAATAATCAACTTTGGCTAATTCTGGACTGCCAATTTTTGACCAAATCTCTTCATTCAGAATATTTATTTGGCTTGCCGAATCAACGATCATCTCGACTAATTTTTCATTCAATTTCAATTTTTGCGTGATCCATTTTTGTTTAATCAGAATAGAATTTGGATTCACGATGTCGGTAATACCACAAAAGGTTCCTGACGAATCTGGATCAATAGAAACATGATTAATCTGTGGTCTATTGAATCGGTTTAACCAACCTTTAGGCTTACGACAATCACGTCCGTAATGTCCAAAACGACCACAATTGTAGCACTGAATGCCTTTGAATTTGTTTGGATTCTCCGAATAATCCGAATAATTGTTGAATCTTTGATTTCCCGAATTGTAGTTGAACTTCTTTTGGTACTTGTTTCTAATAAATTCATTTTTCGAATTATCTTTCATTTTCGAATTTTGAATCGGTTGAGCCTGAATAAGATGTTTACTAACATTGTTTACTTCGAATGAATAATCCGGCTCAAATTTTACCTTTTCTTGAATATTCTCAAAAACTTTTGCCTCTGCCTTTGTTGCTAAATAACTGCGACACTCTTCCAATAGTTGCTTGAATGTGCATTGATCCGAATTGGAATTTCGCTCAACGAATCGCAGGCAGATTTGGCGCAAATCATTGGCTTCTTCAGGAATGCCTGCAATGAAAATAAGAATTTTCGAATCTTCCACAGTTAAGGCCATTTGTGCCTTTTCACATTCCGAATTAACCAGGGTCCCAAAATCTAATACTTTCTCAACACAGGGACATCTTAACTTAATAACTTCGAATCGTTTAACTATTTTAGACCGAGGGTCGCTGAATTCATTTTCTAAATCTTGAATGAGAATACCGAATCTCATCGAATCTAACTTCTGGGGCATCATTTTCTGTGAAATCTTAGCATATTCACTACCCCCTAATTTTGCGACTAATAATCGGACTTTCACATTTTCGGCCAAAGAATTACCTTCGTTCTCAAAGAATGATTTATGCTTCTCGAACCAGGAAGCGAATGTTTTGCCCTTTTCCAGATCAAACTCGAATTCTTGAATCATAGAATTTAATTTGCAATATAGTTCGGCAGACTTTTCTTCTTCTGAATCTTTGGCTTTTGCTTTGCCGAATTCTTTCTTCATTTCCTTCATTTCTGCTTGCTGACCCGCTATGAAATTCTGGGTTGACTTCAGCATTTCGTTCAGAATTTTTATTGCTTCTGTGTCCATTTAGGATCTAGAATATACAATTAGAATTGAATAATGTCCGAATAAGAATAATACCTTTTGAATCAGGCTCGAATACAAGAGCGACCGCACCACTGTTATGTACGTGACTTGTATGTCAACGTACTAACAAGAATAACAAGATAAGACAGTATCTAACAACTGTGCTTTATCTACAACAATATATACAATAAGGGCGAACAATAGGAATATGGCAAGATGCCGAATATGTGGAGACAGAATAGAATAGAATAACACTGCGACAATAGACTGAGACCCCGACTGGATATTAGGAAGGCTTTTATACTAAGCCAATACCTAACAGGATTGTCAGTTCTTTGAAGAAATTCATATATCCGGAACTGATCATCCTTATATTTAAGTACATAATTCTGTTTTTAAGGCCAAATTAAACGACAAAATTACACAGCAATTGAACAATTTGGACATTGCAATCAATTTGGGTTACATGCGTTTTATTTACATGGAAGAATTTTGTAAAAATGTGGATAAAATATACAAAGGGGATAAATTAGGGAAGTTCAAGGAGTATTTGAAGGATTACTGTACTGAAAAAATAAACAAGATTTTGGACAGTTTGAAAACCATAATTAAATATGATTAGGTGCACGAAGGATGTGAGTGATTCTAACGTTATAATAAAGTCAAATCTTCATTTAGGGCAGGTAGAGGGATGTAAATATATGTACATACGTTTGATTTTGATTTTGCGCAATATTTGCGACAACAATGACCCTGAGAGCTTGAAGATCTAAAAAAGGACCTTATGATGCCTTTGAATCATGTGCTGCTGCTCTCGGAGAGCTTGAAGATCTAACATAAGAACCTTAAGATGACTTTGGAGCTTCGAGTCTATTAACTTTTTATCATTTAGTTTTTTAACTGACTAAGCCAAACAAGTTCCTTGTGAATGATAGACATGGTAAAATGTGCGTGTTTTGTTGATTTTGAACAAAATTTAACAAGATGTAGTAAGGATCATTTTTTCGTTTACAGAGGTTTACAAACATGATATAATTTTGTTCAAAATCTCCATTTTAATGTTCCTATTATTTCAATTCATAAGCACTTCTGTATATAAGTACTTCTGTATAAATCTTGTACATAAATATTTTTTAGTATTAAAATTTAAAAAAGTTTTAATTGAAACACAATTTTGGGGGAGATTTACTAATGTTGATATTTTAATTTGTTTATTAGGATGATCAGCCCGGTGTCTTAAAATTTACTATACAATGATTTTTCAATAATTTATTCCAATTTATCTTTTATCATAAACAATAAACTACATAAAAGGAAAAATTTAAAACCGGAGGTAGCGTAATTGCCAATTGAGGGAATGATAAACAGTGCTGGTTATTTGTATCGATGATCTAAAAGTCTGAAGATCTCAAAGGAAAAGGCCTTCGAGACTTCAATAGTCTTCTTGTGGATTTTAAGTTATGATAATGAGTTCAAAGTCTTCTTATGGATAATAACATCATTTTTCAGCCTAGGATACTTAAGCATCTTTGACTAGGGTTGTCGGTTCTTGGAAAATCTTCGGATATCAGGAACCGAACCGAAGAACTGAACCGAAAATTTTAGGATATCAGGAACCGAACCGAAGAACCGAAACGAAAAATCATCGGTTCTTCGGTTCGGTTCGGTCCAGAACCGACAACCCTATCATTGACCCAACCCGGGTAAATTATAATACATCCTGAACCAGCACTGATATTTAAAAATTTAAATTTCAAAATATATCCTTATGGGTTGAAAAAATATTTAAATACATTATTCCTTCGTTAATATTTTTCAAATCGCGTCCATAATCATCTCCGCGTGGATAATCCTCACAAGAATCATCCTAATTGAATTAAACGTTTTAAACTCGTCAAAATATGCTTTACATATTTATTGCAATAATTTTTCAGATAATTTTTGAATGAGACTAATATTTCCTCTCCGTAAATTATGTCAACATTTTCACAAAATTCTCCCATGTAAATAAAACGCAAATACCCCAACGTAACTAAGCCTTCCAAATTTATTTGACGTTGCATTTTCTTGGCATCTTTTTCTTCCTAAAGAAGATTTTTGTAAAAAAATATTTTTGAAACTTCAATTAGCTATACAATAATTAGCATACACATTAAGACACACATCACTTCTTTTCTTGAATCCTTCCAAGTCTCAGATCTCAGAACATTTGGGGAAAGAGAACAACCTTACTACTCAAACAGAGGTCGATCGGAATTCCTATTTCCAAGTTTCGACTGCTATACAAAGGCCTAACTCACTAAGCCACAAAGCACTTTTTTCGATAGATCCTCCCAAGTTTCAAATCTCACGTTCTTATTTCCAAGTTCCGGCTTTAAAGCCAGTTCCGATTTCCGACAGTTCCGATTTCCGGCACTTTCATCCTTACCTATCGACCTCTGCTCTCACACTCAACAAAGAGGAACTTGGGTATCGGAGTTAAACCATATTCTGGTTTGACAATACTTAATTTATAATTTGTATCTTTTATGAAAATGTTTTTTAGGACCCGATTTTCCAGGTTCTTAAGATGGGAATCCTGTTCGATCAGTGATATTCGAATGCTGAAATACCATTAAGCAACAAACACTATACCTTTTTTGATTTTACGGTAATGCAAGCTGGTTTCTTGCTTTGTTTTTTATCCAATTTTCCAAAATATTTCAAAACATAATCTAGATTTTGTTCTTTAAATATTAATTTATCTTCACTTTTTGCGATTTTGTTAACCATATCAAATAAAGCCTGACTTTTTTCTTGACTAACAAAATAATTAACGCAAGACACCAATTGCTGGTAATTTTTTGAATGTGTTTCTAAGGTTGCTTCAGGACTACTAACATAAAATTCTATATGTTTAAGTTGCGGATCAGGGTAATAAATATGTGGAATATCTAAATTTTATTTTAAAATTTAAAAATTTTCATAAAGAAAATTATAATTTTAGGCTTAATTTATGTTTTATTAATTTAAAAATTTCCTAATGATAAATTTTGCCGGTTTAATTAAAAATCAGTGGATAGCTGGAATAGGAATCCGATTGAAACTCTAATACAGTCAGCTTTTTTTCAGAAAGCTTGTTGCAAAATTTGATTCCTGGGATCTCGTAGCGAATTTTATAAATTTTTCGGTATTAATCTCGCGGGATTAATCCCGTAAAGTCTGACAATCCCGTCTGTCGCTTAAAACTCTATATTCCTGGGAGGGATCCCGTAAAGCCCTTACTGTATAATAATTTACTAATCTACCTTCAGATTTAAATTTTCTTTCGGTTATTAACTCGTTTGTTTTTTTATGAGTAGCATCTGAATCAGGGATGTCACGGGTTACCCGAAACCCGATACCCGAAACCCGGCCTTTTTTTCGACCCGAAACCCGAAACCCGACCCGAGAAATTTTCGAAAACCCGACCCGAAACCCGATATTTTCCTTGGAATTTTATTACAAAAAGGGAAGATTTTTGGTCTTTTGGCCTTCCAAAATTCTCAAAATTTTCGCCTGCGGCGCTAGAAAATGAAGAAAACTAACGAAATACAGAGTAACTTTGCCGTGATGTCGAAGGAGCAAGAGTGGATGAAGGGTGATATCGGGGGATTTACTTGGATTAAGGTGGATTAGGGGAGATATCGGAAGGTTTAGAGGTGTATCTGTGATTTCAAGGTATTTGCAGAGGGTCTCAGAGGTTTAAGGTATAAATCAGTGGTTTAGACATCTTCACCAGATACTTTTAAATGCCTTGATATCCCTTTTAATCCCCAAATCCCCTGATATTACTCTTAATCCATCCAAATCCATTTAATCCCTGTCTCTTATTATATCACTCTTAAATATTACTTATTAATCCCGCAAATCACTACTATCCGCAGCCTCTCCGAAAAATTTGGCTTCATGTTCAAATTTTTAACTGACCCGACCCGAAACCCGACCCGAGACCCGAAACCCGGACTTTTTTTCGACCCGAAACCCGAAACCCGATCCGAAGAAAATTTTGAAAACCCGATCCGAAACCCGACCCGACTTTTTTCTCAACCCGTGACATCCCTGATCTGAATTAGATTAATAAATTAGATTAATAATTTAGATTAATATATTAGAATAGACGTACATTAGATTAATAAATGAATATGCTATTTACTAACCAAATTTCTTTTCCAACTCATTTAGCTTTGTTTCTCCCTTACTTTTTGAAGACTCTCCAACTTCATATTCAGAATAATTTGGAACACAATCTAATGGAATTAAATTTTTAAATGGAAGATATACATTAATATTTTGATTATTAAGATAGGACCAGAAACTTGTTTTAATTTCAGGGGGAATCGACTAAATATCCTTTAAAATAATTTTTAGAAACTTACCGTATTTCCGGAAATAAAACCCCACCCTGATTTAGTACCCCACTGTGGAGGGTAGTTGAAAAATAGAGCCCCACCATGAATTAGAACCCCACCCTGAAATAGAGCCCCATCTTGGACGATAATCTATAATTGAGTAGTCTTGTCTAGACATTTTTTCGGCTATATGAAAGGAATATTCGATTTAGGGATTGAGAAATAATAAAAAATTAAGGAATAAAAAGGGCTAAATTATTTTCTTTTATCATCCCGCGTTGCACTTAAGTACAAGCTTCATAATACATTTTGCCCTTTTTTTCTCTCGGACTAATTGATAAAGCAAAAGAATGGATCTTCTATTAGTCGTGAAGATTGAGCGATAACAACCTCTTGTTTGAGAGAGATTTCAG
The DNA here is from genome assembly GCA_036172955.1 of Meloidogyne arenaria. NCBI lineage: Eukaryota > Metazoa > Nematoda > Chromadorea > Rhabditida > Meloidogynidae > Meloidogyne > Meloidogyne arenaria. The sequence continues at coordinate 3,575,172 of JARQAB010000033.1, read as the reverse complement.
TATTAAACCCTACCTTATCCTTTGCTATATTTAGGGATGAACTTGACCCTTTATTTAGTAAGTACAGGGCTAAAGCTACTGATAAGAAATAGATTGTCATATATCCAAATCTCAGTTGAAATAAGATTGAGATTCGGACTTATTACCAAAATTTATTCCCTAACCAATATTAATTTCAAAAAATTTTTTAATCGCTACTTTCCGGAATGGCAGAAAGAGAAGAACTTTTGATATGTTTTCCTTTCTTAGTTGAATTTGTAATATTTCCAGCAGTTTCTAAATTTGAACTGGTACTAGAAGAAACTGTTCTGGATCGTGACAATGGTGCTGTCGTACACGAAAAGAAGATAATGAAAATTAATAGAAAATAATAAAGTTTTAATTTTCGCATAGGAATTTTTACAATGGGTTTATCTAGAATTTTTTTAACATAAAAATATAAATTACTAAACTCTCAAATAAATTAAGAAAGATCCAATTGAACATTACTATAAGTTACTCCCTTGGTACTAAAAATTTTTTTACGTAAAATGAGGTTTACCATAAATCAGATGCAAGGGAATGTTGTTTGGAGGGGATTAATTTTTAATAATTAAAAAAAAATTTTATAATAAAAATTTTAAAAAAATTATTGACAGCAGCGCGACCATGTCTAATTTAATAATCTTGTCTAAGTGAAATGCCACGTCATTAAATCAATATAGATTTTGATTAGAGGGAGAGGAGGATATAATTTGAGAGAGTGAGGGGGATATATGATAGTGAGAGAGATGAGAGTGTGAGAGGGGGTTATATGAGAGCGAGAGGGGGATTAGAGAGTGAGGGTATATGAGAGAGTGAGTGGGGGGAGGGTATATGAGAGTGAGAGGGTGATATATGAGAGTGAGATGGTGATTAGAGAGTAAGTAAGGGATAAAGAATGAGAGAGGAATGAAAGGGGGAAATGAAAGGGGGATATATGTGAGTGAGAGGGTGATATATGAGAGTGAGAGGGGGATATACGAGTGAGAGGGGGATTAGAGAGTAAGCAAGGAGATGAAGAAAAAAATGGATAGACAATTTATGATTAAGAAGTAATAGCGCCTAGCAATAACTTCGAGGAGGTCGCTGGTTCGAATCCTACTCGGTGGCTAAACTTTTACTAAACTCTTCCACTATACACGATAAGCATGTTGATGAAGAGATTTACTTTATTCAATGTCACATCTTTACCATCATCAAATCGCCTCCCGGAATTTTTCCTGAAATTAACCTGTGAACTCGATAAAAAAATCATGTTTAATCCTCATATACTTTTTCAAAATTATTATAAAAATATTTAAATATTCCATAATTATTTGAATAATTATACATTTCTACATGTCAATATTTTAATGCTAATCTACAAATAAATAAATTATACCAAAGTGAGAAAAAAAGTTACTTTACATAATTTTATTTAAAAATTTTTAAACAAAAATTGAATCTAAAAAGGGTGATTTGCATATTCGTTATTTTAATGATTCACTGGAATATTAGATAATCATGTGTCTGAGGATAATTTGAATAATCGAATAAAAAATGACAAAGAATTAAAAATAATTTTACTTCCGGCTTAGCGGAGAAAACCAAATTAAAATCAATCTCTATTTAAAGCTAAGGATATCTTCAAGTTATCAATCAAAATTTAAATTGAGAGCCTAGTTTCATTAATATTTTCTCATAAATTTAAATTTTTATTTTAATTTCAATATTAATTTCGAGGGTTTTCCTTCTGTTTTTAAAATTTTAATTTTACTAGTTTTAATATTATTTAAGAATTTTTAAATTGAAAGATAGGAAAGAATGTTACTGTATCTGAATTTTGTAGTGCTGGGTATTTGGCATTTTTTTCAAATCACGGCTTCGGTTCCGTGCATTTAAAATTAAAGCTCTGACTACAGTGACACCGGATATCACCCAGAGCCATATTCATTTTTGATGTTTCCTAGCTCCTGGCCGCGTCTTGAACTCGATGGGAAACGGAACCTCTTATCCTTTAGAAACTTACATTTCGGAAGGAACTGTGCGATTATTTGAGACCCTTTAATTAATTGAAACTCTAATAAAAATTATCATTCTTAAGGGTTAACTCTTAAAATTTGGACGTTAAAATGATTGCTTTTTCTTCCGCAAAATTATTTTCATTAATATTTTCTGTTGCTATAAATGCTATTTATTGCATTTTACCAACTAATGCCCAAGCAACATGCCCGTCAGATTGGATCTCAAGAGTGGATCCAATTGATGGTATCACATATGGATATAAAGTTATTACAAGAGATTGGCTGAACTACTATGAGGTAGATAGATATGGGATTTTGAGATTGATAGGGAAGGTGGAAATTTAATAAAATGAGGTTCCCATAGGCGGAAAAAGCTCATTAAATATTTTAAAAATCCAAAAGCTATGTTAAAGCCCATATTTTATTAACAGGCTCAGGGCTATTGTGTACGTGCTGGCGGACAAGTAGCATCAATCCACAGTGCTGCCGAAAACGCCTTTATAGCAAATATCTCAGCTGCCCAGCTCAAACAATGCCAAACAAACGATTCTGTTTGTGCTACAAGAATTGCACATACTAGCGCCGGATGGGCTTTCCTTGATAGTTTGATGCGTTCCTTCTGGTTCGGAATGAATCGCGTACAGTACCAGCCTTCGTATAATAATACGCTTGATTGTTCATATCCTGATGGGACGCCCTGTGATTATGGGAGATTTGATGGAGTTGCGAACGCTAACACCAATTCACCCCCATGGTCCCCTGCATGCCCTTCAGGCAGCAATTCTTCAAATGGAGGTAGATAGATCATAAAGATCACTGGACCTTATAAAATAAATTTGTAGCCGGTGACCTCGAATACTGTACAATGTTTTTCAACGCTACCACAACATTGGTATGGAACGATATGTCATGCTACCAAAAGCTTGGGAGTGTTGTTTGCAAAATGAACTGCTCGGCGACTAAGACTACTCAAACATGTCCGTCACCAGCATTTGTCACTACAAATGCTGCAGTTAAAACTAAAGCAGCTGTTGTTACTTCTAGCAGTGGATCAGCTGGTAGGGCTTTAGACTACAGAAATAATATTATCATTTTGTCACGTAGGAGGCTCAACGGCAAAATCACTGACGACCAAAAGCTCGGGAACTAGTAATGGTTCTTCTTGCTCTTGTAATGGAGGGTCATGTGGAGGTGGTGGTTATAAATGCGGTTCTGATGACTGGCAATGGAAAATAAACAAGAAAAATGGAAAATCATACGCATACAAGGCGTTTAATTATACTGGATGTTATTGGCAAGTAAGAGATTCTGAACAAATTTTTAGCTTTATAAAAAAATTCCCCACATAGGGTCTCGCAATATGCAAAAAATATAAAGCTGTTCCTTGTTCAATACAATCAAGTGACGATAACGACTTTATTGTTAAAACAGTATGTTCCGGTTTACTCTCATCAAGTTCTTCAAACTCATCACGCAAACGTCGGGCTACTTCAGATACGTGTATATATACTGGCATTCATCGTCAAGTTACGAATCCATCAAGTGGAAGCGTTTCTTGCACTTGTAGCGATGGAAGTTCCTGTGACTATGGAAATGATGATGCGGTAGATACATTTTAAGATACATTTTTAAATTATGATTGACAGGCTCTCCTAAGTTTGGAGAGTCTGTCAGGCTCCTGGAGGCTCTCCTAAGTTTGGCAGTATAAGGAAGGGTCGTCCTAATGACGGAGAGCTTCTCTTTCTGATTCACCTCATTATAGGATACACTTTTCAGGCCATGTGTCTACATACATATCTATAAATAAATGTTTGTCTATATGAGACAAAAAAACTTTAATTATAGCATGGAGATACCACAACAACCTCTTTTACCTCCACAACCTCCCGGGCCACGACACTCAAAACCTCAACAACTCAAAAGGCAGCAACTACAACACAAAAGTCAACAACAAAGCTTGCCACTTCAACTTTTATAAGCACATCCACAGCTGGTCCAAGCAATCCATGGGCTCCGGGATGCCCTGCCAATTCTACAACTGGACAAAGAGACAATGGAGGGTATGGTTCCAGAAATTGTATTGGTATAAATGGGGATGGTAAATGGGTGGACCAAAGTTGTGACAGGCCAGCAACTGCAATTGTCTGCATGAAGGAATGTGATCAACCATAAAATTGTAAGAGAATCATGTCATAATTCAAGAAAATGAGAAATCAAAATAAAAAAATTAAATAAACAACCAATATTTTCGTATTATACATAATAAAATAACTAAAAAAATTAATGGCGAATTTATGGGTAAAATTTAAAAAGCAGAAATTCTTTTAAAATAATAACTTGAGGATTCTAAGAACTGGAGAGTCATGATTTTAGAACAAAATCCTTTCTAGAATACTGTAACCGATGAAGTGTGTACTGAACTTTTGAATATAGCGGATTTGCATTTGGCATAAAATTTTTTCATAATGCCAAATTCCTTATTGTATGCCTCATTGTAGTCAGAACTTAAATTAATTTTCAAATTAATTCGAAGCAAAAGTCTTTAGATTTATATCCATCTAAAATTATTAAGAGTCGAAAGACTGAGACAGACATGAAAAGTTGCCAAGGATCTTAATCTTTAGATTCACCCCATCTAAAAGGAGTCAAGGTCTGAAGGCATGATCATCTGAAATGAGCCAATGGTCAAGAGTAGGGTTGCCAAAATGGCCCGAATAGGGCCGAAAGATCGAGTCGGGCCTAAGATATTTGGCCCGAAAAAGACTCGTACGGCCCGACTCGATAAAAATGAGGCCCGAAAAATATGACTCGAATGTCGGCCCGACTCGAAAACGGCAACCCTAGTCAAGAGACAAAGTCTGAATTCATTTTAATAGGGATCGAGGTCCTGAGACTAAAATCCATCCAAATTATAGATTTCTTTCTGTTTTTATTACCTGTTCAAATAAAGTATCGGAGCGTTTAACGCCGCAGATATATTCAGAATGAGTGCATTATAACAACCCAAATACCATATCATTACAGGATTTTTAGTTATGAATGCGATACTTGCAAGAATTGAGGCCAAGTAGAGGAAATAACCTCCAATGTTTAACAAAATTATTAGAGAGATTGAACGGAATAATTTCCGCATCTTTTCGTCTGTCAAGTCTGAATATCTATAAATTTTAGGAAATAGACCAAATTCCACCTCCTTTATATTTTGCCAATATTCCGACTAAAATATGTGCCAAAATTGATAATACAAGGAAAACAATAAACATATTTCTGGTATCAAATAGTATCGGTAAACCATTAAAATCTGAAAGGTTGCCAGTTACGGGATAATTCGGATCTGCTGAGATTGCAGATGCTAACAGACAAAACATGAATAAAGCAAAGATAATCAGGATCAAAATATGTATATAAATGTAGTGTCGAAATTTGAATTTGAGATAACTAAAATTAATTATAATGTAGCAGTGTAGTTGATACTGTAGAGCAGAACTAGCTTATACTTCTAAATCTAGTTCTATAAGTAGTTGATCAAAAAATTTGATAGGATACAACACAATGTCTTTATTAACTAGGGCCTTGATTTTACGCAGACCCTTGGCTATCTGGTAAGAATCATCCATTCCATGGGTATGTCCACTCCAATATGAATCCTCCTCTCCTTGGGTAAGTCCACTCCGGTATGAATCCTACTCTCCTTGGGTAAGATGGGTAATCTGATAAGTCCCCCAGACTTTAAAATTTTCAAAAAAATTTTACCTAGAATAAAAGCGGTACAATTAGTCCGAATGTACGTTTTATTGGAGTTAGTCAATTATAAAGTGTAATAAGTAAAACCCAAGGAATCAACCATTAAAATCACTCACAATAAAGGAAATGCCACAGCCAGAACCTTGTCAATACTCATAGTCAAAAACATAAAAGTAACAACATAAGTAGAAATCACATAGTATCCTTCAATCTTGAATGCTAATAAAGCTGGTATAAAGTCTATTCCTGTAACTGTGATATAAAAAAAGACAAATTGTCCGCTTTGATGGAGAACTTCAAGGAAGGAGTTTATGGCAATTAAGACGCATGTTTTTGATTTTAAAGCGGTGTATTTTCCCCTATAAATTAATTTTTTGGGAAAATATTTAAAATCCACCAATATTTCCAAGTAATATAGCATACACTTGCATTTAAAAATAGGCCTATTATGGAAGGAAGCATGACCAACGAGGGCAGAAAGAGTTCAAGATGAAAACCAGGGTTCGAGAATGCTATATAAATCGGCTAAAAAATTTTTTGGTAAAAGTAAAAGAATTTTTTAATTAAAAACTCACTGGCAAAAGATATGTTTGATTCATACCTAAGAAGGATTAGAAAAGATATTTTTATGATAATGAGAGACTTGTAGGAATATGTCTCGTTTAGCCTGGATTTTGCTTTCAATTGAATGGTTGGATCTCTGAGTAAATTCGAAGTTTTCTTTATGATTTCTTGATTTTTTTCAGATTTCGGAAGTTCAGGATACTTCAAACTTCGTGATGAATAAAAACTAACAAATAGGGTAAAGCCCAAAACAACGAGCGGCCATAGCAACGCAAAGCCATGGTTAGCGGAAAATTTCTGGCCCTTATCAATTGTGTTATTAATCTCTTTATCTTGATGAGTGGAATCGTTTAATACTAAATTTGTTAAGATTTAAAAATTTTGGCGCAAGTTATGGCTTTGCGTTGTTATGGCCAAGCGTTGTTTGGTTCATTAATTATATCCCTAACGAATAGAATAATGAACTTTAGGTTTAAATTCATTAACCATATAAAGTGCATTCTAAAATTTTAAAAATGTCTTTAATAAATATTTTATTAGTGACAGATGTAGGAAATCTTAGAAAACATCTGTCTTGAATGCACTTTAAAATTAAAAACCTTTCATAAAAAAATAAAATTCTATTATTTTAATGGACAAAATATAGTGAATTATGAAAATATTATTATGAAAATATAGTATATTATGAAAATATAGTATAAAAATTTTAATTAAGAATTTTTAATTTAATAACCGGATATAATAATTAGACAGGATTTGGCCTATACGACTTGATCCACTTTACCCCTGTTAGAAGAGGTATTTTTATGCAAAGCGCAGTGCATAAGTTGTTCGGTGTTAAATTCGTGCCCCTAGAGTCGCTTGTCGCATAACGTCGGAAGTCGCGCAACCGTTTACTTATACACCTAAATAATTAATCTACACAAAAACCGTTTTAAATTTATTCAAGTTTAAAATGAATTTGATTATAATTTTAATAAGCCAATGAATTAAAAATTTGTTTTTACGTTAATTAATCGAGGAAGATATAGGATTCTTTAATAAAAATTTATTTAGAAAATCATTGTTTAAACCACCCATTAATTTCTTTGCGTTTTATGAATTATCATCAAGGCTTAACACATTCTTTTTTGCAAAGCACTTTGCTAATAGGACGTGTACAACCCACATCCTTCCATTTACCTTTTGAAATTACACAGCAGTTTTTCTTGCCATAATTACCGTCATCCATGCTTGAAGCATCAGCAGGGCATCCTTTTGCCCATGGATTTTTTGAATCTTTATCCTTGGAAAAGAAAACATATTTAAATATATTTAGCTTGTAAAGCATGAATCAAATCTAGTAGATATTTTTGCATTAATCTTCCTCTCAGTACATTTAATTTTCAATACTACTTAGTGATACTTGGAGAGATTAACGATACCCCTCGGTATAATTTAGCTTGTAAGGGCTTTAAGAGCTTCTAAAGCTTTAAGAGCTCTCTTGTAAGAGCTTCTAAAGCTTGCCTTCCATATGTAAGACCCTCAGACATAAGGTGCTAACGTAAAAGGGAATGACGTAAATGGGGGAGTTATGCCCTCAAGTTAGGGTAATAAGTCTTCAACGACGAGATTGAAGAGTTCCCCTTTAGTAGCATAAGGATAATAGCATGGGATAATTTCAAATGGTTCCCATTCATATCCCCTTATTCTTAAATTTTAATTACGGTTTCGTAATAGCATTTGTTATCTTCACCATCCAAGCAAACAATATCAGTACCATCCTCAGTCACCATACGGTGCATATCAATCCAAACATCCTTTCCGTTACATCCACAATAATGCTTACAAACATGTTCATTCTCCTCCTCAGTCTCAATGGAGCATACGGAAGCGTGGTGCTTGCGACATTTCGCAAGGGCCTTAAAATAATTATAAGAACCAGGGATAGAATCTGCCTTATAACCTTCCAATAGCTTCCCTTAACAGAGTATCTATGGTAACTATAACATTTGCCATTATTGAAACATTTCCACTTCCACCCATCTGCCCCACATATATTCGAATTGTTTCCACAACTATTAGGAGTGGATGTTTCTATATCTTCTGTTGTAGCTTCGTCGTATTGCACCTCAGTTGTTGTCTCTTCGGTTGTTTGTGTTGTTAGTCCAACTGCTGTTGTTGAAGACGAAGTTGTGGTGGTTGAATTATCCTCATTTGGACAGTCAGCCGAACAATTTCTTTTACAAATTACACCTCCGAGCAAAGAGTAACATGAAATATCATTCCATTGGGGGTCATTATCGTTAAGAAACATTTGTGTACATCCCTCAATCTCTCCTTTAAAATATTATTAAGATAGTCCGTTATCATAAATCCTCAAAGGACCCGTAGATCAGAAGAATACCAATAATCTATTGGATCTTTCCGAGTCAACCCACACAAAGGGAAGAATCCTAATTTTTATTCTACAAATACAAACCACTAGTAGTAGCATTTAAGGAAGATGGACTGCCATACGCCCATGGACGAACATCACGATTGGGTATAGGGAGTCCATCATAACGTCCGTAGTCGACAGGCGTACCGTCCAACCATGCAGAATGAACTGTAGGATTGTCAAGAGGATGGGCAAACTGAACACGGGAAAGGCCAATCCAAAATGAACGATAAAGCATATCTTAATTATAGGATTTATAGTTGTGTCAAACTCCAAACGATGTACACCCGAAAGGGTTTGAGTGCTACTACTCGAAGAGTCGGTGTCTTAGCAGATATGTCGTGGCAGCTGGTTCTCAATTTGTTTTTAGTGAAGAGTTAGGGCCTATAGATTTTCTATTAAAAAACCACAAAACACTGCTAAAAAATGGGCAAATTTTCTAAATATGATATAGGTATGTCCTAATGTAATACAGAACAGGAGGATTTGAACCTTTTAAAAATTATTTTCAAAAACTACCAAGAAATGCGGTGCGATTATTATTGTGATCTACTCTTTGCTGACAAGCATTTGTTTGTTGGCATAACTTCATTAATGGTCCAGCTATTTGGCCAATAAAATTATTTTCTTCAGCGCTATGGATACTGACAACTTCACCTCCTTGTTGCTTACAGATTGTGTTTCCCTTAGATAAATATTTTCAATTTTGTTTTAATTTAAACGAAATCCTTTCCTTATCTACGGATTTATTTCTTAAATTTTGGGCCTGCTACTGATAGAGATCATGTGCACCTGGTACAGGAGTGTGTACAAATCATTTTTAATTTTAAAAATTCAATGAGGGGCTATCGCTTAAAGAAGCGGTTGGAATGGGTTCAATGTACCGTAGGGCTATCATTTCATTATAGCCTTGTTCGTTTGGTTTCATTTTAGGATAAAACTCTTTAAATCCTTTATTTCGTTTACCACACAAAATTTACTAGAGATCGCTAGTTGGATAATGCCGAACAAAGTTATAATTTGGCTGTAAAGCTGCATTACGGTATGTCAATAGAATGCGGATAGGGGAATATTAAATTATATATGTTATACGATTAATCTTTAGGTCTCTCTATAAATTTTCCCTATGCTTTAAATCGTTCCTCTAAATATTTTTTAAATTAGAATTTTATCATTCAACCTCAAATATAGTAATCAAATCAGAAATAATCGCCAAATACCCATAGGTGCTTCCATCACTATCAACTCTCGTAGTCCATTTACTAGAGCAACTACAATGGGCATAGTAAGGAAGGATTAATGAAAATAAAATTAGAGGTAATAATGAGGTAATGGACATTTTCAAAATTTTAATTGAGGTAATGAAGAGTTAATTGAGGTATAGATGAGGTAAATTTAATATTTTATTGGGGTAAAAATTTATTTTTATTTTTTATTCGAATGAATTAATTTTTGGATACTCCACTATGACTTATATGCAGCTAAATTTTCAAATTTTTAATCCAATAATATTATTTTTCGTTAGATTTTTTGAATACGCAATACCTGACTTTTGGCCATTTTAAAAATATTATTTATTTTTGAATATGCAAATCGTTAGAAATTTTTGGCAAGTTTGGGCAGAGGGTTTCTCTCTATCTCTCCTTTATGGCCTTAAATCCACGTTGCATTTTAACTAAATTTGAAATAAAAAAAATTTTTTTTTCATGTGAATCCAAAAATAAAATATTATTTTTTAAACCTTGCAAGGAAATATTTTTTTTAAAAAACCCAAAAATCAAATAAAAAATATTTAAATCTTCTAAATTTAATTTTAGAGAGAGAGAAGAATGCAAACTCCAAAAAATATTATTTTTTATTTTTTAAATTTTATAGTTTAGATTTAAAATTAAGTGGTGGATTTATTCGTTAATCTACCTATTCAATAAATTTAAATAATATATTAACTTTTAGGGAAATTCAGCTGACGTATTAAGGAAGTGTTATTAGTGTGCTGGTATATGAGAGATGCTTAGTGCCACGGCTATATTTTCCTGAATACGCTTCAAAAAGAGGTAGAACCCATCCATAACCAAAAAGTTCTACCACAATCGTTTTGCTCAAATTAGTTTTTAAAGGCGTTTTACCCAAAAATCATAGCCAAGTCGGGATTTTTTATATACCGACCTGGAAGGTATAACAGACACTCATGCTAATATCAGCGAATCTAATAGCTGGAGTGATTTCGAAGGCGCATTAGGGTGTTTCGAAACTCACTCCTTTCCCTCAATTTTATATAGATTTTAAGTTGACATACTCTGGGAACCTGGAGCTATCTATGCGATATTCTTAGATTTACGTAACATTTTTATTCCAAAGGGCTATATGTACAGGGACATGCTGACAAAAAATTTATTTTTTAAATATTAAATTATAAAATATGTATAGTATGTCTTTGGACTAGAATATGAGTCCAACGAAGGCTTGTCATCTTTAGGAGTACGTCTAATTTCAATTAAAGTTGGCCCATGTCTTGAAAACTCTCAGGTCAGGGTCGAGGTGGTTAGTTTCCTTAACATATATATCATCAATAGACCTACTCATTGAACTCATAAACTAGTCAAGCGAATTTTAATTAGGTTCCAACGACTTTTAAAATTTAATGATACGTATTCATATAATTATTTATCAATTTCATTCAATTCGATATTTCTAATTTTCAAATAATTTCTTTCATTATTCTCCTGAAATATTATTCATAAAATTGTGTATATTTAGAATTTAAATTGTTAATTTATTTATAATTGGGTTTATAATTTGAGTGAGAGTTGTTGAGTAAGACAGAAAACTGGGCTCCGATTCTCGGACATTTCCCTAATCTTGATTTTTCCTATCAAATTTTTATTTTGAATTAAATCACCTCTTACAGGCTGCATTCTTTCTAGAGGTCCAATCATTGAATCTAATGCTGCCATGGTGGAGCTCTAGTGTATTTCATGTTATTTGTCAATATTATAATAGTTCCAGCTTCTATAAAGGAAGAAAGATAGGCAACTAAAAGTGTTAATAAAACGAATAAACGTGTTCCACCATTCATTCTAATTTAAAATCTTAAAATTCTATAAAAATTATATAAAATAAATTAATAAATATAAAATATAGCTCTTTATGCGTCCAATGGAGGCTTGTTTGTATTTCACTTTAGGTCGTTCCAATGTAAGGAAAATTTTCAAAGTCGGAGGGTGGAGTGGGTGGTTGATCCTAAATCCTGTTTATTTCATATCCACGGCCGTTATACTTTATAATCTCCCGTAGAGCTGCATTCTAGCACATAATAATATAATTGAGATAACTCATAAATCGTGATTGAACAGTAGGGTTGGCGATCCGGATATCCAGTTCAGAATAAACCAGTTCCGGGTCAAATCCGAAAATTTTGGATCAGATCTGGATATCAGGACTTTCCCAATGTCTGCCAACCTCTTACCCATACATAATCATTGAACTCATAAACTAGAACAGAGCCGAAAATATTTTATCAAAGTTAGATGACTTTAAGATGATTAATTCAAATAAGTAGTTACATAATATTTATCAATTTTGTCAAATTACATTTATATTTTTGACATTTTTATAACTAAAATTTTTTGTCGCTTTATGACGAATCTCAAGGATTTTGGACAATTAAATGTTCGCATCATATCTTTCACGGATCATTTCTTTCCCGGATAATATCCTGAAATATTTTTAAAAGCTTGCTTATATTTAGTAATAAAATTATTTTCTATAATACAAAGTACTACCCTTAGTCCCTACAAATCCTCTTATATCCCCAGATATCCGCTTTAATCCCTCCGAATCCTCCTTAATCACCTCCAGATCAAATTATTCACTCCAATTTCTCTTATTTCCATTTAATCCTACCTTATTCTCATTAATTTGTGAATAAATTAACGAAAATAGACCCAAAACGGCTTATTTTTAGAGCATTACTTTTTTAAAAAAAATTTTACACTAAAACCCCGTACCCCGACCCGAACCCCGACCATATTTTGCTCCCCCGACCCGAACCCCGCCCCGAAACAATTCGAAAACCCCGTACCCCGACATACCCGCCCCCGAGCGTTCTGGGTCAAACCCTAATACAAATTAAAAATAATTTTAGTTAAAGTTGATAATTGAGACAGAACCAAGGTCTTAGTCTTATTTTCCCTAGTCTCTACCTTTCCCTAATCTCTGGCTTGAAAGATTTCTAGGGTGGATAAAAATAATCACCTCTAACGAGTCGCACTTGTTCTGGTGGTTTAATGATTGAATCCATTGCTGTGGCATGACGTTTAGCTCTGTCTTGGCCAGGAACTGAACGTCCTGGTCGGTGATAATGGTACCAAGCATTAACTAAATTTTGTAGACTAATTTTTGTAATAATTTATTAATTACCGTATTTACTCTGGTAATTCCCCAGGGGGATTATTGTTTCAACCCATCTCTAGGGTGGGGAATTAATAGAGACTGGGGAATTAATAAAGACTGGGGGATTACTAGAGTAAATACGGTAATTAAAAAATAGTTTAAGATCAAACCTTCATTAAAAAAGGATAGATTGACAACTATGAGTAAGAATAAAGCAAAGAAACGTGTTCCGCTATTCATTTTTAATTAAAATTATTTGAAAATTCTTAAAATAAATAAAAACATTGTTTAATTTTGACAAATATTAAAAAGAATTTTGACTAAGACCTCTAAAAATTTGATAAAAATTTCCTTGTAGAGTGGCTAACCGACTCGATCTTTCGGTCCGAGTAGGGCAATTTTGGCAACCCTAACCATAAATATTGGTGAGTTATTGGTGAGTAGACTCACAGAACCGTGTACTCGTCGCCATAGACTATAAGCATAAACTTCTCATTGGACAAACAAACGTTTCATTGTGCTCGTAAAGGTTGATTGAACACGTAATATGGTCAGGACAATAATCTATCATATTACTAGAAATAAGACTAGAGCTTGAATTAGAGCCTCATTCTTAAATATGCCCTATCTAAAAATATGTTCCACATTATAATTCCACCCTTATACCTAATATCTCTCTAAATCCTCGAATCCTTATTAATCCACCGCTATCCCTTAATCCATAAGAATCCACTTATATCTCTCCAAATCCCCGAGATCCCCCATAATCATTTCTAATCTTATTGAAATATAGGGATTAAACAGTGATGTGCTTTGAAAAATAACATTGGCAAGAAAAATTAAATAATTTAATGGGGGGGGGGGGGGGTAGGCTATTTTAAAAGAGGGGGGGGGGTATTTTTTCCGTTCGACCTCTAGGGGGGGATATTTTAGAGAGGGGGTGGGAGGTTATTTTTCCGTTCGACCTCTAGGGGGGATATTTTAGAGAGGGGGGGGGGGTTATTTTTCCGTTCGACCTCTAGGGGGGTTATTTTTCCGTTCGACCTCTAGGGGGGTTATTATAGAGGAGGGTTATTTTAGAGAAAATACGGTAGTTTAATAAAATTTAAATTATATTAATGAATAATAATTAAATTTGCACGGTAATTTATACTATCAAATAAAACACAAAAAATCATTATGCAATAAATTTTATTCATGCAATTAATAGTAAATCGCTGAATTTGTTAAATTATAAAAAATTTACATTACTAATATTCATTTCTAATTAATCAAATTTATTAATTTTATTTTGCATTTATTTAAAAATAAAATTCATAGGGATGTTTTTTAAAACTTGATTGGAATAAATAAATTAATGAGTAAAAATCTAGCAATTTTAAGAATTTATTTTTGTAAATTATATTTTTCATTATAACATTTTTATGACTAAATTTAACTTCTTGCCTTCACATTATGATAAAAAATCTCAAGCATTTTTGAAAATTAAATGTTTAAATCATTTCTTTCACGCATAATACCGTATTTTCTCTAAAATAACCCCCCCCTCTAAAATAACCCCCCCCCCTCTAAAATAACCCCCCTCTAGAGGTTGATCGAAAAAAATAACCCCCCCCTCTAAAATAACCCCCCCTCTAAAATAGCCCCCCCCCTAAAATATTTAATTATTTTTTGGCATTGTGTTTTAAAAGCATGTCATTTTGTTTATAAATGTTTTATTATTTATTTATTGTTTAAATATTCATTTTTCATATTTTAAATAAATATTTAGATATCGTTCAAGAAAAATGAGTCAGAATCTAGTAGATATTAATGATAGTGAAGGTGAATCTTTTGAAAATGATGAAGGTCCAAGCAACCCAAAAAAAATTCGCCGTTCTTTCACAATTAACAAGAAAATTGAAATAATAGATTTTGCAAAGAAAAATTCTGTTCATGCAGCAAGTAGAAACTTTAACGTTGATAGAAGATGTGTTAGAGACTGGATGGAACATGAGAAACAATTAAGGTATGTCAGAACTTGTTCTATTATTAATAAACAAATATATTTATAGAAATACGAAAGGAAAAGCAAAACAATTGCCCGGATCTGGCCGTCATTTAAAAAATAAAGAATTTGATGATGAATTACTTGAATGGATTTATGCTAGAAGAAGTGAAAAACAACGAGTTTCTAGGCGTGCAATCCAAGTTCAGGCATTTAAAATACTAGAAAATAGAGAGGAAGAGAATGATCTAAAGGTAAATTTCTATAAATAAATAAAATAAAAGATCCAATTCAGGCAAGCAGTGGATGGCTCGAAAAATTTTTGATTCGCCACAACCTAAGGGCTCGTCGACAAACTACTGTTTGTCAGAAAGAGCCATCTTGTTATGTGGATGTATTAGTTAAATTTGTTTTGTACATTCGTCGTATGCGCAAAGAAAACAACTACAATTACATTTATGGATCCGACGAAACAAGTGTTTGGCTCGATAGTTCCAATACCAAATGTATAGATAAATGTGGGGCAAAAGAGGTTGGAAAATTTACTAAACATTTATATAATGTAAAGCTATCAAGGTTGCGGTTTTAAGTACTGGCCACGATAAACAACGCATAACAGTTATGCTTACTGCAAGAAGTGACGGGTACAAGTGCCGACCATTTGTTTTGTTAAATCGTCGAAGGCCAGATACCAAAGTTGTGGAAAAGTTTAAAAACCGACTTTTTCTTTCATGGCATTTTCTTTCATGGGCAATTGGATACGGCAGTTGTACCATCTGGTTGTACCAAATTTTGTCAGGTTTTTTAAATTACAAAATTTAAAAACATTTATCATATTAAGCCCGCAGATTTGAGCTGGAATTGCCCCTTCAAAGCACACATTAGAAAATTCTACGATGACTGGCTCCTTCATACTGAGAGAGAACTTACACCTGCAGGAAATCCACGCCCACCGTCTATGATGACTTATTTGAATTGGGTAGCTGATGCATGGGATAGTCTACCAGAAGAAGACATTAAAAAGTATGTAGCCTTTTGCCTATTTATCTGCTTAATCATTTATTTTAAGATCTTTCAAACATTGTGGTATAACTAATGACATTAATGGCTTGGAAGATGATCAAATTCACTGCTTCAAAACTCAAATTCCTTCTGGTTTAGCGACATTAAGAAGAGCTGCAGAAACTGAATCGTTAAATGATATTACTAATTTATTTGATGAAATCGATTTGTTACAAGATGAAGAAAATGGATTTTTAAGTGATAATTCTATTGAACTTTAGAAATTTGTTATTTAATATTTGGTAATAAATTTTAGTTTTTCAAAAATTTAGACATCGAAAAAAATAACCCCCCCCCCCTCTAAAATAACCCCCCCCCCTCTAAAATAGCCCCCCTCTAGAGGTCGATCGAAAAAAATAACCCCCGGGGGTTATTTTAGAGAAAATACGGTATCCTGAAATATTTTATAATATATAGGTGATTTTAAAAATAATTTTTGTGCAAAACAGGAAATTAGGTTCGAGTCTTTCTATTCACTTTCTTGAGTGATTTTTACGGCGAATAAAAATCACCTCTTACAAGTCGCACTTATTCTAACGGTACAATGATTGAATCCATTGCTGTGGCATGACGTTTGGTTCTAACGTCTTGGTCTGGGACTGAACGTCCGGGTCGATAGACCGGGCCTTCTTGATGATAGTTAGGGTCAGAAGTATTTTATTCGACAAACTTCAAAAATATATTAACTTTAGGGACCGAAATTCAACTGTGATGTATAAAGGATTATTAGGGTGCTGGTATATCAGAGATGTTTAGCTGTAATCTATTAACTGTAGTGTAGTTGGAAGCGTATTAGGGGCCTAGAAAATCTATTTCTGGCCTGAATAGATTTCTGGCCTAGAAATCTATTTCCGATTTTAAGTCCATATTTGTATATAGTCTAGCAAAAGTTTGGCCAACGGGCAGGATTCATAATTGCTCGCTGAATCTGCGACCTCCTCATAATTATTGCTAGGCATTTTCGATTACCACATACAGCTGAGCTATAGCGGCATCGAATAATGCTTTCTCTTTTATCCTTTTAGTCGTTTAATCCCCGTCTAACCGTTTTAAATGATCTAGGTCAATCATCTTTACAATTGAGATAGCTCAAAAATCACTCATAAACTAGACCAAAGCCGAAAATAATTAAATCACAACGTCTTTAAAAAATTTATCAATTATAGTTCAAATTAAATTTTTATTTTTGACAATTTTACTAACTAAATTCTTTTCACTTTATGCGAATCTCAAGGATTTTTGACAATTAAATGTTCAAATTATTTGTTTCACGGATCATTTCTTTCCAGAATAATATCCTTAAATGTTTTTATAATATATTAGTGATTTTAAAAATAATTTTAGTTATATGCTTGTGAAACAGAAAATTATCTTGGACTCTTGTCCTCTCCTAAACTAGATTTTCTAGTCTCTTTCTTGGAAGGATTTTTAGGGTGAATAAAAATAATCACCTCTTACAACTCGCATTTTTTCTGGCGGTGCAATGATTGAATCCATTGCTATGGCATGACGTTTAGCTCTAACTTCATGGACTGGGACTGAACGTCCTCGTCGTCCTGGTGGGCGCCATATCGAATCGACTAAATTGTTAAATTAATTTTGTATTTTTTAAAGTTAATTATTAAATAACGAGAATTTTTTTAAAAATACCTTCAGTAAAGAAAGACAGATTGACAACTAAAAGAAAGAATAAAGCAAATAAACTTGCTCCAACTTTCATTTTTATTTTAAATTATTCTAAAATTCTGAAACTTAATAAAAACATTATTTAATTTTGGTAAAATTAAAGAAGATCACTTATGAAAATTTTGATAAAAAAATCTCGAGACGTGCGTTCATGTCACCTATAAAAGCATAAATTTGGATTCTGCCTTGAAAAGGAATATAAATCTGAATTGGAATTTTCGGGCCAATTAAAATGATGTCCCATTAACGAAGGCAAAAATTCTAAAATTCTAAAAAAATAACTAAACATTTCCCCAATCTCACCTCAAATAATTATCCCCCCTTTGATTAATTACACATTCTAATGTGGGGGTAATCAGATAATGATTAAATGAATAATAAAATTAAATTTACACTGAATTTATATTAACTGATTAAACAAAAAAAATATTCAAAATTTTGTTCCTTAAAATATATTTTTTGCAATTAAAAATAAAATTGCATAATTATTCGCTAAATTTGTTAAATTATAAAAAATTTAGGTTCCATTTAAATATTCATTTTTAATTAATCAAAATATAATTTATTTCCTTTTTCGTTTAAAAATAAAATTTGAAGAGACAGATGTTTTTTAAATCTTCATTGAATAAATTAAAAAATTTATAAATTAGGAGTTTAAAGTAGAGATGGGCGGTATCGGGATCCTGACCGTATCGAGCGGTATTATACCGGTTTTTTTGAATCCCGATAACTATTTTTCTGATACCGAGACCAGTATCGGTATCAGAATCGGTCACGACACTTGCAGATATGACATTTGCAGACCCGACACTTGCAGACCCGACATTTGCAGATACCGACACTTGCAGATATGACACTTGCAGATCAGACATTTGCAGATCCGACTTTTACAGATTAGAACCATTTCGCTCTCTTCTTTACATTACCTATACACCGTGGAGTGTTTGCTGCTGCGGAGGAATCCTGGGATGCCCATCTCATCGATGATAGGAATAGGATCATGTTACGCGCCCAGACCCAGCGACCGTTGACTCCCCGCGAGGCGCGTGCCGCAAAACCCCGCGCGAAGCGCGGGGTTTTGCACAAGCGCCTCGCCGACGCTCCATAGGTCTACGTTGAACATTTTGAACCTCGGAAAAAAAGAGTGGTGCCGTTCGACTCAGCTCGTCGAGACGAATTGGTTGGGTCTTATATCAAAACCTTTCCACCGGTATACTATACTATATCCTTTGATTTTTTAAGATTTTTAAATTTTATTTTAAATTTAAAATTTTTTTTAAAAATTAATATCTGTAAAAGTCGGATCTGCAAATGTCGATCTGCAAAAGTCGTCTGCAAATGTCGGGTCTGCAAATGTCATATCTGCAAGTGTCGTATGACCATCAGAATTATTGTCGGATACCGACGAATATCGGTACTTTTTAACACTGTTTTTATATGGACGAAATTAGTCGCATGGCTACTTAAATTCTTAAAATTTTCGCTTGGGCGAAAATTTGGAAGGTTTCTCTTGGTTGGGAAAGAAACGCTAAAGTGGGCAGGCAAACGTATTCTTGATCTTAAGTCCTCCTGATTCGCCCAATACCTTTTGGGGCTCCGACACTAATCTGATTTTTTGGGAGTTGAACTTTTGGGTGAAGACCTTCTGTATGTACGAGTCGAAGCTCTGCATATTGACACTTATGAATTGCCAAATTGTTTAGCATTATCAAAAATTTCAATTTTTACCTTGTGTTTTACTCAATAAAATTTTTCAATGAATAGATAAAAGCAAAACCTGCTTTTAGATTTAAAAATAGAATATTTAAAATGGTATAAAGATTGGATAAATTTAATTTTATCCAAATAAGGAGCAACTCCAAAAAAGGAGCAAAGAATAAAATTTAGCAAAGGTAAGTTAGATTTTGGCCGAAATGTTCATTCAAAGGCAAAAAGATGAAAGAGCAAAAGTTTCAAAATACACAGTTGTTTTAATATTTTTGAATGAGTTTTGAGTTGAGAGACAGCTTGATGTTTATTTGGTAATTCTCATAGGAAAAGTGCAAATTAGACAATATAAATACAGCTATGTGAAGTTGAGTAATAGACAGTTTTAGTTTCTAACACACTTTTATTATCTTATATCCATTAGGACATACATATTCTCCCTTACATTGAATATAGTTTAAGTATTTGAATATAGTTAAGAATAGAGTAAGTCGAGTACCGAGTAATTGGGAAAAACCTGAGCTCGAGTAATCCGAGTTTGAAAAACCCGAGTTCGAGCTCGAAAACTATTAATCATCAGTGCTGTGTATTGGGCATTTGTTGACAGTAATGCGTTAGATCATCATTCAAATCCCAGTTATTTTCGTTAATCCATCTATATCCCCTTTAATCCGCCGAAATTCCATGATATGTACACGATCCATGTTGACACCGAGACCCGGGTTGAAAATCAATGGATAATATTATTTCGGGATTCGTGTAGATTAAGGGGATATCGAGTGATAAGAGGAATGAGATGGATATCAAGGGATCCCTCTCTTTTCGCGCCGCTGGCTTA
Source organism: Meloidogyne arenaria (assembly GCA_036172955.1). Lineage (NCBI taxonomy): Eukaryota > Metazoa > Nematoda > Chromadorea > Rhabditida > Meloidogynidae > Meloidogyne > Meloidogyne arenaria. Next base: position 3,554,749 of record JARQAB010000033.1, on the reverse strand, counting down.
AATTTTGAGAATTTCTGAAAGGCACACACAATTTTCAGAATCGCTCGAACTCGACTTACTCTAGTTAAGAATATAGTTTAAGTCTTTCGCTTTGCGCAGTTTTTTTGTCTGTATCTCGGCCCAATGTTAAGACCGAGGGTTAATTTTGGTGTCATTCGACACAGCTCGACGAGTTCTATAACCTTTGTCTGACTGACCATTTTTTAATACTTTGAAGAAGGAAAAAGGGTGGGGGGGGGGGGGTGGGTGGGGGGTACGAACCCCGAACAATTACCATAATTTGTAGTGAATAAAATATTTATCGATTTAATTTTGGAAAATTTAATTTTTGAAATTATAGAATAATATTTTAATGTTTGTTTTAGTAAAATTAATTTTTGAATTTTAACTTTCTCGTGATTTTTGGTCGAAGCATTTATGCAATTCTCTTTAATATTAGCATTCTAAATTTAAATTTCCAATATCTTTTATTTCATTTATTTATTCAGGATAACCCCCATTTTACCGCAAATCCAACTTTTATCTCCTCACTTTAAGCCAATTTTCATGGTGTCATTCAGCTTCTGCAGGAGAATGGTAACCATTCTCAAGCTTTATTTGTGTTCTCTCTATAAAAATTAATTTTACCTAGAACTCTTTTTTAGTTTGTAAATTGGCAAAATCAAAAGTCACTTAATTCTATATAGCGTTTCATTTAATACAGGTTGATTGTGGATTTAAGGCAAAAACCTACGCATTCGTTAACAAAATTTTAAACGTGGATTTCTACGTTTAAATTACTCTTAACATTACGCCTTATAGCGGCTTTATATAAATGCTGAGAAAAGCTAGCAATACATATATCATTTTAATTATTTTAATTAATATCCAATTTATTGAAAATAATACTGTTCGTGATACACATCCAAAATCTGTCTAAATGTGTGGATACATATCAGGAATTTTGGAGGCATACATATTTCTCTCCTTTGGAGAGAAATATGTCTATCGACTTTTAAAAAAGTCGACTTTTAAAAAAAGTCGACTTTTCGACTCCAGCTCATTGACCCATATCACCCCCAAAAGTTCATCTGAGACTCTAATGTCCAACTACCGATAAGTCCCCAACATACAACCCTACAACATCACTCCCAGGCCCCAAGACCCCCCACTTCTCAAAAACGCGTTGAAATTTTCAACCGGCCATTTCAGTGCCAGACTCAAGTTCGGCATTAAAACGGCCTATGCCATTAAACTCCCCATGGCGTTTACCTAATACCCCCTAGGTCCCATCCAAATCTGCGGCGCGGTTTCCGAGATATTGAAAATGTACAAAAGACCGCTACCCTATGGCGCGACATTTGCGAACCATTTAAAAAGGGTTGACAAGGCACTTTGGTATTAAGACTTTACCGAATTTCGAAAAAATTTTTTTAATCGATATCTATAATCGTGGCGCAGTCGCCTCCAAGCGGACATTTTTCGATCGGACGTACGGTTCAGGAGATAGATAACAAAATTTCTCATGGGAGTTAATCAGGGCCAAATTCATAACATAAAAATTAATATTAAATTTAAATAATTTAAGAATTTAAAAAATGCTTTCTTCTTCAATTAAAATTTGTCTATTTTTGGTTTTAATTTTTGTATTATTCCAATTAAACAATGCCCAATTTGGTTGTGCTGGAGCTCATCATCCTTGTTCTGAAGGAGGTGGTTGTTGTTCTGGTTTAAAATGTAATGTTCGAGGCATATGTATTCCGAAATGAGAATGAGAAAGTATGTCTATGAACAGAAGACGTGATGTTAAATTATAGTATTTTCACAAAATTTCCTTTCTTGATTTGGCTGTCAAATTCTTTTCTTTAAACTTTTTTCTTTGAAAATGTAAAATTTAACAATTTTGTTGAATAAAACAAGGGGATATATATGTTGTTTAATCTCAGAAACAGATAAGAGAGAAGCAAGGAAAATCGTTAAGTTCATTCTAAAATAGCTATTAGGGCCGTATCCTCAACGTCGTATCCTCAAAGGTCGCGTCCTTAAACGTCGTATCCTCAAAGGTCGCGTCCTTAAAAGTCATATTCACAAGCTTCATGTAGCTATCAGGGCTATTAGCAGACTATTATCGAAGCTATACATCTCCGATGACTTGCCCTTAAAAAAGCAGTATGTAAACTGGTGCATATAAGCTCCCATGGATAATATCTAACACCAAGGAAGATCACTTTTTCCTTAATTCAGTTGGCCGTAAAATTCATCGAGTCTTAAGAGAAGAGAACTCCTTATATTCCACCCATCCCGGCAGGAATCCCAAATTATTTTGAACTCACAAACTAAACAGGAAATGAAAATATTTAAAGTCAGACGACTTGATTATTTGAAGCACATTCGTATATTTACATAATATTTATCGATAGTCAGATTTTTAAATTTAAAATTCTAGCCTTGATATTATCACATAAAATATTATTATATTCCTTTATATTAATACATAGCCTTTATATTATCACATTTATATTATCTCTTTACCGATACTATCCTGAAATATTTTTTAAAAATTTATTTAAATATTAAGTTGAATATTCACCCCTTCTAGTATCCTCATTATCCATCGGTGCAAGAATTGAATGCCGACTAGCTCTGAAGTCTTGGTCTGGAATAATAATTTTCAAGAACTCGTTAAGACATGAAAATTTTTTAAAATGAAGTCTATTGGATAATATTACTTTAGGTACTTTTTTGTATAAAATCTCGCTTTAAGGGGTAATCATTTGAGAGGAGGTAATAACTATTATTAAGGGGCAATTATTTTTAGAACTCTGGTCGAGGGGGGGGGGGGTAATTATTAGAGTTTCACCGGAAGTTCCGGTTCCGGAAAGTTCCGGTGTTTTTTGGTTCCGGTTCCGGGAACCGGAACTCAAATTGGATCCGGTTCCAGTTCCGGTAAAATTTTGGTTCCGGTGAAACACTAGTAATTATATCTGATATAGGTATATGTAATTATTAATAAGAGGGCTATTATTCGAGCATATACGATAATGCGTATTTATCCAACAATATAAGGTCCAAATAATTTATAGTTCCTAAAACTATCCACCTCTTACAACACGCATTCTTTCTGGCGTTGCAAGGATCCGTCTAGCATACCGTCTATCTCTGAAGCCTTGGTCTTGAACTGAACGAATCGGTCGTTTCCAAGAAGGTAGTTCAATAAAAGAATCGACTGAAATTTTACAAATTAAAATTTTATAATCTTTTTTATGTTATTTATTAAATAACAAGTAATAATTTTTAAACCTTCAGTAAAGAAAGACAGATTGAAAACTAAAAGGAACAATAAAGCGAAGAATAAACCATTCATTTTTAATTTTTAAATTCTAATTTCTAAAAAATTTTTAAAAATTTATTAAATAATAAAAAGATGTTTCTGTTCAAGCTTAAGAGTTCAATGGATAATTGTCTATATTTCATTTAAAGTAGGTTAGATGTGATTTAGATTCTCAAGGTCATGGTAGTGAGTGATGGTTCATTTTAAGATTAATTCCAATTAAGATTGATTCCAATTACGCTACTCTTTCATGTAATGTGCCGTTCTCTTAATAATACTCAGACATATTCATTGAAATCATAGCCTAGAACAGTAGCCAAAAATATTTAATTAAAGCTGACGACTTTAATTTTAAATCACGTTCATAAATTTAAATAATATTTATCAATAATTAAATTTTTTGATTTTAATATTTTAAATACCAGACTAGGAGATGGATACAGTTATTATAAAAATGCTTGCGGATATCCGTCTGTATCCGCCGTAAATATCCGGATACGGATACCAAAATCAGTATCTGTGTCCTAGTCTGTTAAATATTATAAAAATCTTTCCCTTACATTATAATGATGAATTAAATTTTAAATTATTTGTATTATTTTGACTCGTTGACAGTCAAACCTCTCTAATAAATTTAATCACTTTAACCAATATCAGCATTACTCCAGCAATTTATCAATTTGTACAGAGCGTCATGGCATCAGAACGCGCTTTCCGTTTATAACTATAGTTCCGTCTGAAAATATATTTTGTTTTTTAAATTAATAGTAGTAGTCACCTCTTGTAACACGCGCAGTTCCGTCATCAATGGGAACTGAACGCCAATGACGATAAGGACGATATGGTCGATGCGGCCATGTCCAAGGAGGTCCAATAAGAGAATTGACTAAAATTTTTGAAATTAAATATTTTTATCTAATGAATTTAAATATGAAATACAAGCATGATCAAGGTTAAGATTTTACTATCCATATCTTTATAAAAATTTTTTAGCTGTCTTTCAAGCGGAAAATGGTCTTTCTATAATAAATACATTATTTATCCACCCTAGGGTTGTCGGTTCTGGACCGAACCGAAGAACCGAGGACGATTCAAAGAACCTCGGATTTTTCGGTTCGGTTTGGGATATCCGAAAAATTCCCAAAAACGGACAATCCTAATCCACCCTAATCCACCTATGTATTAGGCACTTTTTTCAAAATTTATATCCGTATTCGCCAGTATCCATGTACATGACTAATTGAATATAAGAAAATTTTTTATAAAAAAACCTTCAGTAAATAAGGATAAATTGACAGCTAAGAGGAAGAATAAGACGAATAAACTTGATCCAGCTTTCATTTTTAATTAAAACAATCTTAAATTCTAAAAACTTGTATAAAAATTAAATAATAGAAAATCATCTCTTGTCTAGTTTATGAGGCCTATGATAGATATTTATGAGGCCTATTATCTCATAGGTTATATATCCTTAAATAACTGTTCGACTTATAAAATAACCTTTATTAATCGTTAGTGTTATAAAGATTTTTAAAATTAATTAAATATTTAAATGAATAATATAATTAAAGTACCACTTAGTTTATATTAACAAATTAAATAGAAAAAAATATTCAAAATTTTGTTTCTTAAAATATAATTTTTGCAATTAAAATAAAATTGCATAATTATTCGCTAAATTTGTTAAAATATAAAAAATTTAGGTTCCATTTAAATATTCATTTTTAATTAATCAAAATATTTTATTTCCTTTTTCGTTTAAAAATAAAATTTAAAGAGATAGATGTTTTTTTAAAAAAAACTTGATTGAAGTGAAATTTAAAAATTTAAAAATTTAACGATTTGATAAACAAATAATTTTTAGAAAAATTTTAATGAAGGAAGAAGGATAAATCATTATCACTAGAGATCGGACCGTACCGTACTACGTCCGTATTTTTCGGTTTTTTTCAGTATTTTCGGGATATTTCGTATACGGAACAAAATTTTTGAATTTTATCGGTATTTTTCGGTATCGGTAAAATTTTGATCTCTATTTATCACTTTAACACATTTCTCATGATTGAATACTGAAAAAATATCCTAAATTTTTTACTTAAAAATCGCTTTTAGCTAAAGAATGAACAGAATGAACTATAACAATTAGGCTTCATCTAAATTTATTCCATGCTTTCTAATAAGATGCCTTTTGAAATTTGACGAACTAGATCCTTTTTTAAATTTAAATACAGCTTCACAAGTATTACATCGAGCAAATCGGGCACCATCCTTATTGAAATGCGTAAAATAACTCCAGACGGGTGATGTAACTAAATTATAAAATTTTTACCTATTAAATATTTTGTGGATGGGGTATCAGTATTATATAGAATCGGATCATTATAAATAATTCGCAAAAAATATCCAAATTAGTATAAAAATGAGCACATGGCATGACATTTAAACACTAGTGACTTAAAATAAGGATATCCATCTTGACCCGTAATCCACGTTTATACACTTAATCCGTTGATATGTGCCAAATTCTTAGATCCATCTTTGTCACATCAAATCCCCTGATAACCTACTTGATATACTAATTTAAATATTTTTACATATATCCGCCGATATTTCTCCATGTCGCTGAGAAATTGGTTTACCTATCTTTGTCTAGAGTTTATCAGCATTAATCACCGATATCCTCCAGTTCCCTTTTATTCTTCCGATATCACTTCGAATTACCTATATGATATCCATATTTTGCGTGATTTCAAGGGATCAAATGATGTACGTTGGATATCAATGATTTGAATATCTGAGGATTTTGGATTAGAGGTAGCGAAAAAATATCGGTTGATTGTGGAGGATTCATGATTCAATGATCACTCTTAATCAACCAAAATCATTTAATATGACTCAACCTTCATTATTCTCTCAAATTCCTTTATCCAACCTTAATCCAATAATATCTTCTAATTCCCCTTGATGAACTCAGAACTCCTTTATCACCCAAAATCAATCTCTTTATATCCTACAATCCACTTTTACCCAACCAACTAATCACAATATATCTCCTTAAAGCTAAATAAAATAATTCGTGTAAAATTAATCCTTTTTTATTATTTTTTCAAATATAGGGGAAAATATTTTAGGGGGAGTATTATTTGAAGGGAGTTTACTAATTCAGGGTGGAGTACTATTTTAGGAAATACAGTAAATGACATGCTGGCTTTTTAGATCACAAAACTCACATTTAGAGGATTTTGGATTTTCCATATTTGCCTGGCCAATGTCTGGCGGATTGCGTAAAAGCTGTTGAAATATTTCGACATTTTGTGTTTGTTCTAAATGTTGATTTTGATCGAGACCAATATTGTTTATATCTGCATATGTATAATTAAATATTTTTATATTTCCAAAAATGATTGCCTAATGAGTCTTTATTAGGGTAGCAAACCGACCCTGGGAGTCGGGAGTGTTAGGGATCAGCGCACCGCGATAAAGCCTTCAGCCCGTGGTAGAGCCTTTGTCAAAAAAATCCTCGGAGTCGAGTTCGATGCGAGTTGCGTGTTTTTGAAATTTAAAAATACTCTTTAGGACTGTCATAAAATAGATTTGTATAATAATTTAAATATATTAATTTAAAATTTTGTTCAAAAACAGAAAATTTTCTTACATGGATTTTTACTAGAGACGTCCGAGGCTCTCGGTCTTGAGTCTTGATTCCGAGACTTTTCTTTGGATATTTTCGGTCTTTGTCTCAACTTTTTTGAGCTTTTTTAAATTTATACCCTTAAGAATTGAACTCTTTTGGAACCCTAATTTTATTTCCAAAATGGAAGAAATTTGGCCCTTGACTTTCCAAAATTCTCAAAATTTTCGCCTGATCCGCTAGGAAGAAAAGATTCTTGGAAGATAAGATTCCTCGATAATCTCCGAATCCCGCGACATCACTCAGAATTCACTCGAATCCCCCGCAATCGTTTGATATCACTCGATATCCCCTTAATCCACTCAAATCCTCTGAAATAATAAATTGCATCGACTTTCAATCCAGATAAATTTTCCCTAAAAATCTGATATGCAAAAATTATTATTGCCTTGTTGATTATTTTCTCCGTCAATATATTGTTGATATTGAAAATACTGATTAAAAGCTTCATTATCACTGTAAAATACAAAATTATATTAAGGTTATTTGGAAGCTTTAAAAAATTTATTTTTTAAGGTTCGAAACTCAAAAAATATTTTATGAATCAAACTCCTTTTTTTTGTCTAAGAAACTAAATTAAACCGATAATCATCCCAATCCGAAAATTTATCATCATAGGCTGCGTGAGGCGATGGAAAGTCAAATAATCCTTGCGATTCATGAGTATGCTCATACTAAAATTTTTATCATTATACAGGACTAATATGAATATTGTTTCATGAAATTTACAAAACTGTGTATATACATATTGATAAAAAATCTATAATTAGAATTTCAAAATTTTAAACAACTCAAATTGAAAATATTCTTAACTTAGACTTTAAACTATAGTCTAAGCTAAACACGAGGATTTGGGGTAGATAGGGGAATATCTAAATATTTTTACATTTTTCCAAAACTACCTGGGATGATGGTGTAGCCTCGTTTTGGTCTTAAAATAAATTCAATTATTATTGAAATATTACTAGGTACTCTTTTGTTATCTCTCCCCCACTTTCATTTTTTCCGAATTTTATCAGACATAATATTTTATGCTTGATCCAACCCGACTGAATCCTATATCATTCGAAGGCTTTCAATAAGTGCTAACTTTTTCCCGATATATGCTTAAGTCCGATCACTTATTGAAAAGTTACAAGTCAATAACTGTTAGAAAGGACAATTGGTTGCACTTAGCGACTTGTAACTTTTTAATTATGATTAGACTTGATACATCCAGTCGAGAAAATGATAGCGCTTATCGAGTGTTTTTGAATGATAAAGATTCAATAGCATTGGATTAAGCTTAAAAAAGTTATAGACGATTAAATTCACATAAAGGAAGGGTGGAATAATAGAAGCTTACCTATTACGAACCTCCCTCTCACACCCCCCCCCCCCCCCCCAATTATCGCTTCAATGAAGATAAATTCTTATAGTTTATATAGAGGACTCGAGGATTCCAAATAGGGATCGCGTAACCGTAACCCTATCAACCTGCCGATTTCTTATTATCCCCTCAGAATCCATCCTTTCGAAATATTATGTTCCATACCAAATATTACTATCTGAAACCTTATTATCTAAGCTAATTACTCAAGAAAATATGGTAATTAATAAGTGAATAATTTTGTTAGTCAGAATTTTACCGTTATGTTTATGCTTATCCTTATCATTTCGTCCTGTTGCGCATACTTTATCCTGCACCAAATTCAAAAAATAAATTACTATGAGACATTTTAGAAGAGTATAACGAATTCGGTAAATAAAGCGCATTTCTAAAAATTATATAAACTATGTAAAAGTATTATGATACCGGACTGGGACACGGATACAGATTTTGGTATCCGTATCCGCAGGCATTTTTATAATATCTGTATCCATATCCGTATCCATGACTTAGTCTGTATGATACTAAGATAATGATTGTTAAAAGAGTAGATTTGGATATATAGTAAAGCATAAAGCTATTTATTTCCTAAGGCTGTGAAGTAGATGGTTCGCTCCCAGCCGTGCAATAGCTTCCGGAAGGAATAGCTATAGTCCAGCTCTGTTTTACTAAATATATGTAGCATATTATGTATATTATTAACTCTTTACAAACTTTAATAAATATTTATTAGATTTTTATTTTACAATAAATATTTTTAAAAATTAAATTTTATTTAAGTCAGTCGTAAAGCAATAAATGGTAATAGACAGGCCCCATGTTTAGTGATAAACACTCACGCGCGCACCTTGACACTATTTTAAAAATTTTCAATAATTGATTAGGCAAAAAATTAAAAATAAATTATGAAAGTCTACTATAGCCTAGCTAGCTAGAGAATTAGCTAGCTATAGCCTAGCTAGCTAGAGCCTAGTAAGCTATAGCCCAGCTAGCTATAGCCTAGCTAGCTATAGCCTAGTAAGCTATAGCCCAGCTAGCTATAGCCTAGCTAGCTATAGCCTAGCTAGCTATAGCCAAGCTAGCTATAGCTTAGCTAGCTATAGCCTAGCTAGCTATAGCCTAGCTAGCTAGAGCCTAGTAAGCTATAGCCCAGCTAGCTATAGCCTAGCTAGCTATAGCCTAGTAAGCTATAGCCCAGCTAGCTATAGCCTAGCTAGCTATAGCCTAGCTAGCTATAGCCAAGCTAGCTATAGCTTAGCTAGCTATAGCCCAGCTAGCTATAGCCCAGCTCTTATGTTTTGCGAGAAACGCGCCGAGTCTAGGCAATAATTTAAAATTTTTCAATAATTGATTAGGCAAAATTAAATAGAGAATTACGAAAGAGAATTATGAAAGAGAAATTAAATAAAAAAATTAAATAAAAAATAAAAAAGTTTAAAATTTATAAGAATCAGTCGGACTTTAATTTGACAACTTTGGAAGTAAAATACTTGTGTCTCAAACTGGAGCAGACCAACGTACCGCGAGCTCAACGTACCTCAAGCTATAACTTTTTTCAAAATTGCTGGATCCGGGACTATTTTTAGCGCAAAATTTTATTTTCAAAAACACGATAATACTAAAGTTATACCGTTAACCGCTAAGATTTCAATGAGGTATTAGCCGGTATTTACCAGAGACCTATATCAATTGCCCGCAGATCAGGTTTCCTAGCATTCAGAAATTCACAAAATTTTCGCCTGCGGCGTTAAAAAATGAAAAACTCTGTTTAAAACTTAAAGGAAATATTGAGAAATCTGTGCGTAATACTGAGGTGCGTAATATTAAAAATTCCTGTGCTTTGAGGAATTTGGAAAACTTTGATAGGAAATCATTATTTTACTCTTATAAATTCTTATATCCAGTTCTATTTTTTATCTATATATTATACGTTCTGTTTATATCCTAGGCAATTTTTGACCTACCGTATATCCTTTAATAACTACCCGGGGTAATTATTGGTTCGACCTCCAGCTAGAGTGATTAATTAATCGAGGGAGGGTAAAATTATACGAAGTTTGGAATTTTAACGTGTTTTAGGGCATTTGTTGGGGGTAATTATTGTTTCAATCTATCGTTGATTGGGGTAATTAATGGAAGATGGGGTAATTATTTGAGGGGGGCAATTAATAGATGTTATAAGGTATCTGTCATGTCCGATGTTCATGCTTTGGAAAAATTGTGGATGGAATAGAACCATCACGGAAAGGGCCCAAACCGAAGCACAACCGACTGTGCCACCATCCAACCCAATGCTGGGTTATTTATTTTCATTTATATTCTTTCTGCAAGTGCGGACACAACAGTATCCATGTCCGTATCACGCCTGATTTTTCGTTTATTTTCCCCTTGAATATTACAAATATTTATTGGCACAAATACAAAATTTTATTAATATTTATCTGGCAAAATCGAATCATAAAAAACACAATATATCAACAAACAACTGATTGATTTTGTGTTATGTGGTGTGGTTAAGAGAAATATAGAAACAATTTAAAAAACAATTTTAAAATTTAAATAAATTTATTGTGCAAATATTAGCGCAAACGTGAAAATAAAATGAGACTAAGACAATGTTGCGGTCAAGAGACCTCGTCAAGTTTCAACGGAATACAGTCGGATCTTAATCATACATGTTACCAATTATGGTGGAAAATTATGAAGGAAAAGTGGATGTGGGCTGAGGCTATAATTGGTAGAAGGGGCTAAAATTGGGTGCTGAACGTTCGGAGCTCTCAATAGAGTTGGCAGAAAACCCCTGAATATACGGTAGATTCGGGGGTTCCCGAATATCCACCGAATATCGCCGAATATCCCGGGAACACCACGAATATTCGGTTCCGAAATCCAAACATAAATTATAGATATCATGACATTTTCGAATGGACATCCACCAACAATATCCCCCAACATTAGCTACCAACATCCAATGGCCAATACCCTAGAAATTGTTCATATAATAGAGAGTGTAAGTGAATCTGGGTGAAAGAATACCAAGATCCGACTGTAATTTTAAAAAATGTTTTGTAAAAAATTATTATAATGATCAGTTCGATTGCATTTAATTTTTGTTTAAGAAAGCATTTGGTACTATGAAATGCATTAAATAAAATGTAAAAGGATTTTAATAATTTCTGCAAAAAAATTTTTTTACAGTCGTCGTAATTATATTTAAATTAAGAATGGAACAAATAATGACAAGTGAAGGTGGGAGGGTCGGGGGGATGGAGGATTTTTCTGAAAATCTTTTAGAACAAATAAGTGTCGAACCAGGCTATGGGCCCATGGTGTAGGTTTTAAAGGCTTAAATTCAAGATATCCTAACATTATAAGATGGGGCATCTGTATTCTCCTACCCTAGCTACACCAACCAATGGTTTGGTTCCGAAATCCAAACTAGAGACCTGATCGAGACAAGATCTTCACCAGAAATCTAGAAACAATTTTTAGAAACAATTTAAAAATAAAATAAATTTAAATGAATTTATTGTGCAAATATTAGCGCAAACGTGAAAATAAAATGAGACTAATACAAAGTTGCGGTCAAGAGACCTCGTCAAATTTCAATGGAATACAGTCGGATCTTAATCATACATGTTACCAATTATGATGGAAAATTATGAAGGAAAAGTGTATTCAGGCTGAGGTGACCTATAATTGAGTGTTGGCTTAAGAGTTGGCAGGTCCTGGGGAATAGGGTTGGTGTTTTCGAGTCGGCCCGATCAAGTCTTTTTCGGACTTCATTTTCTTCGGGCCGGCCCGATCAAGTCTTTTTCGGGCCTCATTTTTATCAGGCCGGCCCGATCAAGTCTTTTTCGTGCCAAAATTCGATGTCCAACTCGATCTCTCGGACCGGGCCGAATCGGGCCCCAACCCTACTGGGTAATCCCCGAATATCCGGTACCGAAATCCAAACTTAAAATTCTATCCTAAAATTTTCAGAATGGATATCCACCAACAGTATCCCCCAACTTTAGCTAACAACAACCAATGGCCAATATCATAGGAAAATTAGCCATATAATAGAGAGTGTGAGTGAATCTGTGTGAAAGTAAACCAAGATCCGACTGTAATTAAAAAAAGTTTTGTAAAAAATTTTCATAATGATCAGTTCGATTGCATTTAATTTTTGGTTTAGAAAGCATTTGGTACCATGAAATGCATAAAATGAAAATGTAAACGGCTTTTAATAATTTCGGCAAAAGATTTTTTTACAGTCGTCGTAATTATATTTAAATTAAGAATGGAACAAATAATGACAAGTGAAGGTGGGAGGGTCGAGGAGATGGAGATTTTTCACTGAAAATTTTCTGAGAATATTTTAGAACAAATAAGTGTCGAACCAGGCTATGTGCACCTGGTTTAGGTTTTAAAGACCGATGTGTAGGTTTAAAGGCCGATGACTAGAGATTGGATCGAGAAATGATCTGATCGAAAAACTCGGTTATCGAGTTTGTCTCTCGGATATGAGCTTCAGTCTCTTGCGACACTCCCAGTCCGATCTCTAATTAGACCTTATTAGGAAAAGGTTTAAAGACCGATGACTAGAGATCGAATCGAGACAATATCTGATAGAAAAACTCGGTTATTGAGTTTAGTCTCTCGACATATCGCTCTTCATTCTCATGCGACTCTCCCAGTCCGATCTCTAGTTATGGCCTTATAAGGAATTAATTTTCAGAAAAATTTAAATTTTTTAGTTTATAGGACCGAGTTGCTTGTCTAATAAAAAAATTATGAACGAAAAATAGAAGACAAAATAATAAAAAGAGAATTATGGCAATCCCAAATAGGAATATTGTTAAAGAATAAGACAGAAAAATTAAAATTTTGACTTCAAAGTCAAAAATACTCAGAAAAAGCTTTTTAAAAGTTAAAAAAAATTTCAACCCAACAAGCACTTATCGTCCTTAACCGAATTTGTTTCTTGTTTCTCCCCCTCTTTCAAAACTTCCTGTTCAATTTGCTGATTTTCCTCAGCTTTATTTTCTTCTTTAATTTTTTTAAAATGTTTATTGTGATGCTGTTTAGCTGCTAGGGAAGGCTCGCTTTTAGCTCGTTTTAGATATCGTTGGTGCTTGTTTGAGGCAACGTCCTCATCTGTCTCCACTATTATTGGTACATCATCTGGTTTTAAATAATGGATTTAAAATAGGGTTAAAAAAGACGGATCTAAATAAGTTATTTGGCAAAAGGTAGGCTAAGGCAACGAGTAATGATGCCCCTGGATATCGAGGGATCTGAGGGTCCCTTAAAACAGAGAATCCCTTAAAAAAGGCGGATCTGAATAAGTTATTTGGCAAAAGGTAGGCTAAGGCAACGAGTAATGATGCCCCTGGATATCGAGGGATCTGAGGGTAACTAAAGGGGCTTCGAGGGATAGGCCATCTGAGGTTCCAGGCATAATAGATACTCCCCTTAAAGGCAACAACTCCCTCCGATTCTTTCCCCATTATTGTTAGTCCTCATATGGAAGTCCTCATATGATGGGGCAGGACCAAACTTTGGATCGAGCCTAGAAAACCATTTTGAAAGCCTTAAATCTCGGGAAATATTAATCGGAGTGAGAGGGAATTTTTGTAAGAGAAGATATTCTACTCTAAGATATCGACAGTAGTCACCTCGATTCCATGGTGAAATTCAAAAATTAAGAAATTAAAAAATTTTACCATGTTCCCCATCAGTTTGTTCCTGATCTGTTTTCGGATGCAAAGCACGATAATGATGTTGTTGGAGTGAATAGCCAAATCCACCAATATATCCTGCACGCTTTTTAGGCTGTTCCTGTTGATGAATAGTCCTTTGGATTTTTGCTGAGAGGCGTCGACTGAGGCGGAACAGGCCAGAATTTGATAGCTAAAAATATACTCTCTATTTTATTTTTTAACAAATTTAGATAAAATTTCACTATTAAAGGGGGATAAATGGGTTGGGATTAATAGAGATAAGTATCACCCATTTAAAAATTTTGGAAAATCCATTGTCCAAGGATATGCGTAAACTAAATCAAGTGGGATAGTATTAGATGCCGATTTCCTCTAAAATATCGACAGCCTCTAAAATAACCCCCCCCCCTCTAGAGGACGATTGAAAAAATAGCCCCAGCCTCTAAAATAGCCCCCTCCTCTAGAGGTTGATCGAAAAGTATAACCCCTATGGGACTATTTTAGAGGAAATACGGTATCTGGAGATATCTTAAACACACTCTAACTCTACTAGAACCGAGTAGAATGTAATAAAATACAAAAAATTCACCCTATCCGTATTTGCAGATTCACTCATAGCACTAGCGCATTGCCTTCTAACAGAATGCCCATATACAGAATCTAATTCCCCGCTCTCTCCCAAGTCCAAATTTTCAGCTCCGGACGCCCCAAATGTTGCTGCCAGTTTTTGCAAGTGTTTGGCACTCAATCTCATAGATTTTGCACTTTCTGCAAAGGCATTCTCGTTTTCATTGAACGTGTCGATCTCCTCTTCCTCGGTATTGGTTGAAGGTATGTGCTCCTCAATTTTGCGGTGTTCTTCAGGTGAAAGTGTTTTAGCGCTTTCCGCACAACCAGAATCTGAGGAATCTGCCGATTTGTCCAGTTTGTGTGAATAGGCAAATCTTGAAATATTAAGGGATAAGAATACAAAAAAATTTTTTCTGTCAGTGGGAAGGGGGAGGGAGAAGGGGGAGGGGGAGGGAAATTGAAATTTAGGAATGAAGTCAAGAATGAAGTCAAGAATGAAATCCTTCAAGGAAGAATGAAGTCCACATAACTAAAATAGCTCAGAAGATTTTTTGAGGTCCCATTGCTCAGCCAATTTCTAAGCAATCGTCAGATGGATTCAAATGAATGGTTACTGTAACTCATTTATGACTCCTCATCTCCATTAATTTTGAATTATAACCAGACAAAGGTGTTTTATAGAAAGAATTATTTTCTAAAATATATCCTATTTATTCAAATGAATCAAAGAGATCCAAATCAATTTCTTGTATTTAAAATTTTTAAAACTTACTGCTCTCCGATCTGCACTTTTTGAATAGCATTTTCCACTTCCCCTACAACATTTGTAAGAATACGGCTAGACCAACGATGATGACTAATTCTATCTATACCTAAAGACATTTTGTCTTCTGGGTCTTTTTCTGATGAAACAACTAAAAAATTTTAATTAGAAAAATTGTTAGAGTTGTGCTGCAATAATTGACAGAACTTGAGGCCAAAAAATGGTAAATTATAGAGAGGGGGTATGATAAAAGTGGTATGCTTGTATGCTCACTGATTTTATGGCTAACCTGGGCCTCATATAAGTAACGGCACAAAAATTTTGCTCTATTATAAGGGGTATATTGAATAAGTTATCGCTTAAGCAGGTCCTCCAACTACTCGGTGGCTAACCAAATTTAAAAATAGGTCATTGAGTGGGTTCCGTGACTTTTGCGCCGGGGAACCTTTGCGCCGCGACTTTTGCGCCGGGCGACTTTTGCGCCGCCACTATCATTAAAAATATATCAATAACTACAGCCGGACCTCACTTTAGTAGGGTTGTCGGATAGTTGGAAATCTTCGGATATCCGGATCCGGTATCCGAACCGAAATTTTCGGATATCCGGCATTTTTCGGATCCGGATTTTTTAAAATAATGGCGGCGCAAATGTCGCGGCGCAAAAGTCGCCCGGCGCAAAAGTCGCAGCGCAAAAGTCGCGGCGCAAAAGTCACCCGGCGCAAAAGTCGCGGCGCATAAGTCGCGGCGCAAATGTTCTCGGCGCAAAAGTCGTGATACCATTGAGTGTATGAATTTTTACCTGCAATAGCCTCGACATCAGTAGAAATAATATCCTTTTCTGTTGAACAACAGCGTCGAATTTTATAAAATAGTCGAATAAATGGTGGCCTCTGTTTTGGCTTTCTAGGCAAGACAACAAATAAAATAAGTTGGGCAAATGCCAAAAGACTGCCAATGCCATTCGGGGTCTTCAAAAATTTTTTAATTAATTATATAAAAATTTTTGATACTCACAATCAAGTAAAAGTCCCATACTAATAGTCCATAAATAAACCACTCTGTAGAAACCATAAAGTTGGCAATACAAAGAGGTAAAGGTAAGGTGGACGTTGCACGCCGACGTATTACTACTCGCTTAAAGATATTTATTTTAAATTAATTTTCAAGTATTTTACCAATCCACTCAACGGTGCAGCAAAGTCCATAGTATTCAAGGTTGTACAGATAATGCCCAAAGGGTGAAAAACCTTTTGCCCAAAGATATGAGCCAAAGCTACAAGCGCTGAACAAATACCCACAAGAAGAAGAATTTTGATTGAGATCCCAAGCTGAGATAATAAAAAAATTAATTTATTATTTTTTAATATAGCTTCTTGATAGTTATTATACTATAAATCAGAACTGAAATAATAATCTGCTTCATAATAATTCTGATTTATTTACTTTTTAGTATAACTCTATTTAATAATAATTCTGAATTATTAATTCTGATTAATTTAATTCTGTTTAGTATAACTCTGATTAAATAATAATTCTGATATATTAATTCTGATTTATTTAAAACTGTTTTATTATAACTCTGATTTAGAAATAGTTCTGATTTATTAATTATTTTTAATTCTGATTTAGTTCATTTTTTATAATGTCTCTGATTTAATAATAATTCTGATATATTAATTTTGATTTAAAAATAATTCTGATATATTAAAAATTCTGATTAATTTAATTCTGTTTAGTATAACTCTGATTTAATAATTATTCTGATATATTAATTCTGATTTATTTAATTCTGTTTTAATATAACTCTGATTTATTTATTCTGATTGAATAATTCTGATTTATTTTATTATCTATTATAACTATAAATAAATTATAATTCTGATTTACTAATTCGTTTAGTTTATTTTTTATTATAACTCTTATTTAATAATAATTCTGTTTTATTCAATTCTGATTAATTTAATTATGTTTTTATAACTCTTATTTAGCAATAATTCTGATTGATTTATTCTGATTAATTTAATTCTGTTTTGTATAACTTACTATATTTAAAAATTCGATATAGTAATTCTGATTTAATATTTCTGTTTGTTATTTATTTGATTTATTAATAATTCTGTT
This sequence comes from Meloidogyne arenaria, assembly GCA_036172955.1. NCBI lineage: Eukaryota > Metazoa > Nematoda > Chromadorea > Rhabditida > Meloidogynidae > Meloidogyne > Meloidogyne arenaria. The sequence goes on along the minus strand of JARQAB010000033.1, from coordinate 3,537,217 downwards.
TATAATTAAATAAAATGTCCGATATATAATTTATTTTAACTCTCATTAATTAATAATTCTAATTTAATTATGTTTATTTTAACTCTTATACTTAATAAATCTAATTTAAAAAATAATTTCAGAATTTACCTTCTTTTTAGACATGAACCAATAGAATATAGTATAAGTAGAATAGAGCAAAATTTGTGTACCGGTTACATACATCACAGTATTGTCGCCTTTTAAGTAAGCGTAGACTATCCAGCAAGTGCCTCCAAGTACTCCCATAAGGAATGGGGCACCGCTGATTTCGTCCGTGTCTTTTCTTTTCCATATTTGACGGCAAATTGGGCTAAAATTAAATTTACTTAATTTTTAAAAATTTCCCATAATATTTTTAAAAATTTAAAAATTCTGACATTCCACAGAAGAACAGCCCTACTGTCGTGAAAAAGGCAAGAGTCGAAATAAATTTAATAAAAGTAAATTCTCCGTGGAATACGTCAAGCATTATGGAAGATTGTTTTTAGGATCTGAAGCTCTTTTAAGGAAATCCTGTCGTCAAAATGGAATTAATTAGAATTAAGCAAGGCTTAATTATATAGAAAATACCTGAAATTTTGAAGAAAAATATAAAAATTTATTTAAAAAAATTTTTTGTAGAAAGAGAGAAAATTTTGGCAAATAAACTTGTAGCACCCATCTCTGGTTGAGAAAAAAAATTTTTTTAGTGAGAGTAGGACACACTATGAGAAATGCACTACTAATATTTTAATTTTATTTTGACGTGAAAACAACGAAAAAATTATTTTTAACACTTTACTTTTTGTTTGTTTATCAACTTTGTTTTTTATCTTTTTTTGCATAATTTTGGTCTGACCTAGTTTTTTCTTCCAAAAAATCACGTGAATTTTATATGCGAGATTTCCATATAATATTATTTATTGTCGCAATAATATTACTTTATGAATAAAAAATAAATAAAAAACTTGAAGTAAAAATAAAATGGATAATTAATGACTATGATCGGATCAGTTAAAAAAAGTATGAGTTAACAGTATGGGTCAACTAGTAATTAACAGCCTAAGCCCTCACATAATGCTCAAGTAAAGCATATAGCTATTTAATTCCTAAGGCTATGCTAACAGATCAGTCCGGTATACTGAAGATGCTGGTTCGCTCCCAGCCGCCGATTAAAGGAGAAAGCTATAGCCCAACTGCTTTACTCTCACTAGGTATAAAGTAGGTATCAAATTAAGATTCGCTCTTATTAGACTGATTAAAACGAAATAACGGAACAAATTTAGGGCTTATTTTTATGCTTGATTTTTATTAAAAGTTAGCATGGACGGTACCGTACTACGACGATATTTTTCGGTATTTTAGTCTTAGCTCTATGAACATCCAAGGAAGATGCTCCTTTTATATACTATAATCAAATTTTAAACCACCCAAATTTTGTATTAGTCAAATTCAATAATTAAAAACTTCACTTTTGCTGTAATAATATAAAATGACCTCCTCTCGATAAATATGTAGAATTAATCATAGTTTAAAAATATAGTGAATAAGCAGCGAGACAAAAATAATGACTGTAAATAAAGTCTTCGAGAAAATGAGTAAATAAAATTTAAAAAAATATTTGAAATAAGTAAAACGTGAAGAGAAAACTGAAAATTAATTTTGATTAAAGATATGATTGAATAGGATAAGGAGAAAACATATGGTCGGGATACGAGGAATGAGGCTATAATATCAGATTAGAGTAAGGATTATAGAAGTAATCTAGAGGATTTTAATTTATAGAGGAAGACAAGTTGTTGGACGGATGACTTGAAGGGAGAAGGTTTCTGAGATCATAGATCATAGCATTTAAAATGAATTTAGATTGAGTTGATCAGGAATGACGCTGATCTCTTTGGACTACCGCAGGGACTTTGGGCTACGACAAGGACTTAGGGCTATCGAAAAAACTTTGGGCTACCAAAAGCCATTCTAATTTTAAAAACTAAGCTGGCTACACAGTCCTAAAATAAATATTAAAATTTAATTTTGTAAATTATTTTATTTTACTCAACGTAAAATAAATTTTACAATCTCTCGGACGATAACAAAATAAATTTTTACTTTTTCAAATTATTTAAATAGGTATTAGAATATTTATTCTAGATTTTTCTCAATTTCTCATGGCTAGTATATAAGGAAAAATGGGCAATAAATACATGGTGTACTCATAAATGATAAAAATGCACTCAAACCGTTTCGGACTGCACTGAAAATTAAAAAGGAAAAAAAATTGGGGAGAAAAATATTATCTCGATAAATATTTTTATGATGATCCTCTCCGTAATGCGAGAGAAGGGGAAAGTGTTTTGTTTATGTATTATATTAAAGAGACCGCCCCGCCTTTATTTTGCCCTAAAATTTTCTTTAGAAACGCCCATGGTGAATTTCCAGTTTACAATTGAGAATACATTTAAATATCAGAATTTATATAATAGAGAATAGAATAATAGAGTAATTATCAGAATAATAAAATTTATCAGAATTTATTTAGAGTTAATAAGTTTATTTTAAATAATTAAAATTCAGAATTATGTATAATTAACGTAAACAGAATTTTGTATAACTATCAAAAATTAAAAATAAACTTAAAATCAGAAAAAGTTTATTTTCTGATTTAATATACTTTATGAATCACAGAAAATAATAACTCTAATAAAGCCAGAATAATAAACTTGATTAAACCAGAAAATTATAATAAACTTTAAATATAACTGAATATGATTTCTGAAAATTTTCTGAATATGATTTCTCCAATAACAAGTTTATTTATAAAAGAATTTTTTATGTGTTTAAATGAGTGTTACAAAGGGAATTTATTTTTATAAAATTAAAAATTGAATATAAGTAATTAATTAATATTGAAATTTGAAAAAAAAGTACTTTTTGGCCTTTTTTTGACTTTTAAAAGTTTTCTCAATTAAATTGCCGAACAAAAATGAGTAATATTATATAACAAAAATTTAGATTGGCTAATATTAGAAAAATAAATTTTATTTAAATAAAAAAATTTTTACTAAGCTACAAAGTTTATAAATTAATTTAGGGATTAATAAGAATATTAAATTATCATGAAACCAAAATTTCGATAATAAAATAAACCAGAATAGTATAACTCTAATATAAAATATAAACAACTTATTGCAAAATCAGAATTATTATAATTTCAATTCAAAATTTCTATAATAAAATATAATATTAAATTAAATCAGAATAATGAAAAGAATAGACTTAATTATATAATAGAATTATTAAACTAAATCAGAAAATATAAAATAATTTGAAATCAGAATTTAATTAAACCAGAATAGTATACCTCTAATATAAAATATAAACTGTTTATTGCAAAATCAGAATTATTACAAATTTATTACAGAATATCTATAATAGAATATTAAATCAGAATAATTAATAGAATAGACTTAAAACAGAATTAATAAAACTTAATTAAACTAAAACCAGAATTCTGAAAATTAAAATAATCAGAATTTATACTTTAATGAATAATTAGACAGTTAATTATTATCAATCAGAATTATTATTATACCAGAATTTAATTAAACTTTGATTAAATTTTCATTAATTATTTTTTAAATAATATCAGAATTTAATAACATAAAATAAAAAATTAAGAAAAAAATCAGAAATGAAATATTTATGAACCTATATGCTGAATTTATTTATATTTATATAACTAATATTAAAATAAATTAAGGGCATATCCGGATGAAATTTGGTCTTTTAAAAATAATTGAATAAAATGCGAACGTTTTAAAATTTATTTTCTTTTCAATAATTTTTTATTTAAACCGTTTTTAAGTAAAAATGCCCACAAATTTGGCCAATTTTATTTACGAATTTATATCAAAATTACAGTTAATTATTGAAATACACACATTTGCTTTAAAAATTGACAAAAATATTTTTGGCCCGGAAATATACAATAAAGGTTTTCTTTACCCAATTAGGTTGACAAAAAAGGATGAAATTTGAGAAATAAAAAATTTGAACGAAAAAATGGCAATCGCATTTTAAAAATATTTGTCATTGAGAAAGTAAATTAGCCATAATTTGAGCAAGATGAACATAATGGATATGAGAAGAGATAATTTTTAATATTTACATATTCTATTTTAGATTTTTTATAAATGAACAGAATTATAGTTCAACATTTTTTAATATAATACTTATCAGAATTACAATAACTATGAAATAGAATAATAAACATTAAAGCGGTATAAAAAATATCAAAATTAGAATCCGAATTAAAAATCAGAATTAAAATAACTATGTAATAACATTATAATCAGAATTAAAATAACTATCTAAATAACCTAAAATCAGAATTAAAATAATTATCAAAATAAATTTAAAATAGAATCATAAAAATAAAGTTAAAATCAGAATTAAAATAACTATGAAATACAACCTCGAAATCAGAATTAAAATAACTATAAAATTAAATTAAAATCAGAATAAGAAGCATTTAAAATCAGAATTATAAAAATATAGTTAAAACCAGAATAAATAACTATAAAATATAAAATTGAAATCAGAATTAAAATAAGAATAACAACAAGAATAAAAATCAGAATTAAAAATTCTGATAATAATAAAATAAAAAAATAACTCAGAAAAGTATAATAAGTAACAATACGTTAAATAAATAAATCAGAATATTGTATCTATTTATAGCTATTTTCTGAAATTAACGCTATAGGGGAAAGAAATACATTATGTATTTAATTAAATTACTCATTCAATTTAATTAAATTTCAAATTTGTTAAAATTTCTTAATTAATTTTTAATTTGCATTTTAATTTTTTTATTCGCTCAATAGATTAAAATACAATTTTTTGAAGGTGCAGAAAATAGGGAAATTTAATTAATAAAAAATGGAGGTAAATTTCATTTATAACAAATTACTTTAATTGGTTATTTATTCAAACTTGATTGATTATCAAATTATTTTAGACTAGAATTTGCAAACTAAAGTTTCCTTTTTAAGAGACATCAAGTTTCCTTTGATTATGTCCTTTCAATTTATTATTTTATAACTCATAAAAAAAGGTATTTTATATAAAGTATCGTTAATGCTGTAATACCAATACTGGAAACCTTGCTTATTTGAACCCGAAACTAATCCGGTAAAAAATTTGAACCCTCGATCCTTGAATCCCCGATTGAACCCCCGATTTTTCTCAACCATCTGGTATAGCTTTTGAATTAATGGGTAGCAAGTTTAAGTAAATTTTAATAATAAATTATAAACAAGTCATTTTATTAAACTAATAATTTAAATGTATATTTTTTGTTTTTCATTGTTTAAAAAATTTTTTTTATTTGTCTATTGAAACAAACATTTTATTAAAAAAATTTTTTAAATTCAAACTTTTTAAAATTGTTTTTAAAAATTATTTAGCGTCAGACGTCTATTAAAGAGCAATTTATATTTTATTACTTTATTTATTTCAAAGTTGAAGGGGAATCTTTAGTTTTAAGATGAATAGTTGTTAATTTAATAATTTTTTGTCCCAACGGAAATATTTGAAGAACACGTGAATACACAATTTTTACCTAATAAATTTTAAAGTGTAATCTTAAGAGGTATCCTGATCTACCGCAGCTCAGTCTGCCGCAGGGCGCATAACTATACCCAGCCAAGTCAGGGCATGACATTTTTGGGTTGATTCGACGTAGCTCATCGAGCTGAGTCTGTTGGTATCAAAATCGATGTTCTATGAGAATCCTACGCTAAGTTATGGCTCTGTGAGTGAGTCTGGTTGCGGTAGACTTACCTTCTACTGATCTAGGTCTCTAATAAAAATTATAGTTTAATTCACCTAATTTTTGAACAAAAAATAATATTAGGTGAGTTAATAAATTATATGAAATATTAAATTAAATATTTAATAATTGTTTAAGACAATAATTAATTAAATGTTTCTAACAAAGTGCAGAATAACATAGAAAAACTCCCTTTAAAAAAATTTTTTAAACAAAAAAAATAAAATAAACATTTAGTGCAGGCGTATGATCAAAGAGAATTATTAAAAATTGATATTATAATGATGTGAATTAAAAATAATCAAGAAACTAATTAGTAAAACTAGAATACTATCTGATCATTGGTTTATTAATAAATAGTACAGTTGGTACTATTACCCTGTATAAATATGAGGGGATCTATTCCAACTAGGGATTCTGCCGATAGTTAAAAAAGTTTACTGGTCTCGGGTAATTCGCAAGAAAATTTTAATTCATGATTTTAGGGAATCGAGACGGTAGAATCCCTGTTCCCTTCACCCATCCAATGAAATTTTCATCTATTTACGGTTATCGGGTTCGGAAACAAAGCGAACTGAAGAGATGGTAGGATCCCTGTTTCCACCACTCATCCAACTAACTTTTACATATTTAAGGTTATCGGTTTCGGAAACAAACCGAACTGAAGAACCGCGTATTTTTCGGTTTAATAAACCTACAATTCGGTTCCAGATATCCGAAGATTTCCAAAAATCGAAAACCCCAGTCATATACTAACTAATAAATTGAATAAAATTTAAATAATTAAATTCAATCTAACCCTTATTTTGATTTAATTAGATATCAGTTGTAATATTACTTTCTCGCAAATATTTAGATCATCGCTGACTTCATTCCGTACTTTTGCTCTATAAATATTTCGCGCACATATAAGAAAGGGGGTGATTTTTAATTGCTTTTTAAGTTTACGATAAAATAGATAAGGAATAAATGGGGTCAGCCTACCCAAATATTTTTAAATAATTAATATTTTAATGATATTTTTGTCTTTACTTTTGGAGAAGATACCAATGATCGAGAGTGATTTGATAACGAAATTTGTCTTAACTCTTAATTATAACTTGTTCTAACATATATTTTGTGTGCTAATGGCGTCTAATCTCATATAGCATACGAAGGGTTTTCGCTTTCAATCCGACAGGACAAACCCCCAAGATTTGCGGTTCGGTTTTCGGTTCAGCTTGTCGGTTCGATTTCAGTTAACCGATTAATATGATAAAACCGACAAACCTACTCATACGCATTGAAGGATGAAGTAGACGGAATTTGTTAAAGTGAAAGCTTCCTTAGAATACCCCCCCTCCCATTTACGCACAAAAAATCTCAACGTTTCCGGTAGTTGTTGTTGGTACCAGCTAGGGTTGTCTTATGGAAATCTGTCCTAAAAACACTCGGAACCGAACCGAGAAATCCTCGGTTCTTCGAAAATCCTCGGTTCTTCGGCTTGGCTCAGAACTGACAAAATTACTACCCAATTAAATTTAATCATGCCAACCAAAGTAAAAATAAAATTAGTAATATAGCTCATAAAATCACAAATTTAACAATAAAAATATCGCATCCTAAAAAGCAATTAAAAATTTCCGCAATAAAAATGTTTAAAAATGAGAAAGGAAGGGAGAGGTCGTTGCTTTAGAAGGGAGAGAATATTTATATTATTTTGTGTATATTTATTTATTCTGGTTTGAAACTGATATAATTAATTGGTTATTTGTGCACGCTTAAGGAATGCTGCGCGAAAAGACGGGGTAAAAATGACTTTTGTGTTGATGCTTTTACTTAATTTAATGATTGATTTTGATGGGTTTTGGGTTCCACAGAGACTATAAAGTATTTTTAATATTAAATGATGATAATTAATTTTTTGGTTTAATAGATGGTAGGATTTTGCATTGAGATAATTAATTAAAAAATTTTTGAAAAAATTTTTTAAAAAGTAAAATTGGAGCTATGACGAGGTAAATGGTACTTTTCCGTTATACGACCCCAAACTAAGTGCTAGCAGACTTTGATAGCTATAGCTTTTTGATGCTTAATCCAATACACATGAATCTTATAGCATTCGAAAGCCCTCAATAAGCTGTGAAAATCGGCTAGCACTCAGTTTGCGGTGTACATTTGGGGTATAGCAAGAAATTAAACCATAAGTAACTGGACACGTTACTTTAAAATTAACGATAATAAAATCAAATAAGCTTAGATGATAGAGAAATATCTAAAAATAAAATTTTCAAGAATTAGCCCTATGCTTTGATACATGAAAAAAATTTGGGTAAAAGTTCCCTCATCTTGAATTCGAACGAGTGATTGCTGGCGACATAGTGAATCGTCCCCTTATAGAATTATACTTTAATATAATCTGTAATAATTTTTTATAATCTAGTTAAGTTTAAAAATGAGATTTTAGCCTTAGACAGAGATCAGACTTGTGACTCGATCAAGACTCGAAATCAATATCTCGAATCCCGTAACTGATATTCCGATAACTGATATGTCTACTAGACATTATATTTCTAGTCGGTGCAGTCCGCAATCCACAGTTGCAGACAGCCCTGTTTTAATGGCTCCAAATAAAATTTAATGAGATCACCGATATTGTAAAAATTATCCCCTTTGTCTATGTTAATATAGTCGGTGCTGTGCGCACCGAAAAAATTTAAAACCCAAACTAATTTACCAATTCCTTTATCTCATATATCTCTTATTAAAATGATGCAAGAATTGTGGGTATTAACGGGTTTATTAAATAACTAAAATATTTTTCTTTATTATATCCCAAATCGCTCAAATATCGCACCCAGTGACCTTAATGCAAATATTAAGATATTTATGTAAATAAAAATTATTTTGGCTTGGACTGGTTAGGATTGAGATAATAAATTAACTGTGTAATAAAAAGTACCCAAACGTCCTTGAATAAATTTTTTTTGTAAAATATATACACGGATGTAATTTACTAGGAGATATAAATATTATCAGCTATTTAATAACAAGGATTTACCCACAAGCTAATAATTATTTACTAATGTGTACCCAGTTTTTCGTTAATCCATAATTTAAAAACCCGGTTTTCGTATGTAGACAAAACGATTTTATTTTGGTGGAATTTTTAATAAAATCACTAATTTTCACAAGTTTTAGGTTTCCGGTTTTTTAATTTTGTAAATTTTGTAAAAATTTTGTAAAAACTATAACATAAAATCCAGAGTACACTCCTGCTAATGAAAAGCTTACTTAGAATCTCAACAATTTTTCCAATTTCACAAAGTGCAATTGTCTCTTACGATTGTCCCTAGTAACCAAGACTAAGCTACAAAATATTATTTAAAATTTTCAATAAATTCAATTATATTTTTTTAAATTTGTATCAAGTAATAAAATTTATTTTTTATGAGATAAATGGATAAATGTTTGCGTTATAAAAACTTTATGGGAATTTTTCTAATGGTAAATTATTATTTTTAATTTGTTATAATGAATCTATTCTCACAAAATAATTTTTTTAATGTTAAATTAAATAATATTTTTAAATGAATAATATTTTATAAATGCGTTACTATCAAACAGAAGTCGGTCGGAATTCCGATTTCCGACGTTTTTTTCTTACGATTTCTGATTCCCGAAAAAAATTTTGATTTCCGAGTTCCGAGTTGAGACTTTTGAGCAAGTTCCGATTTCCGGCTCTTTCGATTTCCGACGCCTTTGACTGATCCGACCCAGCTCTGCTATCAAATTAACTCACCGCATTTTTATATGATACGAAGCTGTAAGAAGTGGATTATTTATTAAAAAAACCTTAAAAACATGGTTTTTGTATGCCCAGGTCATTTCGTTCTACGGAAGGTATTTCTCAGACAGAGGCCTGGCCAAAGTTAACTAGCGGTCCCTGGCAGATATTTTATCTAATTTCCTTGCTTTACATTATCTAATAGTAAGCAATCGCCAGACGGATCTTAAAATTCTTTAATAATAACAATCTATAGTAAAAAATAAATATTTTCCTAAAATGAGTGTTACTGATCTACTAACAACTTTTGAAATAATTACAATAATATTTACTACATATTCAATTTTGGTTTCAACACCAATTTATGTTTCTGTGCTAGTCTATATTCGACGGCACAGTAAAAAGCCACCGTTTAATTCTCCGTTTTATACGTGTTTTTGCGTTCTAGGATTTGTTGACATATTGTAAGTTGATCCTAGGGCTGATCCGAAAGATCGAGAATTTGTATATTGTTCTCTTTTTTCTGTTTTTTGGGTAACAGAAAATATTATAGGACGGAGTTTTGCGTGAACGGAAGTTTGCTCTAAACAGGATATTTGTAGGATATGTTTTGTGAAATTTTGAATAGATTTCTCCAATTTGAATTGCTTGATTGGGGGAGAATATTAGCATAATTAAAGGCAACTTCGACTATAACTGACTATGATATTACGAAAGAATAGTAACGAAAGGCATAATTTCGAAAGAATTTTCATCCCTGTCTCTCATAAATAATTATCCTTGACGAAGATGCCTGATATCCCGAAACTTCAAAGTTTTTCATTTTAATATCTCAAATATTTTCAGTGCCTATTGGCTTTACATTCTTAAAAAACTACAATTTTGGGATGTCACCATTCTATTCTTTCAACCTTACGGTTCTCCAAACACAACATGCTCTATTGTTTATTTTTTTATTTGGTTCAATGGAATAGTACAATTTGAATTAAATATTCTAATTTCCTTGAATCGTTTTGTTTCTTTAATGTTTCCAAATATTTATCAAAAGGTATTTCCTAGTGTTTTAAAATAGGCAAGAGTTAGGATTAATAAGCAACTTCAAGATTAGGAAAGAGTCGGAGTGGAGTTAGTGGATTTCAATAGAGAATTTGTATATTTTTCCATTTAACAAGATTACTAGAGAAGTATTCGATGAGAATTTATAGCTAGTTTTTTAAAAAATAGAACTGTCTTTATTCTACCTTAATAAAAATTAATTAAGTATTGGACAAACAAGCACAATATATTTTATATCTGCATTGTCTATGCAATCTGTTTTGTGACTACTATTAAAATGACTTGGCTCCCTATAATGATATCTCCTTCAATAATTGTAACAGAAAATGGAAATATTACAAAATATACAGGACCTGTGTTTGCGAATAGCTCTGACAGTGTATGTCTATATTAACTTTTCTGAATAAATCTTAGCCAGTATATCTTAGCCAGTATTTTTTTTCACTGGACAGTGTCTGTTATGAATAGGGCCTCATAAAACAGGCAAATTCATGTTTTGTACGCAGATATGCCTTGAAGAAATAAGCCCAAAAATGGTGATTTTAAGCTGGTCCGAGGAATTTAGGACCGGTTCTAAATGGTAAATTTTGCATACTTGGTGAAATTTTGGGCTTTTTGATGTGATTTTTCTTGCACATTTTGTGAGTTATGAAGTAAAATTCATCACACGGTTGTGCGTATCTGGCAAAGTGATACTCGTATTTAGTAATAAAGGGGTAGATTTTAAAACTCCAGGGGTAAATGTTAGGTCCTATATTATTAAAATTTAAGGTGTTTTATGGATGGATATGGAAAGGACATATATACGTTTTACTAGGAATATGTTTCTTCTGTTATATTCCAATGTTTTACAAAATTTCGCGACTTGACATGAAAGACCAGACAAAGAAAAAACAATATGAGATTAAAATGTTATATACTCTAATCTCTTTATTAGTTGCGAATATTCTTTATATCTGCTTTCTTCTAACAAGAGATTATTTGACTTCGATATACGCAGAATATGGACGATTTTCTGAGTGGTCGCTCTATGTATTGGCGGATATTTATGATTTACATAATCCTTATAATTTGTTGGTTACTTCGAAGAAAATTAGATGGGTAAGTAAAGAATGCTGTTCGAACCAGAAAATTTTAAGAGAGCTAAGATTTAGACAGGGACTTGAAATCTACCTAATCCGGAAAAGCCTGAGGCCTGATTCAGGCTTTTTAGAGAGCCTGATTAATTGCCTCAACAAGAGGCAATTAAAATTGATATCCGTCTGTAAACTAACTTTAAGACGTTCATTAATTACCCTCAAAAATCGCCTATAAAATAAATAGGATCTTTCCTTATTTCCCTGTTATATGTATGTTCTCATCTCCTATTAGGTGCGGACATAAATTAGTGGCCGTTTTTTTCGATTAAATTTTTAGGGTTGTTGTTTTACGTATATTTTTTTTCTTATTAACCAACATAAAGATCTGAATCTCCTCTTCATTTTAATACCAGGTATAGCTATATACGGTTGATATTCTTAAAGTTATGATTTTTTTAACTTCACTACCTCGTTAAGTTAATTGATTACTAGGATGATTAAAAAATATTTTAATTTTAAAACTTGAAGCCCTAATCTAACAAAAAAATTTTAAAGGGCTCCTATCCTCTCTTCTTTTTCAAACAAAAAACAATACAACTAACACCTATACAAATCTTAAACAAAGAAGAAAATCCTAGACGAATCATAGCTGTTGGGAATCCTCTTGTAGGTTGTCCAGCCAATAAACCAGCTTCAGGTTAATTCAACCATGGAGTCAGAAATGGAGTTTAGACAGAACTGAATATAATCTTAAAATGTTGGAAATGTATAGAAATTTTAAAAATAATTTTTTCTTAATTTTGTATGAATTATAAGCGTTAAACAATTAGTAAAACAATTTAATAACTAAAATATATCTAGAAATTTATTAATAGGAATAATTTTATTCGCCAAAATTTAAATTTATAAAGCACTAAGTATTAATAGGTTTATTTAATAGTTTTCTAAATTATATACTTATTTTTTCTTAGCACCTCGTTGTTTAAATCCTTTTTGGGCTACCATTTGTTCTTTAGTTGTTGGATCTAATAGCCTGTCAAAAAATATTACTCTAAATTTTAGGCACTTTCGGATGTCGTATAGTGACAGCCTTGACAATGAAATGATTGCATACAAAGTAGTATTTCAACGGAACCGAAATTTTGACCGGAACCGGATTCAATTTGAGTTCCGGTCCAATAAGTCCAATTTGAGTCCAATAAAAAACACCTGAACTTTCCGGAACCGGAACTTCCGGTGAAACTCTAATACTAAGTTATTAAAGTGGAGGAATTGTTTAGGTATCTCCCCCACTTAGAAAACATAAACCACAAAATAAGACTTAATAGTATCATATACATCTCAAATTAAGATACTTTAAGATTTTTATGGCAGTAATATTTTTATGGCAGTAATATGATTTTTATGGCAGTAATCCGAATGCCACTTACAAATGCTGGCGACAAAGCCAAATAGGACCATATTTAGCCAATCCATTATCCAAGCCAGAAGAGCCGTGTTCTAATATTTTATCACAAATTGCACATTTGAAGCAACCTTTGTGAACTTTTGAAATTTTATTTTTTAATCAAAAAATTAAAAAATAAACTCGTTTTCCGGTCCATAACCAACTTTTCCCCAGTTTTTATTTCTTGTTCGCAACGCTCACATTTTGGGTTTTGAAATTCACCAGGTCTGTAGCTTATTCCAAAAGGTTCCATTAAGACTTTACTTATTTTTTAAAAATATTATAAATTTAAAATTCGATTAAAGGCTTAAATAAAGCTTAATAAATGAGTCAAAAATAAATCGAACATTCACTAAATATTTTTTTATTTTTCTCAAAGTTCTCTTAGAAAATCAGCTGTTGTTTAGTCTGTCAAATAATTAATAAAGAGAGAGCTGATTTTTTAAATAAAATTATTTTTTTAAATTCTTAGATATTTTTTACTTTTTTTTAGTTTAAAAATTTTAAAAATAAAAATTAAAAAAAATTATAAAAATTTTTATTGGAACATTTTCCGGCAATGAATCCTGTATCCAACTAACCCTATTATCCAACTAACCCCATTCTTTTAATGGAAATTTTTGAACATACCTACATATGTATATAATATTCTCACATATGCCTAAGTAAAGATTTGGTCTGCTTGATCTCTTAAATACAAAAAAATCTACCTGACCGTAACCCCCTTTATTGCTATAGTCTAAAATCTTGTGACTTCAAAATTGGCGGGAAAATTACTTTCGAAAATAATAATAATCATTTTACATCTGCCACTTTATTAACCTCAGAAAATTCTTAGAATTTATTTAATATTTATAAATAATAAATTAATTACGGCAGAAAATAATGTACTTTTAGACTAATATAATTTTTATGAAAATTTTTCTGCTATTGAATTATATATCTACTTTACAAATCTCATACAATATTCAGAATGAAAATTTTTATGGCCTTACCTACCTGTCTCTCAGACATTCTTGAGTGAGAGATTTGGTCTCCCGGATCTCTCAAATACGAAAAAATGTGTGTGATGTAACCTCTTCAATGGCATAGTGTAAAATCCTGTGACTTCTAAATTGGCTTCTAATAATAATCTTTTTACATCTGCCACTTTATTAACCTCAGAAAATTCTTAGAATTTATTTAATATTTATAAATAATAAATTAATTACGGCTGAAAATAATGTACTTTTAGATAGCTCTGTCTATAACGGAAATTGTACATGGCTCAATGACGGACTTACAGTAAGCTAAAAAGTGATATCTTGGACTTTAAACAGAGCTAAATTAAGCAGATGTTTTAAATAAATATTAAATTATAAGGTTATAGTAAACTAAACAAAGAAAGTGTGTAAATTATATATTATCAAGAGTATATATTGAAAGTCCATTTTTTAAATTTTTTTGTGTCCAAGGTTCATTTCCTCTTGTACCCAGATGAACTTTTCAATTTAATGATAGCTCATAATTTACTATTACTAATAAATTACTGTAAAATAAAAACTCATAATATTGCCATAAAATTTAAAGTGATTTAAAAAATGCGCTGTTAAGTAACTAAGATGTGCTTCACAACTATCCAAGGAATCTTGAACAATTTCCGAACAGAAACCCGCTTCGACATTTTTTGTCGGATTGCCCTTGGTGTGTATTACTTAATGAATTTAAAACATAACATAGACTACTAACAAAAAGCTAAATTAAAACAAATTTTCAAATTAATTCTGTGAAAATTATAAGTATCAAGAGTTTATTTTTAATAAAAATTGGCACATTAAAAAATTTTTTAAATAGCAATTTTCTAATTTTAGAACGCTAAATTAAACAATATTTAATTATTTTTAGAATAACTTTTACCTTAAATAATATACAAATGACTAATTTTAAAAAATTTTTTAAACAAAAATAAAATAATAAAATAAAGCATGATTATTTACTTGAATTATTTTTTAAATTTTTTATATATTTTTTTATTTTATTTTCTTAAGGAAAATTTTATTTTTTGTAATTTTATTTTAGCAAGGCATAAATTGTCTTAATATAATTTTTAAAAATAAATCTGTAAAAATTATTTTAGACACAAAAAAGAAATTAAAAAAAATAAATTTATTAAAACTAGAAAATAGAAACACAAATAAATTAGAAATACAAAGCAAAGTTTCAATTTAATTTTGAAAATTGCGTGACAATTTGAATAAAGTTTAAAGGTTATGATACTATTAAAAGTGATTTTGTAAAAAAATTATTTAAAAATTTTTGAATGAATCTTATTTATTTAAATGTGAAGAATTTTTAAATATTTTTCACTCAATTTTTAATAGATGGAAGGTTATTCTTGTATTTTATACAGTGTGCCAAAAATAAAGGGCACTTTTCATTTATCCACAATAGAGGAGACCGGACCGAGATTTTTGATCGAGATCGCGTCTCGGTCCGGTCTCCTCTATTGTGGATAAATGAAAAGTGCCCTTTATTTTTGGCACACTGTATAAAATACAAGAATTACCTTCCATCTATCAAAAATTCTATCAAAAAACGCGATCTCCTTTCATCTATCAAAAAACGCGATCTCAATCAAAAAATTTGGATCTCGATTCTTATACGAAAACCCATTCTCCACATCCGGTCTCTAATCCACACTTTTCAGTCCATCTTAGTATCCAAGCGAAGAGAAGACACTTAGAAAATTCTTGATTATTTTTATTCCTTATTTAATTTTCTATCACTTAAGCTTTATTAATTTAAATAAAATTATGACATAGATAACATGTCCCATTATTTTTGGGTCACATTTTAGTTAAGTGCAAAGTTATCAAAAAGTATAATTTCAAGAATGAGTGTTACTGATCTACTAACAACTTTTGAAATTATTACAATAATATTTACTACATACTCAATTTTGGTTTCAACACCAATTTATGTTTCTGTGCTAGTCTATATTCGACGACTCAGTGATAAACCACCATTTAATTCTCCGTTTTTTACGTGTTTTGTTGCTTTAGGAATTATAGATTTGATGTAAGAAAATTATTAATAAGATGATAGGAATAATAATAACACAATTTTGGAAGCATTTTCAAAGTATACTAGGATGAGAAAAGGGCTGGGATTAGAAAAGATAGCCATAGGTCATATAAATTGAGGTCATATAAATTGACACATTCGAGTATACCAGCCTTCCATATACATATGGGATTAGAAAAATTTGTTTCGGGAAGTCCCAATCAGCGATATCATTGGATCTGTAAGATAGGATATACCTAACCGTTTTTATGAAAAATGTCCTATACAAGATCTTTAATGGTGTTATAAACTGAAGAATTTGTCGTATGAGATCTTTGATCTAAGTACGATCTAAAATTGGGTAGAGTTTTGAGAACACTGTTTATTCCATATTTTTGATAATATAAAATGAAATTTGCTCATTTAAACTTAACATAGGTATAATATTTTAGATGCTATTGGCTCTATATCCTTAAAAAACTACAATTTTGGGATGTCACCATTCCATTCTTTCAACCCTATGGTTCACCTACAAGGACATGCTCTATTGTTTACTTCATTATTTGGTTTACAGGAATGGCACAATGGGAATTAAATATACTTATCTCTTTGAATCGTTTTGTTTCTTTAATGTTCCCAAATATTTATAAAACGGTATAAGAATATCTTTTGTTCGTAAATTACGGGATCAACAGAGATGGAGGTTGCAGAAGGACTATATTTTACAAGATTATTAAAGGGTTCCATAATGTACAATAAGTTATCTGAAATTTTCGGTTAGGATATCGGATCAGGATATACATACGAAGATTTCCATCTATCATCCAACTGTACAAGCCTGATTTGTCTAAAACCGACAAAGCCTGAAGTCTAACAGGGTGAACCGGGTTGATTAAAAAATTGGGCTGGGTTCAGGTTGGGTTTCCAAAACTTTCTAAGGATCGTGTTTCGTGTAACCTATCCATCCATGCTGCCTATTATATCCCTCAATAATCTCAGAATACCTAATCAACTTATACCTATTACAGTATTGGACAAATAAACATAATAGAATTTATATTGCCATGGTCTTTGCCATATGTTTTGTGGCAACAATTCAAATTACATGGCTCCCTATACAGATATCACCTTCAATTATTGTGACAGAAACTGGAAATATTACAAAATATACTGGACCTGTGTTTGCGAATAGTTCAGACAGTGTATGTTTAAATTAAGGGTTGCCGGGGTGGGATTTAAGTCATAAGCAAGATCCTAAGGGGGACTGATCTAGATTCGGGTTCTCAGGAAAACAATACGGTATACGACTCATTCAATTGAGTTCAAGAGCCAATTTGAAGATTTAAAACATAAGCATATTTAAGATTTACCTCATTATAAGTTGCATTTCCTTGAAATACATTACATACTAGGGTTTCACTGGAACCGAAATTCTGACCGGAACCGGATCCGCATCCAATTTGAGTTCCGTTTCCAGGAACCGTAACAAAAAACACCAAACTTTCCGGAATCGGAACTTCCGATGAAACCCTAATACATACGTTGCAAGTGTCCTGCCAGTTTTATTAAAGTTAATCTCCCTGATTTAAGGCTTTTTATGGCTGGATATGGAAAGGACATATCTACACCATACTAGGCATCTGCTTCTTTTGCTATATCCCAATGTTTTACAAAATTTCGAGATTAGACATGAAAGACCAGACAAAGAAAAAACAATATGAGATTAAAATGTTATATACACTAATCTCCTTATTAGTTGCGAATATTCTTTATATTTGCTTTCTTTTGACACGAGATTATTTGACTTCGATATACGCAGAATATGGACGATTTTCTGAGTGGTCGTTGTATGTATTGGCGGATATTTATGATTTACATAATCCTTATAATTTGTTGGTTACTTCGAAGAAAATTAGATTGGTATGTAGCAGGGATATCTCGGTTTATCCGAAACCTGACCGGACTTTTTTCTCGACTCGAGACATCCCTGGTAAGTATGTACCGAAACAGGTGTTAAACACACCATATCGGTAAAGACACACACCATGTTGTACCGAAATAGGTGTTAAAATGTAAAGACAAAAGGCAAAGCACTTTAAAAATATTTTAAAATGTAATGAATTGTGATAAAATATATGTTATGCAAAGAGCTCATGATCTGAGCCATATGCCAACGAAATTACAGTGATAGAATAAAGTTGAGCAGAGATATAGGGCTCGGAATGGTCAAAACATAGCCGAGGATTTTAGGATCAAAGATTCTTGAGTCAAATGACACCAAAATCAGCCCTCGATCTATAAATAAGACCAGAAAGCCCTAAGAATAGTTTTAAGCCATAGTTTAAGACCAAGATCCTGGGATTAAATAATTAGATTTAAAGGGCTATGTACAATATGACTATGTACAGATGACTATGTACAGATACAAATAATTTAAAAATTTTAAAGGGCTCCTATCCTTTCTTCTTTTTCAAACAAAAAACAGCAAAACAGACACCTATACAAATTTTAAACAAAATGGGAACTTCAAATCAAATTGGTATTGGTAATCCTCACTCTGTACATCCAGCCACAAAAACTCCAATGGTTACAACTTCTGTTCAATTAGAGAGCAGCAAAGATTTTTAGTTATATTGAAGGTCAAATGAAAGGGAATTTGAAAAAAAAATTTGAAAAGAAATTTAGAAATAAATTTTCTTCATACAGTAACAATATTTTGTATAAAGTTAGAGAGAAAATTTGATATCATTTATTAACTATTAAATCATTGACTGTATAAATATTATCTGTATTAGGGTATATTTTATATAATTTCAAGGTACCCTTCTGTAAGTACCTTGAAATTTTCCTTTTTTCAGAATTTGATCGACTATAACTTTTTTATGCTTAATCCAATCCGAATGAATCTTATATCTTTCAAAAGTCGTTTGTTGATTAACCGTTGATTTATCGTTGACAATGATGTCTAAACTCAAATGATGTCTAAAACTCCAAAAAGCACAGTCTGGATCCAGACCTTGATTTTTCCTGGATCAAGAGTCCAGATCAAGGCATTTTCATCGTTCCTTGATTTTTCCTTGACTCAAGGTCAAGAATCTGGTCATCTAACAAACCGACCCTCTAGAGGATGATTGAAAAATAAACCGACCGGTCGCACTATTAGAAAAAATACGGTATTTAATATACTAATAAATAGATAGTATTCCGGATATAGTAAAAATTGAAGATGTCCAGGCATTTCCTAGGCATATGTCCGCATAAGGCATTCTGCAAAAATGCACTTTTGTTGCTGTCCTTACTTTATCCTTTATTCTGGCTACCATAATTCCCCAAAAGTTGTCAATAATAATAATAGACAAATTGTGAAGGTAAATGTCAGAATCAGTTTTGATCTTCACTAAAACCCATTAAAAATAGAGACATGCTAGTCACTGATCTCTTTTATCTTATCCTACGCCAATTTGACCTTCAACTTTATCGTTATTTCTACGTTCAATAATTTATTTGACAATCTCGAACAGACACTGTACATTAAACTTATATGAGCCTAAAACAGAAAATATTAATTTTTGTCGCCGAATGTGATAATTCCGTTTTTCCTCCAGTATGCGCCTTACGATTTAAGACGTATTTTTATTCTATTTCCGATCTCCTAAATTTTTGAAAATTATCCGAGTTTCGATATTTGGTATTATAAATTAAATTTTGAAGCAGCCTCTTAAACTAGTGTAATATATTTCTTCTCAATAATGCTTAAAATAACGTATATTATTAATTTATAAAAAGCATGAAAATATAAAATTATTTAAAGTTTTTAATCATCTTTAGCTTTAACATGGAAGAAAGTAACGCATTGTTTCGCTTCCAAATTACTGCATTTATTGAATTCGGGATGGTTTGGATTTTTGCTTAAAGAAAGGTAACCAACCAATGCCATGCTTGAACCTAAAATATAATCCATTTCATAATCGTAACCTTTATAATTGTAAACTTAAGTGTGAGTAACGGCTTATGTAAGAACGGAGATTTCCGTCTATCCTAGCAACTAAAGCAAAAATAAAATCAGTTGGTAACCAACCAATACCATGCATCCTCAAAATTCATCCTCTTTAAGGACAATAATGGGAGAAATCTGGCTTCTTGACATCCAAAATTCTCAAAATTTTTGCCTGATAAATGAAAGGAGGCTTCGGGGAACTCTCACGATCGAGTCCCACTCAATCTTTTGCTATTTTCTATGAGGGCTTGCCAGCCTTACTCAATTCTAGTAAAGAGATTAGTTCTTATATTCCAATAACTATAATTGAAGTTCCGAGAAGTCCAAAATTTTCTCGTTTTTTTAAATAAAGATGTACATTTACCTTTAAATTTTCGATTCTCGCCCAAATCATTCTCTTTTTCAGCCACTGTCAAAATTCCTTCTTTAATATTCATACGCATCTCTTGAAATTTGCCTATTTCAACAGAATTTGGATTATTTTTAAGCGATTCAACAAGCCCACTCATTTTACGTTTTAATGTTTCAACTTTATCCATAGCCTCATAAATATCCTTAATTTAATAAATTTTATCTTAAACATGATTTTATTTTTATAATATAATCGTAGAATAGATGACAGATGCTTCTGAAAGCTCTCAGGATCGAGTCCCTCTAAATCTTTTGCTATTTTCTGAGATGGGCTCGCTAGCTCAAGATTCTGAAATCCTCAATCCAAAGTTGCTGACTATCATGATATCTACCCTTTGGGTTTCCAATAGGCTGTAGAAATAATTTCCTTCTACCCTATTTATTATAGTTAATTTCAATATTATAATACTAATTAACATACTTCGCTACCTATCCAAATAGAGGTAATGGTAATTTTTACTTCAGCATGTCTTGTCCGAGTATATCCTGCATATTTTTCTTGAAGGTCACGGGCCATTTTCTTAATAGGATATTTTATAAAACAAAATAGGAATTAATATTAATCAAAATATAAAAAGAATTTTAATGATTTGTCCCTCTTTAAGATAGTATAGTGCTCAACATTGATAAATATCTTGGCCAGATCAAAAAACGGGCAAAAAAGCCACAAAATCCTTGCAAGAAAGGGCACAATCTCTATCAAATGAGCCCGGTTTCGACCTTTTTTAGGTCGGACATCTCGCAAGCTTCCCTTGTATAGCTTAGAAGCAAAATGATATTTTAAAAGAACTATCGTCCACACGGCATTAAACGTACCAGTTAAAGAGCCATTTAGAAATAAATTTGTCAAAAATTATTTGGCCAAGTTTATGGCAATGGAAATTCATGCGAAAGTCTTCCCGAAGAAATAAAGGAAAAAGTAAAGGCTACAGAAAAAGAAAAGCTTTAATTAAGCTTCGATGAGGGAGAATGATACTTAAAAGTAGGGTGAGATCCACTAAATCCTCCTCAAACTTAAGGGCGAGGATGTTTTTTCTTTTTGGAATTAAACCTTAATCCTCTTTGGAGAAGGGTTCAGTAGAGCCCTTAAGATTGAGGAGGATTTAGAGAATCATCTCACCCTACTCATTCCTTTTTTATTTGCTTCCCCTTCCTCTCCATGGCGAATACTAATGAATAAATATTGCCCCTATGATAGAACGAGATTCTACTTTATCAAAAAAATAACTACTAATTTTCATACCTCAACGCAATACAACCCACGAATAAATCGTACATCCCGTTGAATAAATCCACTAGTATTTAAGAATAAATTTTTGTAGTTTCGCATTAATAGTTTGAAAAGTACAGCTCCATTTTTAGCAATATCAATTAAATGTTCACGTAATTCTGTAGGGCCACCTTTAGCAATTGCGTGGTCAACATGTAGTTGCTATAAAATTGGGCGAAAATTTTTGTTATTTTGATAATTTAAGAGCTAGTTATATTGTCTAGAAATGAGTAATTTTCACTGATATATCTATCAGGGATCGCGCCGACCCGATTCACGATTCACAAAATCGTGAATTTAATATTTTCGGGAATTCACGATTCCCGAAATTCGGGAATTCGAAATTTTCGGGAATTTGATTTTTCTCTCTCTCTCTGATACCTATCATGATTATTTTTTAGATATTAGAATGCTTTCTTAAAATCGGTGATGGTTCTCTAAATTTAACAATCAACTAGACTCAGATACAATAAAAATATAGTAAACATACTTATTTTCTTTATCCCACAAAATTTAATTCTTCAGAGGCTCTATTCCTATATTATAGATGTCCAAGACCAGAAATTTTCCGTGACTCGAGACCAAGACTACATCCCAAAACCGAAAATCAACCCCAAGGATAGTCTTGACTCAAGACTCGAGACCAAGCTTCTTGGATATCTCAAGCGTCTTTGGATATCTATATGTTCATGTTTTAATAATTTTCGAAATCTTGAAAGTTTACTGATCTATTATCTGATCAGTGGGTAAAATTTAAGAATTTTCCCCTACATATAAATAATATTAGAATAGAATATTAAACATGCGATTACCTGCCATGTTTTAGACTGATTTATATCAACTTCAAAGAGCCCAATATCCTTTCCATTGTGTACCAAGACTTCGTCATTGTGATGAAATTTTGCCCCAGTGAATGTGCAATTTTTGTTTGTTTTTAGCTGCGCAGTTGTCATATTTTTATTAAAGCATGCCTTTTTCCATTTCAACTCAGTTTCGACTACTTTAGGTATTTCGAAATGATAAAAATACGAGTCATCGTTTTCGAATGTGTTGATAGTGCACATTTTTATATTTGCCTTAATCAGGTTCATTTCGATGGTGAGATTTCCTTCTTAAATTGAGTCATTGACTAATTGATTATGATTAGGGGGGACGGAAATACTTTTGTGCAACTGTCAGATAATGCAAAAGAAAGCAAGCAAACGTATTTTTGATACTGATAAACCTTTATCCACCCAAATATTTGCATTTGATCTTCAAGGTTTTGTCCTTCTGGGCTGGACCCAATCTGCCGATTTCTATACAAGTTGGATAAAATGATTGAAGGAAATCAAGGTATTATCCGTATACCATAGATGTCTGTTCTTGGAAATTCTTCGGATATCCGAAAGCGAACTGATGAATCGAACCGAAAAATCCTTGGTTCATCGGGACGGTTTACTCTATAGACGAGTGACATGGTATAGTTGTCAAAAATCCGAAACTAGAATAGAAATCCGATCCGAAATTTATTTTTTTGAAACTCGGCTCTCTTGAACCGATCCATGCCTCTATAAATTTTATTTCAATTTTTGCCTTATTACGTTAGCTCGATCTGAAACTATCCTTATCCTATATGTACTATTATCAAATAAAATTTGCCTAGAAAGCGCTGTTCTCCACATGACAATTGAAATATAATTAAGAAGTTGAATATTAAAATGCAATAAAGCATAATTAAGTTCTAAAATTTGAGAGGAAATTAAATTTAATTTATAAATTAAGTTATGTTCTTCTCTATTTTACATATTAAAATGATTCATCTGATTAAATCTATCTCAATTTTATAAATAATAATATTTTCAATTTTTACATTAAATTTTACTAAATTACTATAATAATTAATAAATAATATTAGTTTTAATGAATAACTATGACTTTCCATTTATAGAAAAGATAAAATTTATTTAATAAATCAGATTATCAGATAAATACAAATATAAAAAAACTTATAAAAGTACAGATTTACTTATTAAGGTTGGCGAATCCGGATACGAAAAAAGGCCGGATATCAGGAAATTTACGGTTCAGATACCGGATCCGGATATCCGTAGATTTCCAACTATCCGCCAACCTTATTTCCAATCCCGAAACTTGTTCCATCAGTTGAGAGTTGCGGATTGCGGATGCGGAAAAATATTTTTCAATTGCGTCCAGCCTTTATTTAAAAACTTAAACTATTCTGAAAATTTTATCAAATCAAGAACACATAAAATCTACTTTGATAAATCAGGTGCTTAACCAACTCCTTCACCTATGGACAAACATAATATAAAAATTAAATTAATATAAAGTGATAGCAAAAAGTACAAAGCTTTAAATTAAATAGATGTCTGAATTTGAGGGGATATCATTTTATCAATTTATGAAACAAACAAAAATTTATTATCAGTACTTATTCTGTTTTGAATAAAATAAAATTTAAAGGTGATAAAATTTAAATTTGTCATAGATATTTAAGATTCTTCCGTAGCTTCATCCTCAGTCGGTTCTTGTGATTCGATACTAGAAATTAAAATTATAATAATACCTATATATATGTATTAGTGACCGGCCAAATCGATTTTTCCAGACCCGGATCTGAATTCCGGATTCGCAATTTCAACCAGACCGCATCCAGCGGGATTTTTCCGAGTTAATCCGGCCTGGTTTTAATCCGAAGATTACAAAAAACCACGATTCGTGACCCGGCCTCCTGAAAAACTCGGCCGGATCCGGTCCGGTGCCTGCCACTGATATATGAATAATTCATTAAATTAATCCCGTTTTCGTTAAAATAACAAAAATTTGTTAAATAGATCGAATATTACCTCGCACCAGTACGGGCCATTATATGAAAAAATGCAAGACAATTAACACGATTTTTATTGCATTTGCTAAAATCTTTATTGCGTGTGTTCTTATTAAGTGAGAAATATCCAACTAGGGCCATAGAAGAGCCTTTTAAATGAAAAATAGATGTTTGGATCAATTTAGGCATAGAAATTTGTATTATTGATGAATAGTATTTACTCTGTTTTTGTATTATATATTTAATTATTAGGCACTAAGGTTGGCGGCTAGTTGGAAATCATCTGATTCGGATATCCGGATACGGGAACGATATCCGAATCGAAAATTCGGATATCCAGATATGGGAACAAACTTTTGGTCTTCGCCTGTGGCGCTGTCAAGTTGAATTCAATTATGAATATTTTGATGGATTATCAATGGTATTGGGTAGGTTTGTTCCCCGTCCCCGAAATACGGGGATCCGCCAACCTTATTAGAGGCTATGATGAGAATGTTGCTACTAATTATCCTGTATTCTTCTAACTATAATATGTATCCGGTTTTTCCGTCGCTATGGAATATCTGACATGATGACTCGATAAATCCTAAAAAGATCCTCAATATTTTATATTTTAAAAGGACTATCCATCCCATTAACATCATTTATCGCCCGATTATCTTTTCAAAAATTTAACCTTTATTGCCACTTCTATCAGGATCGTGAGCATCTTCTAGCTCTGCCACTTTTATTATAAGCTTAATAAGATCTTTTCTTAGTTGTGTCAATCCTGTGCTACTAAAAATGCCATTTTAAAAGCCCATAATTTAACCCGAGATTTAAATTATGGGCTTTAATAATTAAGTATATGACCTTGTATTTTTTATTTCATTTTCTATTTCAGTTTTCTTTTCAACTACATGTTTCATTGCCGAAAGAATTTTCTGAAAATTTATTAAAATTAATTTAGTTGAATTTTAGTGTTTGAATTTTAGATGCAACAGACATCGAATGCTAATCCTTATCTAACTAACAGATCTATTAGCTATATGTCAATGTTAATTGAAAATATAGAGGATCAGGCCAACGAGTTTTGGGCTGAATTTAGACTCCTTGGCTATCACATTATATTTTATTTTTTCTATATTATCTCCAAAAAAGTACATATGGGTCAAAGAGATTCTATGTATATGATGTCTTATAATTAGGAAATTTTTCAACGTCAAGTGTGTACAACCTTCTATTTAAAATAGTTTATTGTGAGCCTAGATTTTAGTTCGAATGGACAGCTCTACTCACTTAAAGTTATGTTTTTACGGACAATATCGGACCATTAGATCTTGGTGAATCGAAAGAGAAATTTAGAGGAAAATTAAATGTTGAAAGATATCCCAATTGTACATGAATTTACATATAGATTATGTAAGGATGATTCACCTAGCAGCATTTAAAACGCTTAGGCGGGGGTTAAACGACCAAAAAAGGAAAAAGAGAAAGCATTATTCGATGCCACGGTAGCTCAGAGGTAGAGCTCCTGCATATAGTGAGCGAAAGCGCCTAGCAACAACTAGCAGGTGGTCGCAGGTTCCTGCCCGGTCCTGCCCGGTGGCTAAACTTTTGCAAACTCTTTCTATTATTCTGATTCGAAAAGGGCTTGTAAAAATACTTTGCTTAACTAAAGTATCAACCACATAACAATATTAATACCTCGCTTCCAATCCACACTCCAGTTATTGTATATTGAGTTAATGCATGCTTAGAGTTATGCATTTTTTTATAACGGCCAACTATTTCATTAGCTACTCTCTGGAAAGTTCTTTTGTTTAAAATCCATTTTCCCCCAACCTGAACACAATAAAAAGCTCGTAGATATCTTATATTACTCAAAACAAAGCCACTTTCATTTAAAAACAAATCTCTATTCTCCTTTCCAGTTATTACATCATGAAGAGATTTGCCATTCAATGCTAAATCTCCAAGTTGATAGGCCATTTGATTGGCTCCCTCAATAACAAGGCTTTCATCCTTGAGGATAACCTAATATTAAAATTATTTTTTGAGGTTATACTATGTCTTTATTGAAAAATGTATTAAAATCAAGATGGTCTTAACGATAATGAGCTTCTGTCCATTGGAGATTCGGAAATAGAGCCAGGACATGATCGGGGAAAATGATCAATTATCTCGAATTTCTCGATTCTCGCTCAATTAGAGTTTTTGTTCTATATTTATCGAGAAGATTTATTGAGATGTACTTGATTATCGAGAACCATCGTCAATGATTTTTATTTTCCTATTTTAGCCAAGAAATCGCCACTATAAAATATTTTCAACATGTATTAATTAGACTTTTTTTACTTTTTCTGTAATAAGGCGTTAATACTACTAATGCCTTAGATGCAGGCACAGCTTTATGTTTCTTCCTCCACTACGTTTAGCTTTTCCCTGGATCCCGTTTTAGCCTTTAGAGATGCCTGATTTTCTAGATTCAAGAAAAGTTCTCGATACTTTATTTTCTCGATACTTTATGTATATAGCCGAGAAAGGTCGAGTGATTTATTGAGATGATCTACTACTAGTGCCTATCTCTCTCTCTAAAAATCTCCATCACAATAATTGAGCTTTTTCCCGAGAAATCGACCCTTTCCTTGCTCTATTTTGTTTAAAATTCATCTGCCCTTCTACTTTAAATCAAAATATATTTTAAAATTAACTTCTGCGTCTTTCGGAATATTATCAACTTCATATAGACCGATATCATTTCCATTACGATGAAGAATTTCTTTATCATTATGATCTACTTTTCCTACGAAGGTGCAATTATTTTCTTTCAAATTTTTTGATTCATGACAATAGTCGACATGCTTTTTTAATTCATTCAAAGGCTCATGAAAATTTTTCTTTGTTAAATTTTCTCCAATAATATCCTTTTCATTTGTTATATTGAATATGCAAAGCTCATCTAAATATAACCCTTCCTTCATTGTAATTCCGGCTATTATTTCCTTGAGAGTAGTATCTATAATATTAAAAGAGTAATCTGATTTTTGGATTTAAAACAGGGTGAGCCTTTTACTGTAAAGCATATAGCTATTAATTTCCTAAGGCTGAGCAGTAGGCGGCGTGGTGTAATGGCTAACACATCAGTCTGATCAACTGAAGATGCTGGTTAGCTCCTAGCCGCCAAATAATCTTTTGCACTAGCTAAAGGAGAGAAATAGCTATGGCCCAGCTGCTTTACTTTACCACCTTTAGGGGGTATTTTCCCTTTTAGACATTTTCGCCCCCTTTTTGGCTAATTTTGTCCTTTTTATTCCACCTTTTCGAGAGGCCATGCCCCCTTTTGGTGATTTGGAAGGGGTCACACTTATATGGAATAGTCGATTAATGATTGTGAACTTTTGAAGGTACAGAATTTCTTGTAAATTTTCTACCATTTTTCTTCAAAAATTAATTAGTAATCAAGTTTTATACAGGAGCTAGAATGAATATTTTCCTGGTCATTATGAATCATTAAGTTTCCTACTGCGAAGCCAAAATCCAAAAATTGTAGTGTGTTGGACTCCCTTTTTGAGACTCCTATTCTAACAACTGTCTCTAAACTCCAAATGCTAGAGGGTAACCAAGTCTCAAGAATTATAAGTGTGTTGGACTCCCTTTTTGAGACTCCTATTCTAACAACAGTCTCTAATACACAGCTAATGCTAGAGGGTAACCAAGGCTGAAGATTGTGAGTGTGTTAGACTCCCTTTTTGAGACTCCTATTCTAACAACAGTCTCTAAACACACACCAAATGATAAGGATTAAAACTTAGAACCACAATAAGGGGGTACTTGAACTTTATAGGGTATGAACCGAAATATAACAATCACAAACTTTCTTTCTGCGACCAACTGCCTGGGCATTGGATAAACAATAATGCCGCAATAAAAAAATAAATTTAAAAATTTGGGCATTATAGAAAATATTAAATTTACAAAATTTTTCTGAAAATTCTTGAATTAAATGATTTTTTAGCTTAAGACTTGCTTCCCTTGAAAACCCTTTTGGTTAATTAAAAATAAATTATTATAGCTTCAATTAAATTTAATTAAAAAGCATCAATTAATTTGTGAGAGCTATACGGATGGTGATTAATTAAACAAATATTAATTAAAATTATTTTGTACTATATAAAAATATTTTCACATCGTTATAGCTATATTACATAATTATGATTCATAATTTAAATAGTGTAATAATTTGAAAAAGCTATGGAAATTTATAGTAAAGCATATAGCTCTTATATGGAATCTTATATGGAATAGTATATGGAATAGTCGTTTAATGATTGAACGAGCATGAATTTTTGTGTAATTTTCTATCATTTTTCTCCAAAAATTTGTTATGGAATCTTATGATTCATAATTTAAATAGTGTAATAATTAATAAAGCTATGAAAAGTAAGTCTATTCGTAAAGCTAATTCAGGTATGGGTGAAGTAAAGGATAGCTCGGTCAATTGAAGATTCTGGTCCGCATTTAACCCTAAGTTGAGGGAGAGATAGCTAGCAGAACTACCTAGAGATTTTTAAAATTCGTTTAAGTTGAGGGGAAAATTGAAAGGAAAACTACAAGGAGTTTTCTAAAATTCGATTTACAAGTTTCGAGAAGTTTCGCCATCAAGGACGTTCGTCAGTGATAAAAAATATTTGATATCTTTAATATTTTATATACATATATTTTTCATCAAATTAAAATCTTAAACGTGAAAACTTAACTATAATTTTGTTTAGAAAGGAATTATTAATATCAAAAAGCTTATTTTGTTTAATTAAAAAATTGAGAACAGCTCCAAAAAATACGGAAAATTAATAATTGTTGCAAATTTTTAATTAAATTTAACATTTTTTAATTGAGTGTTTTTAGGTCTACGAAAATATAAAAAATTTTAGAAATTTCAAAATTTAGGAAATTTTAGTTAAATAAAATTAAAAAGATATTTTTTTGTAATTATAAAATTTAACAAATTTAATAAATAATTTATCGTTAACTATAATATCTACATTTTAAACAGGTTTAGAAATGTCTCAATGAAACAATTTTAAAAATAATCGGTGTCTAATTTAGACTAAAAATTAAATTTAAATTCCTTCCAAATTAGGAAATGGAAGGGATATATCAACTAAAATCAGCTAAAAATTCTTTACATAGATTTTGTTGTTAATATCAGAATTTACATGCCTCACCCTCTCTTTTAACTTTTCTTTACTTCTTGGTGATCTTGGTGATCTCCTTTATAATAAATTGAAATTTTTTAAATGAATAAATTTCTAAAAAGAAATTTTATATACGTTAATGATAAATTTTGTTTAATATAAAAGGAGGTCAATAGGGAGCCGATCAAGACGATCCATATAAGGACATGAAAGTGATTCGGAATTAAATATCCCAAAAAGTTTAATTAAGGATATACCTAAATATAATTTTCCCCTTTCTATTTAATTTATCGAAGAAATACCATATCCTCAAAAATGAAATACCGTAAATCCTCTAAAATAGCCCCATGGGGTTATTTTTTTCGATCAACCTCTAGAGGGGGGCTATTTTAGAGGGTGGGGCTATTTTAGAGGGAGGGGCTATTTTTTTCGATGCCTAAATTTTTGAAAACTAAAATTTATTACCAAATATTAAATAACAATTTTCTAAAATTCAATAGAATTATCACTTAAAAATCCATTTTCTTCATCTTGTAACAAATCAATTTCAGTAACCGAATCAGTAATATCATTTAATAATTCATTTTCTGCAGCCCTTTTCAAAGTTTCCAAACCAGAGGGGGGGGGGGCTATTTTAGAGGGAGGGGCTATTTTAGAGGGTGGGGCTATTTTAGAGGGTGGGGCTATTTTAGAGGATTTACGGTAACTACTTATGATAATCTTGTGCTTTAAAAAACTCATAATTAACAAATTTAAAGAATGGGGTATACTATAAAGCATTAAAAATATTTTCAAAAATAACCTAATTTCGCGGGTTCAGCTGGGCGAGCAATTGTGTCAAATGTTCCAACTAAAATTTGAAAAAAATATAATTGTAGGAATAACTAAATGATTTTGAATATCTAAAATAATTTTAGAACATTTTGTCTGTAGGGACAACGAATTTTTCTGATCCAATATTGAAAGTTTTTAAAAAAAACCTGTTCTTGAGTAATATTTGGTTGAAGCTTAAAATTTGAAATTTCAGTAAAATATTTACTATATAGGTAATTTTACCTCTGCCAAGCGATCACTCAGATTATCAACTTGTGTATGCATGCTGCGAATATAGTTAACTATATCTTGAACTTGTTGATCAGCTCTTGGATTCTATACGTATTTTTAAATCATACATTTATAAAAATTTAAAAAATTTTACCCGGCGATTAGTACGATTACCCTAAAATTAAAGAAAAATTTATTTTATTGAGAAAAAGTTTGCAAAAGTTTAGCCACCGGGCAGGATTAGAACCTGCGACCACCTGCTAGTTGTTTCTAGGCACTTTCGCTCACTATATGCAGCAGCTCTACCTCTGAGCTACCGGGGCATCGACCAATACTTTCTCTTTTTCCTTTTTAGATCGTTTAACCCCCGCCTAAGCGTTTTAAATGCTGCTAGGTGAATCATCCTTACAATTGGAAGAATATAAATCTCAAAGTGATCGGACAAGCTTATATGAGATTCTAACCTGAGGAACTAACTCATATAAAGTCTGCAGTAGTTGATTAACATCTTCTTGGGTAATAGTTCGGTTCGTACCCCCCCCCCCTTTTTTTCCTTCCTAAAAGTAGTAAAAAATGGTCAGTCAGACTTAGTTTATATACTCGTTGAGCTGTGTCGAATGACACCAAAATCAACCCATGGTCTTAACTTTGGGCCGAGATACAGACCCCCGAAAATTGAAAAATAAAAGGGTGGATCAAGCTCATTTTTTGGGCTAAAAATTCGATTGAACTAATAATAGCTCATTCGAAAGAGCTTGTCGAGCTGATTCGAATAACATCAAAATCAACGTAATTGAACAAGATTTGGCAAAGTTATGATATAAAGTAACCCTATTGTAGTTGTTAAACGCTTTTGCCAAACCTTTCTCTTTGCGCAGGGTTTTTGCATGTATCTCGGCCCAAAGTTAAGACCGGGGGTTGATTTTGCTGTCATTCGACACAGCTCAACGAGTTCTATAAACTAAGTCTGACTGACCATTTTTTACTACTTTTAGGAAGGAAAAAAAGGGGGGGTACGAACCGAACTATTACCTCTTCTTGCTTAAATTAAATTTTATTCACAATTTATCCTTATTATAAAAATAAAAACATTGTTTGCCAACTGTTGGCCTCGATTACGATTTCCAGCCCCACGAGGTGCCTTTACTCCAAATTGACAAATAATTACCGCAAAAAGGAAAAGAATTAAAAAATAATTGCGGATAAAAATCATTTTTTCGAAATTTGAAATTTTTTTCAAGCTTAAAATAAAATTTATATGGTTAGAAATTTATTTATTTTTAAGAATTTTTTGGATCAAATCTGAATTTATTTTTATTTTCTCTAAAGGAAATCATTCTAGTTTTGAAATACAGTAAAGCAGCTGGGCTATAGCTATTTCTCTCCTTTAGCTAGTGCAAAAGGTTAATCGGCGGCTGGGACGAACCAGCATCTTCAGTAGACCGTGATGTGTTAGCCATTACACCACGCCGCCTGCTGCACAGCAGAGGTGGATCGGAACAGTCCGAGGTGTCGGAAATCGGAAGAGCCAGAAATCGGAACAGGCTCAAAAGTCGGTTATTGGAAATCAAAATTTTTTTTCGGAAATCGGAAGGAAAAAAACGCCGGAAGTCGGAAATCGGAAAAAATTTTTATTTTCAAAACTGAATTAAAATATAAAATTGTAAATTGGCAAATTAGGTGCTAAGAAAGAAGATGATCAATATTTTTGCCAGTTAATCTTGATCTCAGAAGAATGACCTCAGAAATTTGAAAGGATTAAAAGAGATATTGTCGGATTTGGTTGATTAGACGGACGGGATATCAGAGCATTTATAGAATTAATAGAGATATTTGGCGATTAAAATTGAGTAGTGATAGAGGGATGAGATATAAAGTGATTTGGGGCGATATATCGGTATCAATTTCGAGATCGATATCGGAGGAAACCGATATCGATATTAGAAAAAGACCGATATTCGAGACCTATATATCGATCTCGGCATGTTCTACCCTAATAAAAACTATGAAACCAATAGTTATTCACAAGAAACAAAAGCTGAGGTTCTAAAATTTGATATCGAAATCTGTCAGTTATTGAATGTGACATAGAAAATTTCAAAAAAATTTCATCTGTATACTTCTTCATGCAAAGATTTTTCCACAAAAAATTTTTTCAGCTACGGTCTTTTTTAAGTTAGTAAGAGGGTCAGTTTTCAATAAGAGGGTCAGTTTTAAGAGGGTAAGAGGGTCAGTTTTCAAGATATTATTGAAGGAATAACTATTAAATAAATTTTTTTGTATTTTCCCTTCGGTTTTTAAAGGGCAATTTTTTTTATTTTTTATCTTATCCGTTTCAATTTCACATGAAATATTATGCAATAATCCTTTTGAAATTATATTTTAATTCCGCTTTCACGTGAATTTTTTAACATCTAAAAAATTTATTAAAGAACCCGCCTCGGAAGTTACAAAATCTTTATTGCCCTTATTAAATTCTTTAAAAAATTTTCTTAGATTTAAGTGCATATGAACTCGGAAAATAAATCTTTAAGAGATTTTAAGTCAAAGCATGCGACAAGAGAGAGTGGATTTTAATTAAGAAATCTTTTAAATATTTGCCCTTTATTTTTTTAATTTAATTTTATTTATTATTAATTTAAAATTGTTAAAATATAATTGGTAGGTTGGGTAGGAGATCAAGCGTTGAAAAGAATATTTGAAGTTGAGTCAATATCGGAGATATCCAGGGAGTTGGACGTATATCGGGGTTATTCGACTAATGGTAAAATATCGTCTGTTCGTAAAAATAAATTATAAAATAATTATAAAATAATACTAAAAATAATAAATCAAAGTCTCTAGACCAATAATTGACTCCAAGACAAATTTTTGCTACAACGAAGCAAATTTTTTAAAGATCGACGTCAAAGAAGAGGCGATATTGGGGATATAAAGGGATAAGAGGGAGGTAAGAAGATTTATGAGGCTAAAGATGGAATAAATTTACCAACTTAAAGAGGAAATATGGTAGTTGATTTTGCCTGGATTGTGCTATTCTCCAATGGTCTCAAAATCCATGGAAGCAGCATTATAACGAAGAAGTTCGTTGTTACAAATATAATTATAAATTTTACTAATAATTTATCGTTGGATAATGTCTACAACTTTAAATAAGGCTTGAAATGTTTCATTGAAACAATGTAATAAAATAATCAGAGTCTAATCTACAGATTTGTTACAAATCATGTAAGTCAAAAGGGATAAATAATGATTGGATCCTCTTCATAGTTATAGATTCACCCACTATTTTTTTTGATTTTCTCTGTTATTGAGGTCCGATTGGATTGAAATATTTATCATTTGCTCCTTTTACCCTTAAAATTCAATCCAATCGGACCTCAATAAAATAGAGAAAATTTAAAAATTTGTGTGAATCTATAATTATGAAACAGAGCTTGCCAAAATCAACTTAAATCGACTTTTCAATTTTCTTGTTGTATATGTACATCTTTCCAAACTCTCTTTCTTTTCTTCTCATCAATTGTGTGGAGGAGATTGGTTACCACCACCCTTTCAAATTAAAATAAATTTATGTTTTTTTGGAACTATGATTCGGGGTTGTTTAGTTGGCAGTTGAACAACCAATCAGGAATTTATTAATAAAATTACCTGGTTTTGGTTGTTATTCTGACCGTTTTGATTCTGGGGAAGCATTTGTACCATATTTTGTAGCTTAAATATTGAGCAAAATATACTTTAAATGATCCTTTAAGCCTATATATCTATTACCGTACTTGAAAAATTTTTAATATTTGAAAACTACTAGGATCCGAACCCTGGTCAATAAATATAATTAAATTATCAATAACTATAATTAAATATGCCCTATAAATAGTCATATGTTATAAAAATTTTTTTAATAAAAGTACCTGTGCTTGGAGGTTAAGAAGAGTTGGATGCGCCTAAAAATTTGAAATATCAGCAAAATATTTTCTATTTAATTTTACATTTCCAATCTGAGTACTCAGAGTATTCACTTGATCTTGCAGATATTGAATATAATTAGTTACAGCATCAAGTTGTTGAACAAGATTTGGATTCTATTATATTTATTTTTGAATTCAAGCAATTTAAAAATTAAAATTTTACCTGACCCTGATGCTGATGATTCTAAATTTTTAAAAATTTTTATTTGATTGTAAAATTTTTTAAATCTTAGAAAATCTATACACAGATGTTTGCTATCTTATGTATAATCTAAATTATAGAAACCTGTCTTCGAGTTTGAGTTTTAACTAATTACCGGTTATAGCTTAGGGGAATTTTTTTAAAAAGCAAGTTATTATCTGGTAAAGTGATTAGTTATACATTGATGTCAATTTATATTGGAGTTCGACACCGGGTTTTCCGGGCCCGGAAGCCCGGAAACCGGGTGGGTATTTTGATAAAATCCGATTTTTCGGGGTTTGCGGGTTTTTTAGCCTCGAAGCCCGGGCATGGTCGCTTCTGAAAAACCCGGGCCCGGCCCGGGTCCGATTGAAAAAAACCCTGATACCGGGCCCGACAAATTGAAGATGTCGACCTCTAATTTATATAAACAATTCATACCAGAGGAAGATTCTCGTACAGTTGCCGAATACGTTCTCGCTCTTGAGCAGTAAATTGAAGCTTAAATCAAATTTTATTCACGAACTATTATGTTATATATAATTTTGAACTGGGCTCATCACGTTATCCCTAACAAATGCTAAAAATCCAAATTAACTAGAGATCGGACCGTACCGTACTACACCGTATTTTTTAGATGATCTTCCTAAAAAGAGGGTTTGGGTTAGGATATTTACTATATTAAATCTGTATTCGAGCCCCCCCCCCCCCCCACGCTTTTTGGAATGGATTAATGACAAAGCCCTATGGGTTGTATCAGAAAACATGGTATTTTTGTCACCAGTCTTTTACTTTTTCTATAGGCTGATCCGTAGTTTTCTCTCAATTAAATCAAAATTATTACCACAGGATTTTGTTCTCCTCGATGACGATTTGCAGGTCGACGCGGTGCCTTTACACCAAATTGACAAATGATAGTCGCAACCAGGAAGACCATCAAAAAATAATTGCGGATAGAAATCATTTTTCTCAATTTTAAATTTTTTTTAATCTAAAATAGAATATACACCGTATATTTTATTTATTTTTTTGAAATCCCTGGAAATCCAATAATGATATCGAATCCGTAATTTTCAAATCTGCGGACATTTTAGATCCAGATATCCGAATCCGTCAATCATATAACGAATTAGATGGGAAAAAATTATAGTAAGGCGGCTGGGCTATAGCTATTTATCTCCTTTAGCTAGTGCAAAAGGTTATTCGGCGGTTGGGAGCGAACCAGCATCTTCAGTAGCAGAGGTGGATCGGAATTCCGATTTCCAAAAAAATTTTGATTTCCGAGTTCCGACTTTTGAGCCAGTTCCGATCTCCAACTCTTCCGATTTCCGACACCTCGGACTGTTCCGATCCACCTCTGTACAGTAGACCGGACTGATTTGTTAGCCATTACACCACGCCGCCTACTGCACAGCCTTAGGAAATTAATAGCTATATGCTTTACATTATGTTACTATCGTGTAATTTAAAAACATGACATTTTTGAATATCCCTGTGTTTTTAAAGGCAGATTTATTATTTTCAATTTCACGTGCATCTAAATTTATTTATATTAAATTAAATAGGAAAAGCCGCTTCGGAAATTTAAAATTATTATTCCACGCGTTAAAATCCTTTGAAGTTAACGCATTAAATTTTGAAATTTTATTATCAATTTTAAGTGCATGCGACCTCAAAGACATGCCTTTAAGCTGATTAATAATATTATAATTAATAGAAATTTATTTTTTAATTAAGTTAAACTGAAAATAGAGTGTTTCTTTGTTACTTATGCCATTCTCCCTCTTGCTCCCTCAAATAATTTTTTATAAAATTTATTTTATAAAAGTACATAATGGTCAGCCATTTTCGACCACCTAACTCACTTTATTGTTCCAGTAACATTATTTTAAAAATTATACTGTATGTACCCAGATAATCACCCTCCCTTGAATAACTACCCTCCTTCTCGTAGATATGTTTTCTTTTGAGGGGTTAAAAAATAATTACCCCCATCAAATGTCTAATTTCAAAGCTCGAATAATTCCCCTCCTCGTCTTGAATTTACCCCTCTAGAATTTGCCCTCTTGAATTTACCCCTCTAGTAAGAGGTTGAAACTACTGTAAATAAACTACAAGATACTCATCTCCACACTCTGTTGATAATCTAGATGGTTCCGGATAACCAAAACTAAAAAACTCTTAGACTAACAAAGCCTTACTGAAGCTTCTCTTATATTTTATTTAAACAAATTATTTAATTAATTAAATAAATAAATTAAAAAAATAAATAAAAATGGGAGTAAATAGAGGGGAATATAAATAATAAAAAATTTTAAGGGGAGGGAATTAAGGGGGGAAATTTTTAAATTGATAATTGAGCATCTGACATGTCCCTCTAACAAAGAGGAAATTTAATTTTTTTAAATTTCCATTGTTTATTATAAATAAATTTTTAAAGAGGGAAGCAGTCACAAGAGAAATTGGCATGTGGGCAATGCCAAAAATTTAAAATTACTTCCTGGCTACATGCCAAGGCAAGATTCAATCAATTATAAAAATTATTTTAAAAATTAAATTTAGAAATAAGGATTTGAAGGGTGTTTTAAAGGAAGTTTTACACTAAGTTTTGTTTAATAATTTGAATTTTCTAATGGCGGTTCCGGGTATCCGAAAATTTTCGGTTCAGTATCTAGAACAAGAGAAAAAGGAAGAAAACTTGCCCCAATGGCCTTCCAAAATTCTCAGAATTTTGCCTGCGGCGCTGGAAAGGGAAGAATCCTGGCTTAGGGATCTTCCAACAAGGCTTATAAAATTCTAGAGATTTTCGCTGCGTCGCTAATAAGAAGAAGTCAATCCATTAAATACCCTTCACTTAAATCCTCTGATATTCACCTTTATCAACCCAAATCCCAAGATCAATCTGGGGCAAATTTTAAGGGACCCTCAGATATCTCGATATCCAACGTAATCCCTTTAATTTTAAAATACCCGGAGATGGGGATTTTTAGAATACAGGCTCAAAGAAACTTCGTTTACCGATTACGAAGAGCCCAAGAAAACCCCAAGAAAAGATTAGGAAAACCCCGAAAAAATCCCAAGAAAAGTCTTGGATCATCCATTCAAGGGCCTTGAAAAATAAACAGAACGGTATACGGGCCTCAGATAAACGGTATAAACGGTATACGGTTTTTTCAAAATTCAATTTTTTTGAAGATTGCCGTTTCAGTCATTCGAAAACAACGCTTAAATAAATTAACCCCCATACGTACTTCATAAGAAAAAATCTTATTTTTGAAAAATAATTTAGGGACTAGTAAACCTTGAAGGACTTGTATATTTCCTTGAAAATAATAAAAGGAAATAGTAAATTTTGTAGATAATTAGAGCCTGAGCGGTGCATAGAAACGGCATGGATATAACAAAATGCCTGTGGATATCCGCCTCCATCCCCAGTATATATCTTGATGTTTTAGATACAGTAATTAATGCTCTTTCGAATGTTCTATCGTATTCCAGTATTGAACAAAAACTTGAACAAAACTTTAAATGAGTGATTGAGCATCTGACATGTCTCTCTAACAAAGAGGAAATTTAATTTTTTTAAAAATTCCATTGTCTATTAAAAAAATTTTTTAAAGAGGGAAGCAGTCACAATAGAAATTGGCATGTGGGCAATGCTAAATGCCAAGGCATGATTCAATCAATTAAAAAAAATTTTTAAATGAAGAAAGAGTTGAATGAAGTTTTGAATTTGCTATTAAAAAAAGAAATTTTCAAGTGAAGTTTATCCTTTTTAAAAATCCGATTTCCATTCGAGAACAAATTGTGCCGCTATAATTTAATAAACAGTCTCAGCAAGTCTAAGTTGATAAGTAAAGCCTCTTTGATCTACTTAGTCTATTCCAGACCAATCCCCCTCCTTCACATACAATTTATTATTCTACATTCTTTTGCTCGTCACTCGGACAATACCTTGTGTATGTACCATAGGATCAGCAGAGTTTACAAAGTTTATTCTGTGATTAACCCATTGGTGATTATATTGTTGTTGGAGATTGTTTATTCCTCCATATGCAGACCATCCATCACTAACAATAGTATTCTTTTTAAAAATCCGATTATCAATCGAGAACAAATTGTGTCACTATAATAGAGTTCGGCAGAATCGCATTCCCGGGATCCCGGAACGGGATTTTTTTCAAAATTTTGTACGGGACGGGATCCCGCGGGATTAATCCCGTAAATCCCGGTAATCCCGTTTTCAAATTTCCAGGGATCCCGCCGGAATACCGGGATTTTTACGATTGTTTGTAAAAATAAATTCATATCACTATTTGTAAAAATCAATTCAATCAGACTTTTAATTTTTTAAAATCGCAAGATATCCCCCTTTATCCCCCGATATCTCGAGGTCCTATATCCACAATAACTCTCTTACTCACTCTATATCACTAAATATTCACGTCAATCCTCGATATCCACCTGATCTTCAACTAAATGGCACGTCTTAGATGAATGATGTTTTGACTGAGGAGTGCTTAATGAAAGTTTGTAATACTTTCCTAATAATTTTAGATCTAGTAATAATTTTAGAAAATTTTTATTAAAGCTTGGAATAAATTTTAGTTTTTTTTAAAATTTAGACATAGAGAAAATAACCTTCCACTCAAACATCAGTCGAAAAAATAGCCGCCGTGTGCTATTTAAGAGGAAATACGGTAGTCTATTTTGCCTGGATTGTGTTTTTCCCTAATGGTTTAGGCAGTATTAATCCAATAAAATCCATAAGATGAACATTATAATGGAGAAAGTTGGATTTCACAAATATAATTATAAGTTTGACTAATAATTTATCGTTAAATAATGTCTACAACTTTAAATAAGGCTTGAAATGTTTCATTGAAACAATGTAATAAAATAATCAGAGTCTAATCTACAGATTTGTTACAAATCATGTAAGTCGAGAGGGATAAATAATGATT
Source organism: Meloidogyne arenaria (assembly GCA_036172955.1). Lineage (NCBI taxonomy): Eukaryota > Metazoa > Nematoda > Chromadorea > Rhabditida > Meloidogynidae > Meloidogyne > Meloidogyne arenaria. The sequence goes on along the minus strand of JARQAB010000033.1, from coordinate 3,497,155 downwards.
GGATCCTCTTCATAGTTATAGATTCACCCACTATTTTTTGGATTTTCTCGATGTTAGTGAGGTCCAAATGGATTGAAAATTTTTACAAGACTTTAAAATTCAATCCAATCGGACCTCAATAACATAGAGAAAATTTAAAAATTTGAGTGAATCTATAATTATGAAACAGAGCTTTCCAAAATCAACTTAAATCGACTCTTCAGTTTTCTTGTTGTATATGTACATCTTTCCAACCTCATTTTCTTCTCTTCTCTTCATTTGCGTGGAGGGGCTCGGTTGCGCTTTAAAATGAATTTATACAAGTTTTTTGGAACTCATGTTGGGGATTGTTTAGTTAATCAAGCTAAAAGCTAAATACTATTCTTATTAAAATAACACGTATTTCTTAATAAAATTACCCGGCTTGGTGGGTTATTCTGATCATTTTGATAACGGGCAAGCAATTGTTCCATCTAAAAATTGAAGCAAAATAGAGTGCTTTAAATGACATTCTAAACCAATTTATCCATTTCCGTACTTGGATAATTTTTAAAAATTATCAGTAAACTATTGGGATCTAAATCAAAGGCTGTGCGCCTAAAATTTTTCATGAAACGCCAAACGCTAAACTCCAATTTTCAAATTTTAAAAAACCGCCAAACGCAAAACGTCAAAAATCGTGCAAAAATGAACGCCAAACGCCTAGATTTTTAGAATCTATTAAGGCCCCAAAAACGGAATTCATTTTTTTAGAGCCAACAACAAAAATTATGGATATTTGAGAAGTCATGAGTAGGGCGTGTCAAAATATGCACGGAAAATCCCAAAATATGCGCATATATATGCACCGAAAAAGCCCAAAATATGCACCAAGATATGCAAAATATGCTCTAAATATACAGCAAAAATAACGAAAATATGGGAACTTATGCAGTTTGGGTATGCTTTTTTTAGCCACGCCCCCTTTTCTTTTCCACCATCAATCAACCTTATTTTGTACACAATGGTCAGCCTTTCCTTCTCCCTTTTTCTTCTCCACATCAATCAAACACATATACAAGAATGATAGAAGCTATCCTCTAGTAAGTGCAACTCGGCTAATTTGATTGATGTGGAGAAGAAAAGGGAGAAGGAAAGGCTGACCATTGTGTACAAAATAAGGTTGATTGATGGTGGAAATAGAAAAAGGGGGCGTGGCAAAAAAGCATAACCAAACTGCATAAGTTCCAAAATATGCTTTAAAAAATTAATATTTGAGGTAAAAAATACTAATTTAGCATTTAAATTGCAGTTTAAGAGCACTTCTAAAAGATTTTATGAACTTACTTCAATTAAAAAAATTTTTTTGAAAAAAAAATTTTCGCGAAAAATTTTTCGAAAAATATTTTCAACAAATTTTTATTAAAAATTTTTTTGCCCAAAAAATTCGAAAATTTTGAAAATTTTGCCTGATTTTTACTAAAATTTTTCAAAAAATGCCAAAATATGCACAAATTTTGGTAAAAATATGCAAAATTTACCAAAATATGCACAGATATGCAAATATGCACGAAAGTACCGAAATATGCAAAAATATGCATTAAGAACCGGGTTCTAAAGTGCTCTAACCGATGTAAAAACACCATTTTTGAGCGTTTCAGCTCATGGCATATCCGCATGCAAAATATGCATTTGCATGTTTTGACACGCCCTAGTCATGAGTCATTAATCATTTTTTATAAAAAAATTCAAGAAAAGTGGGAAAAGCATCGAACAGGATCTGAAGGGATATCGAGGGGGTTTTAAGTACTGATTTACCCTTGTTCTCCTGAATTAAAGGGATTTGAAGTGGCTACGAGGATATTAGAGGACTCTTCCTTTTTTAAGAGGATTTGAAGCAGGTATATTGAGAGATTATAGGAAAGCGCACTAGCTTTGACATCTATCGGTGGGATCGGGGATATAAAGGATAACTGAGCACTAAATAATTATAGAGGCTAAATTGGAAAGACTTTTGGGGCTATGATTTGGGGCTATGATCCAAATAATTGCTTTTATCCATGTTTTTGAATTTGTACGATAAATAAGCACAGAGTTCAAAAATTTTTTAATAAGATAACCTGTAATTGGAGGTTAATCAGAAGGTTTGGATCCGCCTAAAAATTTTAAATGTCAACAAACTATTTTTTAATTAATTTTACATTTGCGACGATATTCAAAATATCTTCCACAGGAGTATGCATATTTAAAATATATCCAATTACAGCATTAAACATGCCTGCATGTGTTCGATCCTATATATTTTTTAAATTAAATCAATTATAAAAATTCAAATTTTTACATGAACTTGAGCTTGATGATTCTAAATTTTTAAAAATTATATGTATTCAAAGAAAATATAATCTATGTAATCAAGCAAGTTTACATCGGGAAAATTTGGAAATCTTATAGTTATGAAAAGAATTTTTTTGGTGCCGTGTGATTTGGGCAGTGGTGAATTGGGCAGTGAGTAATTTGGGCAGTGAGTGATTTGGGCAGTAAACGTTTTTAGAAAATAAATTTTACACGCAAAAACAATTTGAGTAACGTTAGAAGAATAATTTTGAGTGATTTGGGCAGTAACTTATAATTTTTAAATTATTTAAAATTGATAAGAAAAATTCCGGAAATTTTTATTCGACTTAAAGTAAATCCAAAATTTGAACATATTTTTCCAAAACTATTTTGACCTTTTCCAGATATTTTGGACCTATCTTGAGACCTAAAAACTTAAAATAGGAATTATTTCTCAATTTTTCATACCTTAAATCTACTTATCACTTAGGGAAACGTCAAAATTGAGACCAAGACGATTTCAACAAAGGGTAAGGTTGTACCTACAACGTTATCAAAATGAAAAAGGGGTGCGGTTCTTTGAATTTTTGCGTAAATAATTTAAAAATAATAAGTTACTGCCCAAATCACTCAAAATTATTCTTCTAACGTTACTCAAATTGTTTTTGCGTGTAAAATTATTTTTTAAAAAACGTTTACTGCCCAAATCACTCACTGCCCAAATTACTCACTGCCCAATTCACCACTGCCGTTTTCACCAGACACGATTTTTTTCGACGTATTTTATCCGTTTTTCTAATAACCGTATGTCATCTGATTAGTCTTTGCAGGTCTTTGCACTACCTTCCTATAGAGGATTTCCGGCATCATTTTTTATAAATTAAAAATGATTGTTCAAGAATTAGAAAATCAAAAACCATAACGGATTGAAAAGAATTTTTAAGTACTTAAATTTGACAAAAATATTACTTAGCTTTTATAAAAGAAACAGTGAAAAAGCGCCGGGCCTATAGTTGCCTGCGTGATATAGGGTTCATCAAATTGGATTATTAAAATTAAAGGTCTGGGTCACCCAGCTTAGATTTTTTGTTAATAAATAAAACAATTCAAACCGGAGGAAGAAGATTAAATAAAGTCTGAACACGTTGTTCATCAGTAATTTGCGGCTTAAAATAAATTTAGGTATTATGAATATTATATTTATATAACTAGTAACAGGGTTATACTTTTTAGCCATATTAAAAACATAATCAAAAATAAAAAGTATTTCTGAAAATTTGGGACAATTTGGCGACTTTGATCAAAGATTTGAAACTAGTGTTCGGCAAATGGACTTTTCCGGTGCCGGTATTCAAATCTAAGTTTATGGGTCAATTATGCTTTGTAAAATTAATTTAGTGAGGGGATTTGAAGAATATAGTCGACAAAATATTTTTCAAATTAATTTTACATTTGCAATGCGTTGACTCAGATCGTTCACTTGACTTTGCAGGTTACTAATATAACGAATTACAGCATCAATCCTTTGTGCTTGTGTAGGACCCTATACAATATTTATTCATTTTTACTTTAATAAATCAATTATAAAACAACAAATTCTTACCGTAAATTGAGCCCGAATATTCTAAATTTTTAAAAATTTATATTTTATTCGAAGAAAATTAAAGTGATCGAGCAAGTTTAGATCGGTAAAATTAAGAAAATTCTTATTATTAAGAACATCATTTTTTAGACGTATATTATCCGTTTTTCTGATTACCATAAGTCAGCTAAGAAGTGTCTTCCTAGTTGAACGGCACTCTGAGAAGGGTACACCCCAAGGTACCGCCGAGCTATAACTTTGTTATAAATTTTCGAATCCGAGGCGCCCTAGTATGGTTTGATTCAGCTTGTCGAGTTGCATCGAACCATACCACGGCGTCCCAGATCGACATTTTAGAACAAAGTTATAGCTTGGCAGTATCTTGGGCTCGCGGTCCTTGGCCTGCTCCCCTCTGAGAAGCTACAAAAAATAAAGCTACCTCCCGATGAAGGGGGCAAATAGAGCTACTTCTTTCTATCAAATTGAAATCAATGGCAGAAATATCGAAAAGAATTTATCAAAATAATAAAAATGCCGGACCAATAATGGTCTTTGTCTTGATAGTCTATGTAATATTGGATAAAACGGGTCGATACATCATATAGGATTCGACAAGATCAATTACTACATTTAAAGGTTTGGATCTCCCAGCTCAGATATCTTCATTAATAAATATAAAACAATTCAAACCGGAGGAAGGCGATTAAATGCATTCCGAATAAGTTGTCGAGTGGTAATTTGCGGCTTAAAATAAATTTTATTTAAAAATTATGCATATTATAAATATATTTATAACTGCTAACAGGGTGATACTTTTGGCCGTGCTTTAAACTTTAATACAAAATAAAAAGAATTTGTGATAAAAAATATATATAATTTGTCTTTATATGTAGCTTACATTTCCTCCACTTCCTTGCCCTCCTCCTCCAGAAGATGCTAAGACGACGATCTCGTAGATAATCACCAAAAGAATGGATGCAATAATGATTTTATTGCCAAACAAACACATGTTGTTCAAGAAAATTTTTTTTGAATTTTTAAATCTGAATTAGATAGTTATATTACAAATTATATATTTGAACACTCGTCTAGAGGCAATTTAAACAAATGCGGAAATTTGCGAGGGACTAGAAATAATTAGGGGATTAACAGTATATACACGGGGATTTAGTACGAGTAAGAGGTTTTAGGAGGGTAAAAAGTCGAGAGGATGTGAGAGGGATTTCCGATTTTCGTTAAACGGGTTGGCTCGATCACTGGTATACAGTCGAACCGAATATTTGATGCACCTCACATAAAACCCTTTACTTTAAAAATTTCTTTATTTTACTGGCTCGAGGAGCTGAGCGATACACCCTACCTAAATATATCTCATGTTAGTCTAGAATTTTTAGACAGGGCATGTTTTAAGTTAACTTAGAGTAGTGCTAGGGTAGGAAATTTGTGACTCCAACTTAGGAAATTTAAAAATTTTGGTTTGGAATCAGTATCCTGAGCATATGTTTTTGTAGAGGCAAGTCAGCAGATTAGTTTCATGAAAGAATATATCTAATTTAATTAAAATATGACATTTTTTGAATTTTCCCTGTGTTTTTAAAGGCAGATTTATTATTTTCAATTTCACGTGAATTTAAATATTATTTATTAAAGTTAATAGGAAAAGCCGCTTCGGAAATTGAAAATCATTATTCTACGTGTTATAATCCTTTGAAAATAATGCATTAAATTTTGTAATTTTTTATATATGTGCATGCGACTTCAAAAATATGCCGCTAAGAAACTTACGAAATGATAATTAATAAAATTTATTTTTTAATTAAGTTAAAGGTATTTCTTTGTCTCCCCCCCCCCTGCCCCCTCAAATAATTTTTTGATATTTACATAATGGGGAATCATTCTCGTCAACTCATCTCACTTTATTGTTCCAGTAGCATTATTTAAAAAATTATATACTGTATATACTCAAATAATTACCCTCATTACCCTCCTTCTGTTAATTACGCTTTCTTGTGAGGGGTTAAAAATCTTCATCAAATGCTTATATCAAATGCGTAATTTCAAAACTCGAATAATTCCCCTCCTCGCCTTGAATTTACACCTCTAGATAAACCTTGAATGGGTACACCCCAGCTTACCGCGAGCCCAACTCGTCGCAGAGCTATAACTTCGTTCAGAATGGTCGAATCCGGGACGCCCTTGTATGGTTCGATTCAACTCATCGAGGCGCATCGAAACATACCAAGGCATACCGGATTCGACAATTCTGAACAAAGTTATAGCTCTGCGGTAAGTTGGCCTGCTCCCCCTTGAATTTATACCTCTAATAAATTACACGGTACTTATCTCTCCACACTCTCCTGATAGACTAGATAGTTCCGGATATCTCAAACCCCCAAAAAACTCTTAGACTAATAAAGACTTATTGAAGCTTCTTTTATATTTTATGTAAACAAATTATTAAATTAATTAAATAAAAATTTAAAAAATAAATAAAAATGGGAGTAAATAGAGGGGAATACATATAATAAATAATAAAAAATTTTAAATGGGAAGACTTAAGGGGGGAGGGAATTTTTAAATTGCTGAATGGACATCTGACAAGTCCCTCTATACAAAGAGGCAATTTAATTTTTAAAAATTTTTCATTGTCTATTAAAAAATTTTTTAAAGAGGGAAGCAGTCACAAGAGAAATTGTCATGTGGGCAATGCCAAAAAGGCTTGTGGGCAATGCTAAATGCCAATGCATGATTTAATCAATTAAAAAAAAATTATTTAATTAAATGAGGGAAGCGTTGAGGTAAGACTTTGACTCAGCAACACAACAAAAAACATGTTTTTCTAATGTAATTAAATGCCTGAGTCGACTCAGCTCGGCGAGCTCTTTCGAATGAGCTACTATTTGCATATTCGAATTTTTGACCCCAAAAATCAGCTTGGCCCCCCTATGGTTTTTCGAATTTCAGGGGTCTGTAAATCCGGGAAAAACGCAATAGTAGACCGTTTTGAGCACTTTTATAGTGATAACTGAACTCATCGCATGTTGCTGAGTCAAAGTCTAGCCAGAGTTGAATAAAGTTTTCAATTGGCTATTAAAAAAGAAATTTTCGAGTGAAGTTTATTCTTTTTAAAAATCAGATTACGGTTCGAGAACAAATTGAGCCACTATACTAATATAAAAGCTAGTCTCAGCAAGTCAAATTTGATCGTAAAAGCCCCTCTGGATCCGGCTGTCCAGGCTCAATCCCCCTTTGCATAGATTTTATATTTCTACCTTGGAAAAACTGTTATTCTATTTTGCTCGTCGACTGGGTAGAGGTTGTTTTGGCGCCGGACCGTTTTGGCGCGAGAACAAAAAAGTGGCACTTAGGCGAGACCTAACTTAATAAAAATTTTCCCAAATTTCTTTAACATCCTTGACTACCTCCTCCAGAAATTTCAGAATTTTTCATCAAATATCTCTGAAGTTATAAATAGTCGATAGACCTCGAAAAATTAGGCATTTTTCAGAAAATCAATATTTTTGGCCATAATTTCTAAAATTCTTGCTCAAAAATTCTGAAATTTTTGGAGAACCTAGATAAAGTTACGAGAGTTATTATTGAAAAATTTTATCATTTTCGATAACAAACCCGCTATCTTATAAGCCCGCGCCAAAACGGCCATGTCTCCGTCGACCCGGACAGCCCTCGGACTAAATACTTGCTCTATATCCAAAATTACCGGGAATCACAGGATAAATGTTTCATTAAAAATAAAATGCAAATTTAAAAAAATCTTCCAAATTTTAGGTCCCAACAATCTAAATCGACTCTTGCCTAATTATTAAAAATAAAAATTCAAAAATAAAATAAAAATTTTAATTAATTTTCTAGAGAATTTGTCATAAAATAAAAAAAAAATTTAAATCAAAATCTTAAATATTTTTTTCTTTCCAATTCATGTCAAAAATATATAAATTTCTTTTCTCTTTAATATCTACCGCCACTGTTGACCATTTCGTTTACGGCATGAGCTGCTGCAGCCCGCGCAGCTTGATTTGCCGCCTATAAAATTTTCTTTGATTTTAAGAACATTTAAAGAGAAAAGTTTTAAAAATTGAGACTTGTAAGCACTGATTGGACTCATAAGGGCATGGGTCATTAGATTAGGAGCCTGCATTCTAGGAGCTGTAAGTGGGTAGTAGCTGTTACAAGAGGAGCTGTTAGTAAGTGTTTGTCCTGTGAATCTAAGAAGGGGAACCTGACTTTTTTTAAAGATTACCGGATTACCCATTCGAAACAACTCTTAAATAAATTACCTACCCCCATGTGTAATTTACAAGAAAAAAATCTTATTCCTTGAAAAATAAGAGTTTAAAGGAATGGTAACTTTGAAGAACTTGTACATCAGAAGTGGGTAGGAAATGGTGAATGTGCAGGAAATCGGAACTGTCGGAAATTGGAAATGGCCCAAAAGTCGGAATTCCGATCCATTTCTGTTGTAAATTTTTTTGAAATTAATAAAAGGAAATAGAGTCAATTTAGTAGATAAATAGAACCAGACCTGTGCATGGATACGGTATGGATATATAACGTATTTTCTCTAATAGAATGGCCGGCCGTTCTATTTTTCAATCACCTTCCAAAGGGCCATTCTATTAGAGACGGCCATTCCAATAGAGAATTTACGGTACATCAAGATGCCCTCGGATACCCTCCTGTATTTGCCGAACATACCCGACTGACCCAAAATCCCTGCCCAATCACAGGCCATTTTATAAGGGCTTGACTTTTAAAAATAATTTTTTTATTTCAAAATACCCACATTCTGAACATTTCTATCAGACATTACACCATTACTAAATTCTTGCCGTGCCTTGTTAATACTAAAACCGGTCCCATTACCACGGTAGAAACTGTGCACCTTTTAATTTAAAATTTTAAAAAATTTTTTAAAAATTCTGAACACCTTAAACAACGAAAGACACATTCCCGCAAATGCAACGGTAAATGCAAAGGTTGGAACGAGCATAATAAGCCCAATAAACCAGTGATCTCTTCAAGAAAAAAAAATATTTTTTGAAATAATTTTTTAGTAAAAAAATAGTCAGACCTCTCTTTAAGAGACCCAGTGCCCGGGTATACCCAAGGCAACGTAGAGCTATAACTTCGTTCAGAATTGTCGAATCCGGGACGCCCTGGTATTGTCCGATGCGCAACGAGTAGCGGATTAGACCCATATCAGTGCGTTTCTGATTCGACAATTTTGAACAAAGTTATAGATCTGCGGTAATTTGGGCTTGAGGACCTTGGAGTGTTCCCCCTTAAATTTTTCACAAATAAACTCTGTCTAAAAAAGCTAAATATGCAATTATATTTTCGATATCATGCTTTTAAACAAGATTATATTTCAAAATATTTTAATATTTTGACCAATTTTTGGCACTTATGGCAACAATTTGCCTATTTATTTCAATGATTTTATGGCCCTAATTTTCGGTTTTGTTTCAGTAATGATCCACTTCCATTAATGAGGGTATCTTAAAAGAAGGAGAGAAGAGGGCGGGGATAGCTTATCTAGAAGAAATGGATGGAGGAGGATAGGAGAGGGGGATATCTGAGTGGAGGGGGGAATTAGAGGAGGAGAATCAGAGGAGGATATCTGCTTATAATGAGGTCTGACCAAATAATTTTAGTTTAATTTACTTAAATGCTTCAATAGTGTTAGTCCACCCACTGAAAATTAAAAAAATTTTAAATAAATTTCTCAATAAAATTTTAAATTTACACGGCGTAGGAAAGTCCAAACATTTGAACTAAACAGAAAATTGTATGGAAGAAAAGGACCAGGAAAAACATCATAAAATTGAATGAAGAATCATCACTTTTAATTTTTAAAAAAATTAATTTTTATTTTTTAATTAAAAATATTTTTGAGAATATTATGGAGTGCTAGATAAGCTGATAAAATATAACCAAAAAATTTGGGTTATCAAAAAAGTTTTTAATGAGATAAGAGAGAGGTGTATCCACCCTATGGAAGGAAAGGACAAAGTACAATTGGAACTCGTTTTTAACTAAACTAAGGATTTTTACTAGAGATCTACCTCTTTTTACTACCCCGATCCAGGTTGCTAATCCCTGACCAATGACGAGTTATGCCAATCCCCAACCCCATCAACCCTTCTCTCGAACTCTATGTTCCCCGAAAAAGTTCGTCACCCCAAGAAGGTAGACCAGCCCTAAATTTTACCGTTTAATAGAAAAAGACTCATTGCCAGGTTGAAAGTTTCCTAAGATCCCAATATCAGGTTCACTCATAAGAAGGAATGATTCTTCCGAGACTAGGGAAGTGTCGGTACAAAAGACAGGTACAAAAAACCGGAACGAAAAAAAAGACCGGAACCGGTCTTTTAACCCCTCCCTTTGCCCGTTCCGGTCTTTTTTTCAACTGCCTTTTGTACAGGAGACACTAGGGGCTTTAAAAACGAGATTAGACTGCCAAAAGATGAAAATAAAAAATATTTTTTCCTCGAAAAATTTACCGAAAAGCTTTGTAAACAGGTCGGAACCATAAAAGGAATGCACAGGGAGTAAACAATATAAGTTGAATAATTGAGAGAAACATCAAGCCAAAACCACCACCGGCAAACAAAAAATAAAATAGGGCACCCATAACGTTGCTAGAGAGTGCAAGAACATAAATTAGATAAACATAGTAGACAAGACGAACAGTCTCCTGATTTGATAGAGAAAAAGAATTTAATAAAAACACAAAAATCAGAAATAAAACTTTCCGAAAAATAAATCAGAATTAATTAAAACACAAAAATCAGAATTTAATTAAAACACAAAAACCAGAAATAAAACTTTCCGAAAAATAAATCAGAATTAATTAAAACACAAAAATCAGAATTTAATTAAAACACAAAAATCAGAAATAAAACTTTATGGAAAACAAATCAGAATTAATTAAAACACAAAAATCAGAATTAAATAAAACTTTCCGGAAAACAAATCAGAATTTAATAAAAAAACAAAAATCAGAAATAAAACTTTCCGGAAAACAAATCAGAAAAATTAAAACACAAAAATCAGAAATAAAACTTTCCGAAGAACAAATCAGAATTTTCAAAACACAAAAATCAGAATTAAATAAAACTTTCCGGAAAACAAATCAGAATTTAATAAAAACACAAAAATCAGAAATAAAACTTTCCGGAAAACAAATCAGAAAAATTAAAACACAAAAATCAGAAATAAAACTTTCCGGAGAACAAATCAGAATTAAAGACAAAAATCAGAAATAAAACTTTCCGGAAAAAATCAGAAAAATTAAAACATAAAAATCAGAAATAAAACTTTCAGGAGAACAAATCAGAATTAAAGCACAAAATCAGAAATAAAACTTTCCGGAAAAAAATCAGAAAAATTAAAACACAAAAATCAGAAATAAAACTTTACGGAAAACAAATCAGAAAAATTAAAACACAAAAATCAGAATTTAATTATAACTTTCCGGAAAACAAATCAGAATTTAATTAAAACACAAATCAGAATAAATAAAACTTTCCGGAAAACAAATCAGAATTAATAAAAACACAAAAATCAGAATTAAATAAAACTTTCCGGAAAACAAATCAGAATTTAATAAAAAAACAAAAATCAGAAATAAAACTTTCCGGAAAAAAATCAGAAAAATTAAAACACAAAAATCAGAAATAAAACTTTACGGAAAACAAATAAGAAAAATTAAAACACAAAAATCAGAATTTAATTATAACTTTCCGGAAAACAAATCAGAATTTAATTAAAACACAAATCAGAATAAATAAAACTTTCCGGAAAACAAATCAGAATTAATAAAAACACAAAAATCAGAATTAAATAAAACTTTCCGGAAAACAAATCAGAATTTAATAAAAAAACAAAAATCAGAAATAAAACTTTCCGGAAAAAAATCAGAAAAATTAAAACACAAAAATCAGAAATAAAACTTTACGGAAAACAAATCAGAAAAATTAAAACACAAAAATCAGAATTTAATTATAACTTTCCGGAAAACAAATCAGAATTTAATTAAAACACAAATCAGAATAAATAAAACTTTCCGGAAAACAAATCAGAATTAATAAAAACACAAAAATCAGAATTAAATAAAACTTTCCGGAAAACAAATCAGAATTTAATAAAAAAAACAAAAATCAGAAAAAAACTTTCCGGAAAACAAATCAGAAAAATTAAAACACAAAAATCAGAATTTAATAAAAACACAAAAATCAGAATTAAATAAAACTCCGGAAAACAAATCAGAAAAATTAAAACACAAAAATCAGAATTAAATAAAACTCCGGAAAACAAATCAGAATTAATAAAAACAAAAAAATCAGAATTAATAAAAACACAAAAATCAGAAATAAAACTGTCCTGAAAAAATCAGAATTAAAACACAAAAATCAGAATTTAATAAAAACACAAAAATCAGAATTAAATAAAACTTTCCGAAAACAAATCAGAAAAAATTAAAACACAAAAATCAGAATTTCATAACAATTTAAAACTTTCCGGACACACACAGAATTTAACAAAATCAGAATTTTATACATCTTAGGAAATATAACAAAACACATCAAACTTTCCGGAAAACATCAAAACACAAACAAAACACAAAAATCAGAATTTTCAATATAAAATGAAATATTCACTTGAAACTGTGCAGGAATTTCCACATCAATATCCTGATAAAAACAAGGCTCCAACGGTATAATTTTGGGTAGAGGAGGCCAATTATGAGGCGGTCTCTGCCCATTACCCGCACGTTGTTGTTGACGTGCGCGGTTGTCCAAATCTTGTTGGCGTCGAATTAATTCCTTTGAAAAAATTTTTTTTCAGAAAAATTCTGAAATTTTTAATCAACTTGTTCACGCCGGCGCAACTCTTCTTGCTGGCGAAACAATTCTTCTTCACTAATCGGCACGGTTGCTTGAGCCTCAAAAATCATTTTTTAAAATATTTACAAAATTTTTTTAAAAATCCTAAAATTTAAAATATGTTAATCTCATTTATTAGTAACCCCGATAAAATATCTCTTAATTTAAAATAATTTATTTCTGAGTGGGACGTTTAGGCGCTATAACGTTTTGGCGCAACCATATAAATATAAGTTCTGAATTTTGTTCTGATTTTTTAAAATATGGCCAGCCGTGGGGTTTGAGGAGCTGCATAAGCTTTTTTATTTTTTATTCCTCCTATCTAATCGTGTCGGGCTAATTCAAGAAACTGACAGGTCACGGAACGACAAGTCACAGAATTACCAAATCACTGAATGACCAAAAAAGGAACATTTTAAAAATCAGAATTTAAAAAAAATTCTGATTTCTAAAAATATTTTGATTTATAAAACGTTCCGTGACCTGTCTGTTTTGCAATTTGGAATTCCTCGAGCTAGCCCCGATCCTATCTAATATATACTTTAGTATAAGGACGTTTTCTCACCCCATAGCTAATATCCTAAAAATTAGGTTCGATTGAAAATAAATTTTTTCAAAGGTTATTTTTGGAAGGTTCTAATTTTCGAAGAGAACGAAAAAAATTCTTAAGAAAAGCAAAGAAAACAAGTGCCAAAATCGTTAAACTATGCAATTCTTGAGGCTTTCAACAATAATCCATAAATGCCTAGCATGGACGAAAGGAAAGAAGAAAATAGAAAAAAAATAAAATGAAAAAGGAAACAAAAAAGGATAGAATCTCTACCCATTTTTTAGCTTGGCATAGTTTCTCTGGGGGGGGGGGGGGGATTTAAGAGTTGAGTATTTTTGTTAGAAAAGAATAAATATGGAAACCAAAGTCAAGAGAGGATGGAAGAGTAAAAAATCAAAAAAATAATTTTTTAAAAAATCATTTAATATAGAGTTGACCGGTATTGGGATTCCGACATAAAATCTGGATCGTGATTCAAAAAAAAACCCGGGATAATCCCGCCCGATCAGGATCCCAATACCGGCTAATTTTACAAAAATATCAAGGAAAAACGAAAATAAGTTTAATTCAACGGACATATTTCTTAAAAAATTCGAATAAAAATTTACAGAGGAATCCGGGAAAATATAGGTATATTCAGAAAATAGTTATTCCTGGAAATAGGTATTTAGAAAATACCAAGTGTTCCACGAATGAATCCTAGCAGTTAGGACCTGGGCCTGTTTATTGACTTTGCCGGATCCTGGGCCTGTAGTTAAGGAAAAACCCAGGCCCAGGGAAAACCAAGGAAGGTCAAAAAATGCCTGGGCCTGGACTTTGGGCAAAGGAAAAACCCATGAATTGGTCCAGACATAGCTCGATCATTAATTCATACCACCACCTAACAAATGAATTTTATTTTTTGAAAAAATAGACCGGGAGGCGTGTCGACGCAGAAGACCCACAGACAGAAGACCCAAGGACAGAAGACCCACAGACAAAAGACCCACAGACAGAAGACCCACAAGGACAGAATACCCACAGACAAAAGACCCACAACTATTTTTCAGTTTTATTGTGCATAAATTTTGGCGCGAGGGATGTTGTTAATTTTATTAGTTTTCCATAATAAGAGGGTGATCCAACAACGGGAAAAGTTGTTTCGATATTAGTGAAGGTCGTTCCAATAATCGGAAAGGTTGTTCCAACAATGTGGGAAGTTGTTCCAACAACGGGGATATTATTTTAAAAATGGGGAATGTTGTTGCAAAAACGGGTAAAGTTGTTCCAATGATGGGAATCTTGTCCCAATGACCGGGGAGCTTGTTAACAAAGGGGGATCTTGATTTTCCGAATTTTCGGGATTTTTAATCCGGTCCAGGGTTCTTGTCCTTTCAAAATTCCCTAAATGTTTGACTGCGACGATGAAAAGAAAAAGTAGATCAAAGGGACATTTAGTATCAAGGGGTATTTAAGATAAACTTAATACCCCTTGATCTAAGATTAATACTCCTTGATAAAAGATTAACTAATACCCTTTTATCCTTCTATATACCTCCATATGGAGGGATATAGGATTAGAAGTGGTCAAGGGTATTGGAGATATGCAAGGATGTCGTGGATCATTGGTATTAGCTGAGATTAGGTAATTATTTCTGAGTAAGATGGGGGGATGATAAAAGCGGATTAGTAGGATTAAAAAAGCTTAGAAGGTTTAAATCCGTTTACATCGCTTTTCTCCTGACATATCCTTTTTCTGCTTGAGAGAGATATCGGAGTATTCCTTCTCCCGGCTCCTGTTATAAACAATTTACGGATAAGAATAGACATCGGTGCATTTGAGGTTTTAAACCATATCCGCTAAATCCCACGCTATTCCTACATATCATAACCCGACTCTTCAATCCACTTTTTCATTAATCAAATTTAATTGAATTAACTTTGAAATAAAATTTTTTTAATATTTTAAAATTACTTATATTTTTTTAATCTTGTGCCTAGAAAAATAGACGAGTCTTTTTCAAAAATTTCAGAAAATTTCTTCTTAAGTTTTGGAAAAAAATTTTTCTTGTGGGTCTTTTGTCTGTGGGTATTCTGTCCTTGTGGGTCTTCTGTCTGTGGGTCTTTTGTCTGTGGTTCTTCTGTCCTTGGGTCTTCTGTCTGTGGGTCTTCTGTCACTACGCCACCGGGAGGAAACTTAACTAGCCTAAGAATAATTTAGAGAAAAAGTAAAAGTCAGAGCAATTATTATTAGAGAATGGATCCAGTCTGGATTTTTCCTGGACCCAGAATCAGGATCCAGACATTTTTGGATCGTTCTGGATTTTTTCTGGATACAGATCAAGAATCCTGTCCAGATTACTAAGCTAAATCCAGATCCAGTTTGAAAATACCGATCTCTAATTATTATCATGAATAATACAGTGTAGGTCAATGTACAATTATCACTAGTGAGCGGAAAAATCGATTTTGCCGGATTCGGACGCGGATTTGGCGGTAATTCTTCGGTTGTATTCCCCCTACTTTTTTCTGACCATTTTTTCATTTTTCCTTCCCTTTCTCACTTATTTTTCATGAGGCAAGTATCAAAAAGGGTTTATGAGCGTATTTATTTCTTGTTTTTTCGAAGGATAATAAAGAGAGAAACAAGGTACCAAAAACTAAAAAATTTGAGAAATATCACCAAATCGTTTTCCCCACAGAAATTCATGAAAATATTTCGGTACGTAAATATATGTTGGTATTGCTACCTGCGTATTTTACCATGAAGAAGTCCAAGCTCTTCGAGCCAAGCATCGAAATCGTTGTAGCTTAGTCGCAATTTGTCACCCAAATCAATCATTTTAAAATTTTTTAGCTGCTTTATATTGGGTTATTGAATGATGTAAATGAACTTTTCCAGAACTTTTCTAATGTATATGTACATTCATAATACTTTTCGATATTTGCCTCATGAAAAATAAGTGAGAAAGGGAAGGAAAAATGAAAAAACGGTCAGAAAAAGGGAGGGGGAATACGAACCGAAGAATTACCGATTTGGCTATGGAGCCGGACCGGATTCGGCCTGATTTTTCTGGATTAATCCGGTCCGGAAAAAAATCCGGTCCGGTTCCGCTCACTAATTATCACGGTTATGCTCTCATTGTAATTAAATTATAGTAAGGCGACTTAAGAAGTCTCCAAGAAAACAGATTCAAATCAACTTCTAATTGAACGAAACAGAAAATATGTATGATAGACAGAACTTCATTAAATGTTAGAGCTCTAGCGCTGTTCCTACGCTTTATTAAACACCTTATTCAAAAGCAATTTATAAAAAATATACCGGTCTCACCGGCATACTCTGAGCCGTTCCTCCATAACCACTTGGCTGTTGTGGTTGGGCAGTGTTTGTGGGAGTTGAATTATTGGTCTGCTAAAAATTTGAGGATAAAATTTTAGGCAGAATATTTAACGAAAACACCCAGGGAGAATTTTAAAATTGCCCCTAAAACCTGGAAAGGATCAGCAAACGGATTTCCTTCAAGTCCAGCCATCTATTAAAATTGCAAAAATTCGAATTAAATAAATTTCCAAAACAAAATCTAAAATAAAATAAAAATATAAAAATGTATATTAAGCAAAAATAAATTTAAAAACACAAAAATCAGAATTTAATTAAAACACAAAAATCAGAAATAAAACTTTCCGGAAAACAAATCAGAATTTAATAAAATCAGAATTCATCAAATCAGAATTCATCATCAAACAAAAAAATTCTTTCTTCAAATAAAAATAATATTAAGCAAAAATAATTAAAAATATGACAGCATTAAATAAACTTTTTTTTCAAAAACTTTGAAAGAAATTAATATACCAATTAGTCATCATTAACGATTTTTGCATTTTTTAGCTTAAAAAACAAATTTTTTTGGTTGCCTAGCATTAGACACAAACATTTCTTTGTATTTTTCACTCATTCAGCGTTACCCTCTTTTATTTTCTGTAATTTGTTCTGTGACGTTTTTAATATAGGTTTAGGATGGTTGAGCGCCAATTGTTTTATTATTATAGCAACTTACTGTAAAAGGAGTGATTAAATAATTCTGATTTTTGTGTTTTCAATTTATTTCTGATTTGTTTTCCGGAAAGTTTTATTTCTGATTTTTGTGTTTTTATTAGATTCTGATTTTTGTGTTTTATTAATTCTGATTTGTTCTCCGTAAAGTTTTATATCTGATTTTTTCCGACAATTTTTATTAATTCTGATTTGTTCTCCGTAAAGTTTTATATCTGATTTTTTCCGACAATTTTTATTAAATTCTGATTGTTTTCCGCAAAGTTTTATTTCTGATTTTTGTGTTTTTATTAAATTCTGATTGTTTTCCGCAAAGTTTTATTTCTGATTTTTGTGTTTTTATTAGATTCTGATTTTTGTGTTTTATTAATTCTGATTTGTTCTCCGTAAAGTTTTATATCTGATTTTTTCCGACAATTTTTATTAAATTCTGATTGTTTTCCGCAAAGTTTTATTTCTGATTTTTGTGTTTTTATTAAATTCTGATTGTTTTCCGCAAAGTTTTATTTCTGATTTTTGTGTTTTTATTAAATTCTGATTGTTTTCCGGAAAGTTCTATCTATTTCTGTTTCCCATAAAATCTTTATGATTTTTATTCTCTCTTTCTGACAGATCTTTTAATTGATTAAACCTGATGTGGCATTTGTGGCATTTTATATTTTTAGCGTAGCTTTCCGTTTATTTGTATCTCTATCTTCTCTCTCAAAATTTTTAAAATTTTAAAAATCAATTTAAAATTTTTATAAACAATTTATCAAGTTATATCTAAAAAGTTTTCTCCATTCCCCTCTCTTAAAAAAATTTATTTTAATAAACATGGGATTAATTTATCTTCTCTATGTTTAATTCTCTTAAAATTTTTTTATAAACTAAAAAAATTTTCTTAAAAATTTTTTTATAAACTAAAAAAAATTTTTTAAATTAATTTCTTGTGATTTTCTGTCAAAAAATTTTTTTCAACCTACATAGTTCAGAGCCCGCCCATAATTTTTTATTATTTATATATTCTTTGATATCCCCCAGATTTTATTTCATTTAATATCATCATTAAAATTCATTGTTAGTCAATAAAAAATTATAAAATAAAATTTTTTAAACGCCATTTTTACAACTGCTTCTATTTTAACACTGGCTCTAAGATTCATTTGGTCGAGGCGTGCAGAATCATACTACAGGGTGCGGCCCACACCTTTACAGATTGTGGAAGGAGGCTCTTTTGAACAATGTTGGAAGTAGGGTTTGACCCCGAACGCTCGGGGGCGGGTATGTCGGGGTACGGGGTTTTCGAATTGTTTCGGGGCGGGGTTCGGGTCGGGGTACGGGGTTTTAGTGTAAAAATTTCTTTAAAGAAGTAATGCTCTGAAAATAAGCCGTTTTCGGTCTATTTTCGTTAATTTATTCACAAATTAATGAGAATAAGGTGGAATTAAATGGAAATAAGAGAAATTGGAGTGATTAAATGAATCTGGAGATGATTAAGGAGGATTTGGAGGGATTAAAGCGGATATCTGGGGATATAAGAGGATTTGTAGGGAGTAAGGGTAGTTTCAAGGGATATCGTTGATTTAAGGGTTATTGAGTGATTAGGAATTTGAAGGATATCAGGGTATCTCTTTCTTTTCTGCGCCGCAGGCAAAATTTTGAGAATTTTAGAAGGCCAAGAAGCCAGATTTATTACATTTCCAGAGCCGCAGGCGAAAATTTTTAAAATTTTTTAGGTCAAAAAGCCGGATGTCTTAGTTTTTTTAGCGCTACACACGCAAATTTTTGAAATTTTAGCTAAACAATAAATCTTTACATTGTTTTTTATGGTTGATAATATTTAAAAATAAGATTTACATTTTAAATTAGAATTAAGCTCTTGATTTTGTAAAGAAAAATCCCAAAACAAACGAATCCAGCTTATTTGGATCCGAACCCAATCCTATATTAATGGAAATATAGGCTAAAACCAACAACTAAGCCACTCAACCACAAGTCTCTTAACAGATCAGGAAAAAGAATTTTGATATTTCTTCTATTTTTCTTTCAAAAATAATAAAGGCAAAGTAAATTGGGAGTAAATTTTTAAAATTTTTCTCTTAAAATTCTCCCAAAAATGGCATTTTTTGGGTATATAAGACCCCGATAACCCCGAAACTTTTCGGGTCGGGGAACGGGGTTTTCACTTTTTTCGGGGCGGGGTTCGGGTCGGGGAGAATCGAGAAAAAATCGTTCGGGAACGGGGTCGGGGTTCGGGGTCGGGGTCAAACCCTAGTTGGAAGCAAGGCCTTTCCTTGGAAGCAATTCCCTATGATTTCGTCTGTTGTGAAAGACGGAATTGCAAGTGAAAGACGGAATCCCGCCCCCTTTAAAATTTTTTCTTATTTATATCCCTTGATCTTACCCCGATTTTATTTCATTTAACAAATTTAAATTCCTTAGTTAACCAATAAAAAATAAATTTTTTTTGAATTTGAATTTGAATTTTTTTTTTTAAGAAAATTTTTTGAATTTTCTTAAATTCCTAAAGCTATTAAGGAAGCGTTTTTATTAAAGGGTAACACTTCAGTCCGATCAGCGGTTAATGCTGATATAATCCCACCCTCCCATTAACCTTATGAATTAGCTGAAGAATAAATGGATATAACAAAGTTAGCTCTACTATAGATTTAAATTTAGATATTCAAAAAATCTTTATTTACAAAATCTAAAATGTGTTCGATTGGCAATAAAATTATTATTGCTTCCGTTCTGTTGGTGATTATTTGTGAATTCGATATTGTGTCCAGTGTTAGGAATAGACACCCTGGACCACAGGTTCCACGCAAACCTTTATATTAAAAAATTGTGAATAAATTTCTAGGCAGAAAACTCTCTTGATAACCTCACATTTAGTTTTGGAAATTTAAACGAACGAGTACAGACGGCCCAACCTCAAGATTATCAAAATTTGGTTAGATTTATTATTATTTATTAATTTTTGAAAGGGTTTATCCCTTCAAATTTTGATGGAGTAAGCTTTAGAGTACATTTGTGCAAAATTTTCAATTTTATATTTTCACTAGACTATTCTAAAAAATTAATTATAACTTATCTTCTACTTGATCCCAGCCCGAGGTGGGTCGGAACAGTCAGAGGTGTCGGAAATCGGAAGGAAAAAAACGTCGGAAATCGGAATTCCGACCCACCTCTGATCCCAGCATAGGCGAATGTTATTTACTATGAACCTTTTCGGACTGAATTTTTTCCCTAATTATATTAAATGGGATAAAAAATTTTAATATCCCAATAAAAAAAATTTAACGACAAATAATTTATAGATGGGAGAAGCTCAAAATCTTTACAATCGTTATCTAACAGTACGTCAAGCTGTAGTAATGCATAATAACGTGAACGTATTACACCAAGTAAATTTATTATTAATATATAAATTTGTCCCGAATAAATGCCTGGTCTGGACCCGTGATTCTGCCGCATAAATATGAAATTCTTATTTATAAAATCGGGACGGCATAATTCCTGGGGTGGACTCAATCTGGATTTTTTTCATATATTGTGCAAAAATTTCAAATATTGTTTAAATAAGTCAAATTTACTAATCGAGGGCAATGCATCAGTGAAAAATGCAGCATAGGACCAACGAATTGATACAAATAGATGTAGTAATTAAGGAGGGAGTTTTTTGATTAATAGAGATAAATAGGGATTTGATTGATTAAGAAGTTTATTTTTGGATTTGGAATGATTAAGAGTGTCATCGAGGGATTAAAAGGATTTGGGGAAAATAATGGGGATTTGCGAGGATTAAGAGTGATTAAATGGGTTTGGGTACTAAGGATTAAGAAGGATTATATTGAGAGAGGCACTGCCATATAAATAACCGATATCACTTTATTCTTCGATATCCTTCCAAATCCGAAGATATTACATTTAATCCATACTAATTATCTATATCTTAAACTCAGATATCCTTCCCCAAATCCATTGATTTTTTTGGGGTATTAAAAAATAGAATGGAGGCCTTTCAATCAGGGATGAGCGCAAGAGACAATCTAAAAAAACGCAAAACGCAACGCAAGGCCAAAATTTAACGCAAATAACGCAAAACGCAAGAACGAAAAATTGGGAAAAAATTTTTTATCAAGTATTAGCCATTTTTTCAGTTAAAAATCGAAGTATTACTTTAAGTCGGGGAGTCCTACTCGATTTTATGATACATGTAAGTTGAATGGGTAATGATTTGGAGGGGCTATAAGGGATAGAGGATATAAGGGATTATGAAGGATATCAGAGGATTTACAGGGATCAAGGGGTTTAACGAAGTAGCTGGTTATTACGGATGTAATTTGGAGGGATCAAGGAGATTTGATAAAATCGATGTGATTACCGACAGATGTCGGTTAAGTTGGGGATATATCGAAGGATAAAAGACTATCTTTAGTTATGAATTGACGCCGGGGAATCAAGGGATTTGGAGAGATAACGTGAGATCCGAGTTCCAGATACTGAACCGATATTTTTTTGAGCTGCTCCATAATGGAAACATGGTAATTAAATCCCCTACTTTTAGCGCCGCAGGCAAAAATTTTGAGAAATTTAAAATCAAGAAGCCAGATTTCTTTCAATTTTTGCCCTCAGATTAAAAAGATAACAGTGATTTAGGTATCAGGGGTTGAAGAGATATAAGAGGATCAAGAAGATATAAATAAAATTAGTCTTTTTTTTCTTTTTCTGCGCCGCAGGCGAAAATTTTGAGAAATTTGGAAAGACAAGAAGCTAGATTTCTCCAATTCCGTCCTCAGATTGGGTATATTTTTTTGCGTATTTTTGCGTTAATTCCATCGAAAAAACGCAAAACGAAACGCAAGGCCAAAATTTAACGCAAATAACGCAAAACGCAATGCGCTCATTTCTGCTTTCAATTGAATAAATAAGTAATATTTTATTTTTAAATCCTATGTTGAATTCCAGGGCTCCTTCCCTTTGTCGTGCCAAACTGTCAACCAATCATTTGAAAGAGAAGGAAAGGAGTGGCTTGACATCTACCCCATACTAATCCTCTATATTCTTAAACTCAGATATCTTTTTAAATCCCCTAATCCCTAAATCCCTCGAACGCTCTTAATCCCCAAATCCATTGATAACGTTCTTAATCACCAAGCCCCTCGATAACGCCACAATATCTCTTCATAATTACTCCTAATCTCTCTGTATCGGACTCATTGCCCGAATAGTAACAGATATCAAATGATTCATTTCACTGACGCATTATCCGAGTATCTTATTTATAGCTTGATGAAATTGGAAATTCTATTCAAAATATAATACTGCACCTGCAACAGGTTATATTTAAAGAATAATTTAGATTAAAGTTTAATAAGGTAGCCAAACCTTCATAGAGATAAGCATTTGGCTATAAATCCTCACTTTAGTTTGAATTAATAATTTTAAAGTAGTGAAAATATTTAAAATAAATTTTATTTTTATGTTAATAAATTCTAACATAAGTATATTTATAGGTAGAAGCCAGAAATACACTCACCCATGAATTACAAACTTTACGAACCCAATTTGTTAATACAATTGGACAAGGGGGTAATATAAACGAGTTTCAAGCGCAGGTTATATTTATTATTGGTAAAATTAATTTACAAATTTGTAATGGAAAATCTTTGTAAAGTCTTAAGGAAATTCGGACATCCGATACCGAAATTTTTGGATTTCCTGCCTTATTTCTGATCACATTCTGCGATTACATCAAAGATTTAATTCATTCTATGTACAATTATATACCCATCGGCTATATACAATGTTATAAAAATCAGACCCTGCTTTATATTTTTGGATTTCCTGACTTATTTAGTATTACATTCTTATGATTAAATAAAACATTAATTAATCTTATTTGTTTGTTAAACATTAAAATATATTTATTTGTTAACCTTTAGTTAACTCAAGCTCAAAATCTTTATCAACAATATGGATCGGCTCAAGGAGTACCTCCAGCTGCAGTAAAGATATTAACATATAATTTATAAATAGATTATTTCATATCTTCACAGAAAAAATTGAACAATCTTAAAGATGGGAATACCCTTAAATAAGAGAATCTAAGAGGCCAATTTTTATATCCAGTGACTCTATGAGTGGTCTATTTCTTAGCATTTCCAAATTAGGGTTCAGCGTTACCGGTATTCCGAAAAAAACGGTATCGGTATTTCGGATTGATGATACCGATACCGGTACCGACGGATCTGTATTAGCCTAAATCGGTATCAGGATTTGAGCTAATGATACCAGTACCGATACCGACTCGGGATCGGGATTTAAAAATCGGTATCGATATTCAAAGAGACCGGTATAATACCGCCCGATACCGGTCGGGATCCCGATACCGCTGAACCCTATTCTAAATATGAAATTTGTCTAAGCTCTGCTTGGGAGCTCCGTATATTTGGATTTCAAGTTTACTATTTCAATTTTTTTAGTGGAAATCCACTCTAACAAATACATATCTTCAAGTAAATTATCGTATTTTCTCCAATTAAACGGCCGTTTTAGTTAACGACCGTCTCCAATAGAGCTTCTCTTTAAGAATTGACATAAAAATAAAACGGCTGGCCGCTCAATTAGAAAAATTCTAATCCAATCCGATTCTAAGTTTGGAAAAGTTAAGAAATCGGCATAAATTATCCTTGGAATAAAATTTATGAGCTATTAAAAATTTTAAAAAATTTTTTGTATAGTTGGGTGCGATTCGAGAACTTATTGCAAACCTAACGCAACTGGTTAATCATTTGCGTAATCAGGTTATACATAATTTATTATTACGGTCGGATAATTATGACCTTAATTACGACCAGTGCAATTTAATAAAAACTAAAACTTATCGGTTAAATTTTGTTAGGGTCATTATAGCTACTGATATGTGAGAGACATTTTACTTATTTAAAAATAATTTTGGCTGTACTTTAGCCGGTGGCCCACTCAGAAACGGGTCAAATATACCATTCGATTCGTCTCGGTGAGACGAGTCGAATGGTACCACTCTTTTTTTGCGGAAATTCAGCTAAAATAGGCATAAGTTTATGTTACGAGCCCAGACCCAGCGCCCGTAGACTCCCCGCGAGGCGCGTGCCGCAAAACTCCGCGCGAAGCGCGGAGTTTTGCACAAGCGTCTCGCCGACGCACCATAGGTTTATATTACTAGTTTTTTTTGTGTTGTAACTTTGTACAAACTTGATTAATCCGGGTGATTTTGGTGTCATTCGACTCAGCTCGCCGAGCTCTTTCGAATGAGCTATAATATGGTTAAAAAATTTTAATTCCAAAAATCACCCCTTTGGATCTTCGGTTTTTAGGGGTCTATATCTCGGTCCAATTAAGTCGGATTTCGTTGATTTTGGTGTCATTCGACTCAGCTCGACGAGCTCTTTCGAATGATCTATTATTTGCGTTTTTGAATTTTTCACCCCAAAAAAGTGCTTGGTCCCCCCTATGGTTTTTCGGTTTTTAAGGACCCATATCTCGGCTCGTAGGAATTTCCGCAAAAAAAGAGTTATACCATTCGACTCATCTCGCCGAGACGAATCGAATGGTATATAATTTGACCCGTTTCTGAGTGGGCCACCGGCTAAAGTATTTCCATAATTTTCAATATTTCTGTTATAAAACAAAAAACATACAAAGAACAACTACATCCCGTTTTTATTAAAAATAAAAATTTTCAATATTTCCCGAAAAAATCGAATGTAACATTAAAATCCGATCTCTAATTAAATAAAAATTGTTATAGTACATTATAGTTTATTTTTAAAATTTCAGTAACTGAAATTTCTGATGATTATACGAAAAAAAGAATTCAAGATTGACTGATCAAAAAGTGATTTGGATTGATTATTTATTTAAATTTTTACTACAACCCCTCACCCTTTGGATGGTTTTTATTTAAAGTCCTTGTAACATACACCCATTACTAAGAGGGCCGGGGATAACTTTTCGGGGAGGCAGCGCAACGGGGGGGAGGCCGGGGACGGGGAACAATTTTTACGGGGAAATTTCGGGGAATCAAAAGATTTGAGAATTTTTTCCATTTTTTGTATGGGGACGGAGAATTTTCATAAAAGTCTCTCAAACTTTCGAAAACGGGGAACAACCCTACCCATTACAGTTCTCTCTATGATATGTAATTTTACTCAAAACCTCCAACCCGGGATCTTGCTGTTCATGACAAACAACAAAATGTGTTTCTATTTTAAAATTTCTTTCTTACATTGACATTGGGCCACATTTTATACCTAATCGCTTTTTTCAAGTAAAGGTCACACTGGTTTTTTTGATAAAATTTTGCTTTTTTCATTGCTTTATTAATTAACATTAAGCTTTAGTCAACCCAATTAGCTAGGCATTTATTTTTCATAAAAACTCTGACTATATTTCAAAAATAATTTCTTAAATTTCTGAAAATATTTAAAAGTTTCTCAAAAAATTTTTTGCATTATTTACCAAATAATTTCTTAAATGTTTGAAAAAAATTAAAAATAATTTTTTAATTTTTTTGAAAGTTTTATTCAGGGGGACGAAACCAACCCAATTATTAACTTAGTGGGACGAAACAAAAGTTTTGGTTCAGGGGGACGAAACAAAAGGGGACGAAACAAAAGTTTTGTACATTGGGACGAAACAAAAGTTTTATTCAGGGGGACGAAACCAAGCGCAGCCAAATTATTTTTAAGCGCAGTAAACCGAAAATGTTAATCAAAAAATTCAAACTGTCCGTCGCTTTTACTTTATTAATTAACTCTATGCTTTATACATAGTATGTAGTAAAACGTCCAGCATTTATTTTAAAGACAATTTTTCCACTAAAATGCATCATTTAAATTCAATATTCTGGGCAATTCCGTCGTACATTTTGTTTTTTGAGTTTAAAGAATTTAAGATACATAACAGTAGATTCTCGGGAATTCTCGAAATCGGGAATTCTCTAAGTTTATTGGCTCGGGAATAATTTCGTTTATCGGTAAGATCCCTGGAATATATGTAAACTGATGGGCGGGTTACCATAAAGCTAAAATCCTGATTTATAATGACCTAATCAAAGATATTCTCCGTGAATTTTTAAAATAAAGGTGTTCAAGTAGAATTGTTTTTTGAAGCATCAAGAATAATCTAATTTGAACCATTTTGAATATTGTTTGGGATTTTCGTATTAAAGAAAACTAATTTTAATTTCTAAAATTCAGTAATTAGAATTATTTATACTTGTACATGCTCCAAATTATTTAAAAGAAAAATTAAAAAATATATCTGTATCATCGGGAAGCTTTGATTATTTCCTCTATAAACATCTGCTAAAATTTATCTGCTAAAATTTCAAATAAAAATCTAAATAAAACTAGAAATTCAACTAAAAAACACAAGTCTCCAGAAAGTTTTATTGAATTATTTTTTTATAATTAAGTAATAACTTTTACTTTTCTTTTAAAAATTATTTTTTAAAAATTTAATTAAGGAAAGCCAAGGCCTCTCTTGGCATTCCCATCTCCTCTCCTCTCTTGGCACATCTCCTCTCCTCTCTTGGCATTCCCATCTCCTCTCCTCTCTTGGCATTCCCATCTCCTCTCCTCTCTTGGCATTCCCATCTCCTCTCCTCTCTTGGCATTCCCATCTCCTCTCCTCTCTTGGCATTCCCATCTCCTCTCCTCTCTTGGCATTCCCATCTCCTCTCCTCTCTTGGCATTCCCATCTCCTCTCATGCCCTAATATTGCCAATTCTCCTATCGTCTCTTCTCAAGGGCTGTTTCGAAATTTCGATTTTGAAGAATTGTTACTTTCGATTTTCGGTTAAATCTTTTTTGTTGTTATTTATATTTAGAAATTTTTAAACATTTGACTTTGAGACGCTAAAAGGAGGAATTCAGGTTTCTTGTCTTTCTGAAATTCAAAAACCTTTCCTTGTTACAAAAAAAGAGTCTTTTGACGTTTTTGTTTTTTTATTTAGACGCGTATACTTTTATTTAATTATGGATTCCATTAATATGGCTTTATGTCTTCCAAGTAAAAAAGTTTTAGGATCTACTATAGTGCTACGAAAAGTAAACTCTTTATTCGAATTCGTTAGACTAATTAGATTTTGGTTGAGGACAGTGTTGAATTTCGAAATCGAGCTATTCGTAAAAACTAGTAAGATTCGAATATTCGATTTGTCCGATCACTGTCACAAATAAAAAAATTTCTTTCTCACCCTAATTTACTAGCTTTCTCCTATTTAAAATTCTTACTAAACAATCTAAATTTTATTTTAATTACCTTTTATTACATGTGTCATTTCCCTCAGCCAATCACCATTTAAAAAATATTTTTTTACATTACCTTAACTCTCCCCTCCCTTAAAATTTTTTGTCATTTATAACTCTTGCTATTCTCCCGTTTTTATTTCATTTAATAAATTTAAATTAATTAATTACCCAATAAAGAGTCAATTTAATAGACTTATTTCTCAAATGGCATCTTTGTATTTTTTTATAAAACCGCTTCAAATTTAATACAGGGTGCGGCAAATTAGCGCCGCGATTTGCAAATTTAATATGTTCTAAAACTATTTAAATGCTTAAGTGTTTTAATAAGGATACCAGTTTTTTAATCATTGGATAAGTGGCAATAAACTAGAGTTGATTAAAACGTTACTGGTATCGGTATTTAATGTACTAAATTATATATTTTACTGAGAATCTAAAAATAATATATATAAGAAAATTTTAGATGAAATTAACAATCTTTGTGACTTCTTTTTTGATTCTTTTAAATTTCTCCGTTTTGCTGGAAGTCAGGGGTGGGAAGGGAAAGGAAAAAGTAGGGTCGACGAGCGGGACTGGTAAACCTAAAAGAGGTTTAGTTAAAATGAATTATACAAAAGCTTAACTTCAGATATGAAATAGGGTTGCATCCCGAACGCTCGGGGGCGGGTATGTCGGGGTACGGGGTTTTTGTATTGTTTCGGGGCGGGGTCGGGGAGCAAAATTAGATCGGGGACGGGAAACGGGGGTTAAAGAAAAAAATTTTTAAACAAAAAATGCTCTAAAAATAAGTCGTTTTCTGTCTATTTTCGTTAATTTATTCAAAAATTAATGAAATAAGGTGGGATTAAATGGTTTTAATGGATTTAATGTGTATACCTGTGAAGATAAGTAAATTTGGACGGATTAAGGAAGATTTGAAAAGATAAACTGATATATCTGGTGATATAAGAGGTTCGAATAATTAAGGGTGGTTCAAGGAATATCAGTTATATAGAAGGATATTGACGGATTAGGGATTTGAAGGGAATGAAAGGAGAAAAAAAAAAATTTTCCGGATTTTTCCGGAAAATTTAATTTAATTCTTGTTTCAATAAAGTTGTATAAAATTCTGATTTTTAAATCAGAATTCATTAAATAAAATTCTGCTTTATAATAAATTCTAACAGCCTTGCATTTAAATATAATAGCTTAATTAAAGTGGATATAGTAGTTAAAATTTTTCTTACTTGCGCTTTAAATTTTCCACCTTCCTTTTTTTAAAATTTTAAAATTAAAATTTTTTAATAAGCGTGACCATTTACATGGGCAAATGCCAGATAGATAAAAATTTATTTTAATTTACTTCCGCTTCCTTAACGCCTTCACCTTTAAAATTTTAGTTAATGGCTCCCCCACATTCTATTTAAAAATTTCCCCACTTCCTGTTACTTTTAAAAATTTTAATTAACAATGAGAATTTAAAATAAATTTTTTTTCCAAAAACGTGACCTTTCACATGGCCAATATCCAATTAAATAAAAATTTATTTAATTTACTTCCTCCATCTTACGCCCTCCCCTTAAATTTTTCTTATTTATAACCCTTCTATTTTTTATTTTTATTTCATTTAAACACTAAGCTCTCTTTATAAACAAATAATTTTATAAATTAATTTATAAAATCCCTTTCTCAATTTCTTTTAAGAATTTTGGAAAGCCAGCTTATGATAGTTTAAAGTCAGTGCTAGCTCCTCTCTGGTTGTATCTTACTATTTTTCTAGTCACTTACTCCTCCACTACTTATCCTCAGTCAATCTTAGCCTAACTTTTAACCTTAAAATAAGCTTAACTGAAGAAGCTTTTTGACAACAATATTGTCCAACTCTTCTAGAAGATAACAGAATAACCATATAAAAAATAAATTATTTTTAGATGAAATTAACTAATTTTGTCACTTGTCTCTTAATTATTTTAAATTCATTCGTTTTGTTGGAATGCACTAGTAAGAAAGGGAAAGAAAAAGTTGGATCAGCAAGCACGCAAGGACACGGACATGATGCACAAGGATATGGAGGACAAGGATTTGGCGGACAGGGACATGGATATGGAGGACAAGGATTTGGCGGACATGGATATGATGCACAAGAAAATGTTGAACAAGGATATGGCGGGCAAGATATTCAAGACAGTAAGTTTTTAAATTTGTGATTTAAAAATTTATTGTCGATCTGAATGTAATCCACGTTCTGATCGGTCCGACAAAATTATTCCATTAAATGGTAACGATATGATTTTTGATAATACTATTGGACCGATCCTAGCTTTAGGATTCAATTCTTTAATTTTTTAATTTTTATTAAAGCATATAAAATTTTTTTAGCTGAATATACTGTAACATTCAATGAAAATCCGGAATATCATCAAATTCACGCTATTGATCCTCTCAACTCACATATACTAAAATCCAAACGTAATATAACATATGATTTAAAATATAATAATATAACATAGGAATATAATATAGGAATAATTTCAATTATGCCACTTTCTAATAAGAATTCCTAATATGTAAAAATTTTCCCTAATCCGTGTCATCACTGCATGTGAGGATTATTTCTAAGTTAATATGAACATTATGTTAGCTCTAAGGGAGTTAAACTCTGACTAAGTCATAATCACATTTAACTGTGAATGAAGGAAATCGTAGGATACTAGGATCCAATATCCTAACCCAAGTATATTCGGATCCGATACCGACCTGAAATCCCCAGATATCTGATACGAAAACTCACAAAAGTTCTGATACGAAAACTCACAGACAGAACATTATAATCTCATGGCTGTTCATATTATTCTTAAATTTCTTATAAAATGACAAATTTAGTTTTCAATTTTTTTAAATTTAAAAAATATAAAATATTACAGGAAGAACTTCTTCAACATGGGATCATTTTACTCAAATTGTAGATAATAAAGTTGTTTGTAAGGAATGTGGTCTGAAAATGTCTGCATATTTAGGAAATTTAAAAACTCATCTTAAAACTTGTTGGAAACGTAATTAAAATATATTATAATATTTAAATTTTTGAAAATTACTTAAATGCATAGCTACATTCTGTATACACATAATATAATTATATAATAATTAGGGCTCAGATTTATATTGAAATAAAATCGCAAAATATGGCCATAAAATATTGAAATAAGTGGGCAAAATATTGACAAAAAATGCCAAAAATTAGTGCAATATTGAAATAAATTATCGTTTATTCACTAGAAAACCCCCAAAAATGTTGAAATTTAATTGAAATTTAACGAAAAAATGAATCACGTTTTTAAATTTGCACAATAGCCCAACGAATTGAGTAATTTTACGCTCTTAGACATTTTACGATTGACAAAATGAGGTTGGGACATTAGCTGTTTTGCTCAATGTGCCATTTTTGAGGTTTTGCCCAACAAATTTTGAGGTTTTTGTTAATTGAGAATTTTTTGTCATGTTACGAAGAATGTCTAGGGAATAATTAGTGGGAAGGCAACGGTACTGTAGTGAATAATAGGCCATAATATCCCCTTTTCAGCGCCGCAGGCGAAAATTTTGAGATTTTTGGTTGTCAAACAGCTAGATTTCTTCACTTTTTTCTTAAAATTTATGAAAAATCCCTAAATTTTGGTAAAAATATCCAAAAATATTGAAATAATTTGAAAAATGTGCCAAATATTGAAATAACGGGAAAATTGGCAAAATATTGAAATATATTGAAATGTAACCTTGTCAAAAATCATAATATAGAAAAACTAATGGCATATTTGAGCTTCTCTTACCATAATATATTCAGGAAAAAAAATATATTTCAATACAAATCCGAGCCCTAATAATAATATAATAAATAATAATATAAACACATAATATAATCACATAGGTAATATACACATAATTCTGTATACACATAACTCTCGGATTTATGTCTGGGGCTTAATTGTCTACAGATTCTGCGGATAGAATTCTGTGCACAGACAACAGAACCACAGAAATTTGTCTTAATTATTCCACAGATTCTGCGGAAAAAGGAGTCCGCAGATTCTGTGCACACAGAATTTAATAAAAACAGAATTTTCACGGAATCTGTGTTCTGTGCACAGAATGCAGAATCTGCGTACAGTTGAAATAGATCCCTGATCTGGATCGTATTTTTATAAGAAAATAGGAACCGTAACCAAAAAAATTACTAAATTCAGATGGAACTCCAAATATTTGAACTTTCACTTTATAGATAAATTAGACTAATATTTTTCAAATTTATCTAATAAAATTACTTAATATTTTAAAGTAAAAGAATAATTTATATTATAGTTAACAAAACAGCAACGGATAATTTTACATCAGTTGATAATGATAATGTTAAATGTAATGCATGCAAACAAGTTATGCCGAGCTTATATTTAAAGAATTTGCTAAAACATATTGAAACTTATTGCAAAGGTAAATTTACTGATAAGTAATAAATAGCGACAGATTTTAAGATGTATAAACACCAAAAAATTGTCCTTAAATAGGCCAAAATGGGTGACAAAAATAGAAGTATAGGTGCAAAAATTGAGAATAGTTTCAAAAAATTACCAAAAAAAAGACATAATACTCAAAAAAGGCATTAATGCCGAATAAATTGTATTTTTCGTTCAAAAATTTCATAGAAAAATAAATAAAGCCCAAGACCGAAAAAACCCAAGAAAAGTCTTGGAATCAAGACTCAAGACTAAGTCTCGGACGTCTCTACACTATATCCGTTTAATTTTTAGCAGGTGAAGCGTCAAACGTTGAAGGAGGAGATAATGAAGAGTGATCGAGACTAAAGCGAAGATTATTTAAGTTACCTATTGGTAAATACAAGAAACAAGCTAAAAAATTTATGGACCAAAAAATGTAAAAATTAGGTCTAAAAACAAAAAAAAAACAGAAAATGACATAAAAATATAAAAAATTAAAAACACCAAAAAATACAAAATTTCAAAAACCAAAAAAAATTATGGGTAAAATGCAAACAAAAACAAAGATAAAATTTTTTTTATCAAATATTCATTTTATTTTGTTATTTTTAGTTTTAGTATAAAAAGTAGATTTAGTAAAAAACTGTTAAAAATTTAATAAAGAGATCGCCTCTAAAGTTAAGTTTTAGGACTTCTCACTCCTATTTTTTACTCCAATCTCTCTAGTTGTATCTTACTAGTCTGTCTAGTCACTTACTCCTCGTAATCCTTATCTCCAGTCCCCGGCAACCAGGATAGAACCAAGTAAAAACGATTAGTTATTCCAATGATAATTCATTTATTTTCTTGTTAAATCCTTTTCCGATTTATCAAATTAAAGTTTTTTATTGACTACAAAAGTGCAAAATTCTAATAATGAAGTCAATAAAAATAATAAATCCCTTGTCATTTGTGAATAATAAATTTTGTTACTCCTCATAAAAGCTGACTGTTGGCATTCTCGTGATTTCTTGCTATCCTTTAAGCCGACGTATATTTAAAGTCGGCGTTACTTTAAAAGGATGAATGTTTTTAAACAAATTTTTGATATTTGCAAGGATCCGTCATTAGAGAGTATGTAGTCAAGATATAGATAGCGATGGTTGACGAGTATTTAAAAACCTCAAAGTCGTAAATGTATGAACCAATTTTGAACCAATTTTTGAACTAATTTTAATGAATAAATGAACCGATTTTTGGAAATGCCAAATTTTACATTAGAGAGTATGTAAATATATTCGCATGATAGGCGTGTAATAATTTTTTGCAGCCCAAATCCTCTCCATAAAAGTCGCTCTCATTAGCAATAAACATTCAGAAAAAATTTTTTAAATTAACGTATTATCTCTAATCGAATGCCCCGCTCCATTCGAATGCCTTCCTCTAATAGAATGCATCTTTGGAAGGTGTTTGAAAACTAGAATGCCGGGTATTCAATACGGTATTCTTGTTTTATTTAAACAAAACATTAGACACCTCCAAATTTATAGACAATTTCAATTTTATATAGAGTATTTTATTTGGTAGTCTATTAAATTAAGATGTCTGATCTACCCCCAAAATTATATAACTTCTAAATAAATTCCTAAAATATATTTTTTAAAGAAAATCCATGAAATATTAATATAGCTTAATAAATTATTTTTAGATGAAGTTAACTAATTTTGTTATTTGTTTCTTAATTGTTCTAAATATCGCCGTTTTGTTGGAGGGCGGTGGTAGTAAAGATAAAGGAAAGAAGTTGGTATCGACCAGCGGGGTTGAACAAGGTCATGAGGAACAAGGTAATATGAACCCTATGTATCTAAGTTGATTAACAGGAGATTTATTGCTAATTTAGTTAATGGCCCATTGGGCGTTCCAATCAAAAATATCCAATTAAAGGGGTTGTGAACATTACTTAAGTAGGGTTGGACCTGGGAATAATTAAGCTGAAAATATAAAGATTTGAATATTTAAAAGAGGGTGCCAACGTAGACAGTCGGCTATTGTCCAAGATAGGTTGGAGAACCTGGTAAGTCTAGCAGGTTCTATTACCCGGGTAATAGAACTCTCAGTTGAGGGCTAACCCTTATTCAAAAAAAATCGACCCAGAACTCGATGCTTACTCGCAGCTGCCTATTGGAGAGAATGAGTCCCTTTTTCGCTCAAAATTGGGGTACTTTACGCGAAAATTTATAGTAAATTTAATTTTCAAAAAAATTTTTTAAAAATTATGTCAAAAAATAGAGCACACTCTAATCTGTCTAAAAATATTTAATTTGGAATTTTTCGATTGAAATAGGATTTTTAAGAAATTTTTAAAGAGGTGCGGGTAAGATTTTAACCCTCATCGGAGCAGGGTTAAAATCTTACCCGCAGCTGCGGGTTCTATTACCTTCTATTACCTGCAACCCTCATTTTTGAATAAGGCTATTACCCGAGTAACTAACCATAGCTGCGGGTTACCCCTACCTCCATTTTTGAATAAGGGTTCTGGGTTAACCTACCCGCAGCTGAGGGTTGGTTAACCCCTACCCGCTTTTTTGAATACCGCCCCAGAATTAATCTTTTTCTGATAGCACTGACCGGAATACTCCAATAAATGGAAACGATAAGTGTTTTCACGATCCAATTTTTTATTGAATTATTCAAAAAGATTTTTTAGCTGGATTTACTAGAACAGTCAATGAACGTCCGGAATATCATCCAATTCAGGATTTCCATATTATGGGAACTGACGAACTTGAAACTATGTATTCTGGAAAAAAGGGCAAAAAAGGTAGTATAGTTAATATAATGTATGATCTTAGAAAAGTAAAGCAACGGACAGGAAATTATATTCTTCTATTTCGAGGTTGATATGTCGAATGGACCCGTGGCACACATGTCTGCATAGTCTAATAATTTTAACTAAATAACCTAGTTCTAAATATTTGCATGAAATATGTTTAATTAAAAAATATAAAATATTAAGTAAAAACTTCATCAACATGGAATTATTTTACTCAAATTGGAAATGGTAAAGTTGCTTGTAATGAGTGCGGTCTTGAAATGTCTGAAAATTTATCAAATTTAAAAACTCATCGTAAAACTTGTTGGAAAAGTAATTAAAATATAATATTTAATCTGGGGGGTAAGGCGATCTGGGGGGTAAGGCGTTTGAAAGTAAGGCGTAAGTGTCTGATCTAGAGACCGGCAAAATCGCACTTCCGGGATCCCTAGTCGGGATTTTTTTCTTAAACGATGCCGGGACGGGATCCCGAGGGAGAAATCCCGAATTTCAAAATCCCGAGAAAAATTATCCGGGATTTTTTTTCAAAATAAAAAATTTAAACATTTTATGAATAAAGTGCATAAAATACTGCAATTTATATGTAAATAAAATTAAATTTGAAAAAATATCAATAATTTTTTATAATTTGAATGGCTTTGTTTAAAAAATCAACATATCTCCGGTCTTAGGAGCAAAACTATATCGACGATAGTCGTATAAGTCCCTCATATAAGTCCCCCGATATGATCTGAAAGGTCTAAGGATCTGTCATAACAAAGCTTAGTTGTAAATCAAAGCAGTCTTACAATCCCCATTGGGAGTCGACGGACAATAGGAAGTCGACGGACTTCCTATTTCAGCGCCGCAGGCGAAAATTTTGAAAATTATAAAAATCCCGAAAATTATTAAAAAAATATCCGGGATCCCGAGTCTTGATTTTATTTTTTGACCGATGCCTGCACGGGATATCCCGAAAAAATCCCGGATCCCGAATGATCCCGAAAATCAAAAAAATCCGGGATTTCGGGAGCGGGATCCCGGAAAATCCCGTCGGGATCCCGTCCCGCGCCGGTCTCTAGTCTGATCTTTGTAAGGCGTTTGAAAAATAGAATGACGGGCATTCAATTAGAGGTAATACGGTATTCTTGTTTTATTTAAACTAAGCAGTTGACACCAACAAATTTATAAACACTTTCAATTTTATATAGAGTATTTTATTTGGTAGTCTATTGGGGTAAGATGCCTGAGCATGCCTGACATCTTACCTTAAATAATAATATTTTTAGTTGAAGTTAACTAATTTTGTTATTTGTCTCATAAGAAATAGGAACCGAAACCAAAAAAATTACTAAATTCAGCTGAAACTCCAAATATCTCACTTTTAAATTAGATTAATATTTTTCGAATTTATTCAATTAAATTACATAATATTTTAAAGTTAAAGTAAATTTAATGTTATAGTTAACAAAACAGCAACGGACAATTTTACATCAGTTGGTAATGATAAAGTTGTCTGTAATAAATGCAAACATGTCATGTCGAGCAAATATTTGAAGAATTTACTAGACCATATTGAAACTTCTTGCAAAGGTAAATTTTCCAAAAAGTAATAACTAGCGAACGGATTCTTGGAATATAAAAACCGGAAAAAATTGTCCAAATAGTATGTGATAATAAGTCACATAAACTTAAATTATTTTCAAAATAACATCAGATTTGACTTACAACACTATAAAGATTTCAGGTAAAAATAGGTTATAAACTAAAAATCCGATTCCAAGTAATAGCTAGTATACTAGCTATTAGTAACTATAGTAACTTAACTAATAAGTAATATTTAGTCTATCAAAATTTTACACCGATTATCAATGGTAAAGTTAGTTGTAATCACTGCAATAAAGAAATTGTTGGTGGAAAGTCGTGGGCTTTGTTTCAGCACCTCAAACATTGCAAAAATAAACAAAAAAGTAATTTAAATAAAATATTCAAAGTTTTAAGAAAAATAATGATTACTCAATCAAATTATATTTTTAATAACAAAAAATTTCCCAAAATATTTTTTAATAGAAATTAAATTAAAAAATTAAAATTTTATTGTTTTATTTTCAGAAGGTGAAGCGTCAGTTGAAGGAGGAGATAATGAAGATATTGATAGTGAAGCTACAGAGTGATTCAGACTAAAGCGAAGATTATTTAAGTTACCTATTGGTAAATTCAAGAAACGAGACAAACAAATTGTGGACCAAAAAATGTAAAAATTAGGTCTAAAAACGAAAAAATTTCGGAAAATTACAAAAAAATTTAAAAACTCAAAATTTAAAAAAAAATACAAAATTTCAAAACCAAAAAAATTATGGGTAAAATGCAAACAAAAACAAAGATAAAATTTTTTTTATCAAATATTCATTTTATTTTGTTATTTTTAGTTTTAGTATAAAAATTAGATTTAGTAAAAACTTTTTGTAAAAAAATTAATAAAGAGATAAGCTCAAAAGTTAAGTTTTAGGACTTTCTCACTTTTTGTTGAGAGACTTGTTCTTGGACCAAGTAAAATTTTTGTTTGAACATTTTTACTATGTCCTTTAGTGGAGCCATATATTAAAAATTGACTGATTAGAAATAAAAATATTACTTAATTACTAAAATCTTACTATAGTTGCACTAACAAATGAAAATTTTACAATTTTTATTAAATTAATTATATATTTTGACATCTATCAAAAAGGTGGATATATTAAAGAGGGGATTAAAGTTCTGAGAGGGGTCACTGAATTTAACAAAAATGTTTTTGATGAAAAATAGAGAAATTTGTTTTGAATTAGGGTTGTTCACGACTGGTTTTAAAACGGAATTTATGAAATTTACTGACAAAAATTAACCGTTTGTAAGAAATTGTCAATCAAGAATTTATGAAAACGATGATTTTTTTAAGAATTCACCCAAAATAAAACCGGTATTTGACCAAAACTTAAAATTGAAAACCGGTTTTAAAATTAGGAAAATTATATTCT
Source organism: Meloidogyne arenaria (assembly GCA_036172955.1). Classification (NCBI taxonomy): domain Eukaryota; kingdom Metazoa; phylum Nematoda; class Chromadorea; order Rhabditida; family Meloidogynidae; genus Meloidogyne; species Meloidogyne arenaria. The sequence continues at coordinate 3,459,232 of JARQAB010000033.1, read as the reverse complement.
TGAAAATTTACTTTTTTAGTGATTATTTTACTTATTTATTTTATTTATTTGCTTTAGGTTAAGTTATATTAGACAATTTTTTAAAAATTTTAGATACAGATGATGATGAGCTTTTGTTAATCCAAATCGGCTGCAATAATTTAGCCAAAAGATACTTTTCTGGTAATAATTTTTATGGGGGTTTTATTACGCGCAAACTTCAAATAGGTGCGTTTCGGTAGTTAAGAATATACAAATAGTTTTAGCTTTCATAAATTTTCAGAAAATGTCAATAAATCACGGGAGAGGAGAGAGAACTTACCTCATTTGTCGGAGGGTTTTCCTATGCTCGGAGACTTCACTTCCAAGGCGACCGTGATAGAACCAAGCAAAAACGAGTAGTTATCCAATGATAATTCATTTATTTTCTTGTTAAATCCTTTTCCAATTTATCAAATTAGTGTTTTTACTGACTTCAAAGATGCAAATTCTAATTAAGAAGTCAATAAAAATAATAAATCCCTTGTCATTTGTGAATAATAAATTTTGTTACTCCTCATAAAAGCTGACTGTTGGCATTCTCGTGATTTTTTGCTATTCTTTAAGTCGACGTATATTTAAAGTCGGCGTTACTTTATAAGGATGAATGTTTTTAAACAAATTTTTGATATTTGCAAGGATCCGTCATTAGAGAGTATGTAGTCAAGATATAGATAGCGATGGTTGACGAGTATTTAAAAACCTCAAAGTCGTAAATGTATGAACCAATTATGAACCAATTTTTGAACTAATTTTAATGAATAAATGAACCGATTTTTGGAAATGCCAAATTTTACATTAGAGAGTATGTAAATATATTCGCATGATAGGCCTGTAATAATTTTTTGCAGCCCAAATCCTCTCCATAAAAGTCGCTCTCATTAGCAATAAACATTCAGAAAAAAATTTTTTAAATTACCGTATTATCTCTAATCGAATGCCCCACTCCATTCGAATGCCTTCCTCTAATAGAATGCATCTTTGGAAGGTGTTTGAAAACTAGAATGCCGGGTATTCAATACGGTATTCTTGTTTTATTTAAACAAAACATTAGACACCTCCAAATTTATAGACAATTTCAATTTTATATAGCGTATTTTATTTGGTAGTCTATTAAATTAAGATGTCTGAGCAATACCCCCAAAATTATATAATTTCTAAATAAATTCCTAAAATATATTTTTTAAAGAAAATCCATGAAATATTAATATAGTTTAATAAATTATTTTTAGATGAAGTTAACTAATTTTGTTATTTGTTTCTTAATTGTTCTAAATATCGCCGTTTTGTTGGAGGGCGGTGGTAGTAAGGATAAAGGAAAGAAGTTGGTATCGACCAGCGGGGTTGAACAAGGTCATGAGGAACAAGGTAATATGAACCCTATGTATCTAAGTTGATTAACAGGAGATTAATTTGCTAATTTAGTTAATGGCCCATTGGGCGTTCCAATCAAAAATATCCAATTAAAGGGGTTGTGAACATTACTTAAGTAGGGTTGGACCTGGGAATAATTAAGCTGAAAATATAAAGATTTGAATATTTAAAAGAGGGTGCCAAACGTAGACAGTCGGCTATTGTCCAAGATAGGTTGGAGAACCTGGTAAGTCTAGCAGGTTCTATTACCCGGGTAATAGAACTCTCAGTTGAGGGCTAACCCTTATTCAAAAAAAATCGACCCAGAACTCGATGCTTACTCGCAGATGCCTATTGGAGAGAATGAGTCCCTTTTTCGCTCAAAATTGGGGTACTTTACGCGAAAATTTATAGTAAATTTAATTTTCAAAAAATTTTTTTAAAAATTATGTCAAAAAATAGAGCACACTCTAATCTGTCTAAAAATATTTAATTTGGAATTTTTCGATTGAAATAGGATTTTTAAGAAATTTTTAAAGAGGTGCGGGTAAGATTTTAACCCTCATCGGAGCAGGGTTAAAATCTTACCCGCAGCTGCGGGTTCTATTACCTTCTATTACCTGCAACCCTCATTTTTGAATAAGGCTATTACCCGAGTAACTAACCATAGCTGCGGGTTACCCCTACCTCCATTTTTGAATAAGGGTTCTGGGTTAACCTACCCGCAGCTGAGGGTTGGTTAACCCCTACCCGCTTTTTTGAATACCGCCCCAGAATTAATCTTTTTCTGATAGCACTGACCGGAATACTCCAATAAATGTAAACGATAAGTGTTTTCACGATCCAATTTTTTATTGAATTATTCAAAAAGATTTTTTAGCTGGATTTACTAGAACAGTCAATGAACGTCCGGAATATCATCCAATTCAGGATTTCCATATTATGGGAACTGACGAACTTGAAACTATGAATTCTGGAAAAAAGGGCAAAAAAGGTAGTATAGTTAATATAATGTATGATCTTAGAAAAGTAAAGCAACGGACAGGAAATTATATTCTTCTATTTCGAGGTTGATATGTCGAATGGACCCGTGGCACACATGTCTGCATAGTCTAATAATTTGAACTAAATAACCTAGTTCTAAATATTTGCATGAAATATGTTTAATTAAAAAATATAAAATATTAAGTAAAAACTTCATCAACATGGAATCATTTTACTCAAATTGGAAATGGTAAAGTTGCTTGTAATGAGTGCGGTCTTGAAATGTCTGAAAATTTATCAAATTTAAAAACTCATCGTAAAACTTGTTGGAAAAGTAAGTAAAATATAATACAGGGTGCGGCAAATTGGGCGCACTTTTTCTTTGGGCCATAACTTTCTTCAATCTTATCGAAAATTGATAATTCTTTTTTTATTTTAATCCCAAGACTCTGAGAAATTTTTTGATACTAAAATATCCTTAGAATTTTATAATTTAGTTTACTAAATCTTTTCTCAAAGTTTGAGCAAGATTTTTTTTAGTAAAAATTGGCCTAGATTCAGGAATAAGATTCTGATATAGGAAATCTTTATATCATTCGAATCAGCTCTGTAATCCGGTTCGAATGACGTAAAAATCAAGCAGCTTCGACGAAAATGAACCGAGATATGGAGCTCTGAATGATAAATTAAAATTATTTTGGCAAATATAAAATTTTTGAGTAAAATTTTCAAAAATGGAATTATAAGATATTTCGATGCGTCTGAATGAGATGAGTCGATTGGTACCAAAATCTTTTGGATTGTATGATTTTGAACAAAGTTATCATCAATTAAACTTTGGGATTAAAAATGTTTTTTGACGCGTTTGGATGTTTCGGAGCGTTTATCTTTACTATCTTTGAATTAAATTTCCATTGTTTGGTATCAAAAAATTTCTCAGAGTCTTGGGATTAAAATAAAAAAAGAATTATCAATTTTCGATAAGATTGAAGAAAGTTATGGCCCAAAGAAAAAGTGCGCCCAATTTGCCGCACCCTGTATTTAAATTTTTAAGAATTACTTAAAATGTATAGTTACATAATAAAGTATAGCACATCATGTGCTTCGACATAACTCTCAGATAAGTGTCTGATCTGGGGGGTAAGGCGTTTGAAAGTAAGGCGTAAGTGTCTGATCTAGAGACCGGCAAAATCGCACTTCCGGGATCCCTAGTCGGGATTTTTTTCTTAACCGATGCCGGGACGGGATCCCGAGGGAGAAATCCCGAAAAAATCCCGAATTTCAAAAATCCCGAAAAAAATTATCCGGGATTTTTTTTCAAAATAAAAAATTTAAACATTTTATGAATAAAGTGCATTAAATTTGAAAAAAATATCAATAATTTTTTATAATTTGAATGACTTTGTTTAAAAAATCAACATATCTCCGGTCTTAGGAGCAAAACTATATCGACGATAGTCGTATAAGTCCCTCATATAAGTCCCCCGATATGATCTGAAAGGTCTAAGGATCTGTCATATCAAAGCTTAGTTGTAAATCAAAGCAGTCTTACAATCCCCATTGGGAGTTCGACGGACAATAGGAAGTCGACGGACTTCCTATTTCAGCGCCGCAGGCGAAAATTTTGAGAATTTTGGGATGACAAGAAGCCAGATTTTTTCTTTTTTCAGCGCCGCAGGCGAAAATTTTGAAAATTATAAAAATCCCGAAAATTATAAAAAAAATATCTGGGATCCCGAGTCGGGATTTTATTTTTTGACCGATGCCTGCACGGGATATACCGAAAAAATCCCGGATCCCGAATGATCCCGAAAATCAAAAAAATCCGGGATTTCGGGAGCGGGATCCCGGAAAATCCCGTCGGGATCCCGTCCCGCGCCGGTCTCTAGTCTGATCTTTGTAAGGCGTTTGAAAAATAGAATGACGGGCATTCAATTAGAGGTAATACGGTATTCTTGTTTTATTTAAACTAAAAAGTGGACACCAACAAATTTATAAACACTTTCAATTTTATATAGAGTATTTTATTTGGTAGTCTATTGGAGTAAGATGCCTGAGCATGCCTGACATCTTATCTTAAATAATAATATTTTTAGTTGAAGTTAACTAATTTTGTTATTTGTCTCATAAGAAATAGGAACCGAAACCAAAAAAATTACTAAATTCAGCTGAAACTCCAAATATCTCACTTTTAAATTAGATTAATATTTTTCGAATTTATTCAATTAAATTACATAATATTTTAAAGTTAAAGTAAATTTAATGTTATAGTTAACAAAACAGCAACGGACAATTTTACATCAGTTGGTAATGATAAAGTTGTCTGTAATAAATGCAAACATGTTATGTCAAGCAAATATTTGAAGAATTTACTAGACCATATTGAAGCTTCTTGCAAAGGTAAATTTTCCAAAAAGTAATAACTAGCGAACGGATTCTTGGAATATAAAAACCGGAAAAAATTGTCCAAATAGTATGTGATAATAAGTCACATAAACTTAAATTATTTTCAAAATAACATCAGATTTGACTTACAACACTATAAAGATTTCAGGTAAAAATAGATTATAAACTAAAAATCCGATTCCAAGTAATAGCTAGTAACTTAACTAATAAGTAATATTTAGTCTATCAAAATTTTACACCGATTATCAATGGTAAAGTTAGTTGTAATCACTGCAATAAAGAAATTGTTGGTGGAAAGTCGTGGGCTTTGTTTCAGCACCTCAAACATTGCAAAAATAAACAAAAAAGTAATTTAAATAAAATATTCAAAGTTTTAAGAAAAATAATGATTACTCAATCAAATTATATTTTTAATAACAAAAAATTTCCCAAAATATTTTTTAATAGAAATTAAATTAAAAAATTAAAATTTTATTGGTTAATTTTTAGTAGGTGAAGCGTCAGTTGAAGGAGGAGATAATGAAGATATTGATAGTGAAGCTACAGAGTGATTCAGACTAAGGCGAAGATTATTTAAGTTACCTATTGGTAAATTCAAGAAACGAGACAAACAAATTGTGGACCAAAAAATGTAAAAATTAGGTCTAAAAACAAAAAAACCAGAAAATGACATAAAAATTTAAAAACTCAAAATTTAAAAAAAAATACAAAATTTCAAAACCAAAAAAATTATGGGTAAAATGCAAACAAAAACAAAGATAAAATTTTTTTTATCAAATATTCATTTTATTTTGTTATTTTTAGTTTTAGTATAAAAATTAGATTTAGTAAAAAACTTTTTGTAAAAAAATTTATAAAGAGATAAGCTCAAAAGTTAAGTTTTAGGACTTTCTCACTTTTTGTTGATAGACTTGTTCTTGGACCAAGTAAAATTTTTGTTTTGAACATTTTTACTATGTCCTTTAGTGGAGCCATATATTAAAAATTGACTGATTAGAAATAAAAATATTACTTAATTACTAAAATCTTACTATATTTGCACTAACAAATAAAAATTTTACAATTTTTATTAAATTAATTATATATTTTGACATCTATCAAAAAGGTGGATATATTAAAGAAGGGATTAAAGTTCTGAGAGGGTCACTGAATTTAACAAAAATGTTTTTGATGAAAAATAGAGAGATTTGTTTTGAACTAGGGTTGTTCACGACTGGTTTTAAAACGGAATTTATGAAATTTTCTGACAAAAATTAACCGTTTTTAAGAAATTGTCAATCAAGAATTTATGAAAACGATGATTTTTTTAAGAATTCACCCAAAATAAAACCGGTATTTGACCAAAACTTAAAATTGGAAACCGGTTTTAAAATTAGGAAAATTATATTCTTGAAAATTTACTTTTTTAGTGATTATTTTATTTATTTATTTTATTTATTTGCTTTAGGTTAAGTTATATTAGATAATTTTTTAAAAAGTTTTAGATACAGATGATGATGAGCTTTTGTTAATCCAAATCGGCTGCAATAATTTAGCCAACAGATACTTTTCTGGTAATAATTTTTATGGGGGGTTTATTACGCGCAAACTTCAAATAGGTGCGTTTCGGTAGTTAAGAATATACAAATAGTTTTAGCTTTCATAAATTTTCAGAAAATGTCAATAAATCACGGGAGAGGAGAGAGAACTTACCTCATTTGTCGGAGGGTTTTTACTTTGCTCGGAGACTTCACTTCCAAGGCGACCGTGATAGAACCAAGCAAAAACGATTAGTTATCCAATGATAATTCATTTATTTTCTTGTTAAATCCTTTTCCAATTTATCAAATTAGTGTTTTTACTGACTTCAAAGATGCAAATTCTAATTAAGAAGTCAATAAAAATAATAAATCCCTTGTCATTTGTGAATAATAAATTTTGTTACTCCTCATAAAAGCTGACTGTTGGCATTCTCGTGATTTTTTGCTATCCTTTAAGTCGACGTATATTTAAAGTCGGCGTTACTTTAAAAGGATGAATGTTTTTAAACAAATTTTTGATATTTGCAAGGATCCGTCATTAGAGAGTATGTAGTCAAGATATAGATAGCGATGGTTGACGAGTATTTAAAAACCTCAAAGTCGTAAATGTATGAACCAACTTTGAACCAATTTTTGAACTAATTTTAATGAATAAATGAACCGATTTTTGGAAATGCCAAATTTTACATTAGAGAGTATGTAAATATATTCGCATGATAGGCGTGTAATAATTTTTTGCAGCCCAAATCCTCTCCATAAAAGTCGCTCTCATAATGCAATAAACATTCAGAAAAAAATCTTTAATTACCGTATTATCTTTAATCGAATGCCCCGCTCGATTCGAATGCCTTCCTCTAATAGAATGCATCTTTGGAAGGTGTTTGAAAACTAGAATGCCGGGTATTCAATACGGTATTCTTGTTTTATTTAAACAAAACATTAGACACCTCCAAATTTATAGACAATTTCAATTTTATATAGCGTATTTTATTTGGTAGTCTATTAAATTAAGATGTCTGAGCAATACCCCCAAAATTATATAACTTCTAAATAAATTCCTAAAATATATTTTTTAAAGAAAATCCATGAAATATTAATATAGCTTAATAAATTATTTTTAGATGAAGTTAACTAATTTTGTTAGTTTTTTCTTAATTATTCTAAATATCGCCGTTTTGTTGGAGGGCGGTGGTAGTATGGATAAAGGAAAGAAGTTGGTATCGACCAGCGGGTTTGAACAAGGTCATGAGGAACAAGGTAATATGAACCCTATGCATCTAAGTTGATTAACAGGAGATTTATTGCTAATTTAGTTAATGGCCCATTGGGCGTTCCAATCAAAAATATCCAATTAAAGGGGTTGTGAACATTACTTAAGTAGGGTTGGACCTGGGAATAATTAAGCTGAAAATATAAAGATTTGAATATTTAAAAGAGGGTGCCAACGTAGACAGTCGGCTATTGTCCAAGATAGGTTGGAGAACCTGGTAAGTCTAGCAGGTTCTATTACCCGGGTAATAGAACTCTCAGTTGAGGGCTAACCCTTATTCAAAAAAAATCGACCCAGAACTCGATGCTTACTCGCAGCTGCCTATTGGAGAGAATGAGTCCCTTTTTCGCTCAAAATTGGGGTACTTTACGCGAAAATTTATAGTAAATTTAATTTTCAAAAAAATTTTTTAAAAATTATGTCAAAAAATAGAGCACACTCTAATCTGTCTAAAAATATTTAATTTGGAATTTTTCGATTGAAATAGGATTTTTAAGAAATTTTTAAAGAGGTGCGGGTAAGATTTTAACCCTCATCGGAGCAGGGTTAAAATCTTACCCGCAGCTGCGGGTTCTATTACCTTCTATTACCTGCAACCCTCATTTTTGAATAAGGCTATTACCCGAGTAACTAACCATAGCTGCGGGTTACCCCTACCTCCATTTTTGAATAAGGGTTCTGGGTTAACCTACCCGCAGCTGAGGGTTGGTTAACCCCTACCCGCTTTTTTGAATACCGCCCCAGAATTAATCTTTTTCTGATAGCACTGACCGGAATACTCCAATAAATGGAAACGATAAGTGTTTTCACGATCCAATTTTTTATTGAATTATTCAAAAAGATTTTTTAGCTGGATTTACTAGAACAGTCAATGAACGTCCGGAATATCATCCAATTCAGGATTTCCATATTATGGGAACTGACGAACTTGAAACTATGTATTCTGGAAAAAAGGGCAAAAAAGGTAGTATAGTTAATATAATGTATGATCTTAGAAAAGTAAAGCAACGGACAGGAAATTATATTCTTCTATTTCGAGGTTGATATGTCGAATGGACCCGTGGCACACATGTCTGCATAGTCTAATAATTTTAACTAAATAACCTAGTTCTAAATATTTGCATGAAATATGTTTAATTAAAAAATATAAAATATTAAGTAAAAACTTCATCAACATGGAATCATTTTACACAAATTGGAAATGCTAAAGTTGCTTGTAATGAGTGCGGTCTTGAAATGTCTGAAAATTTATCAAATTTAAAAACTCATCGTAAAACTTGTTGAAAAGTAATTAAAATATAATATTTAAATTTTTAAGAATTACTTAAAATGTATAGTTACATAATAAAGTATAGCACATCATGTGCTTCGACATAACTCTCAGATAAGTGTCCGATCTGGGGGGTAAGGCGTTTGAAAGTAAGGCGTAAGTGTCTGATCTAGAGACCGGCAAAATCGCACTTCCGGGATCCCTAGACGGGATTTTTTTCTTAACCGATGCCGGGACGGGATCCCGAGGGAGAAATCCCGAAAAAATCCCGAATTTCAAAATCCCGAGAAAAATTATCCGGGATTTTTTTTCAAAATAAAAAATTTAAACATTTTATGAATAAAGTGCATAAAATACTGCAATTTATATGTAAATAAAATTAAATTTGAAAAAATATCAATAATTTTTTATAATTTGAATGGCTTTGTTTAAAAAATCAACATATCTCCGGTCTTAGGAGCAAAACTATATCGACGATAGTCGTATAAGTCCCTCATATAAGTCCCCCGATATGATCTGAAAGGTCTAAGGATCTGTCATATCAAAGCTTAGTTGTAAATCAAAGCAGTCTTACAATCCCCATTGGGAGTTCGACGGACAATAGGAAGTCGACGGACTTCCTATTTCAGCGCCGCAGGCGAAAATTTTGAGAATTTTGGGAGGACAAGAAGCCAGATTTTTTCTTTTTTCAGCGCCGCAGGCGAAAATTTTGAAAATTATAAAAATCCCGAAAATTATTAAAAAAAATATCCGGGATCCCGAGTCTTGATTTTATTTTTTGACCGATGCCTGCACGGGATATCCCGAAAAAATCCCGGATCCCGAATGATCCCGAAAATCAAAAAAATCCGGGATTTCGGGAGCGGGATCCCGGAAAATCCCGTCGGGATCCCGTCCCGCGCCGGTCTCTAGTCTGATCTTTGTAAGGCGTTTGAAAAATAGAATGACGGGCATTCAATTAGAGGTAATACGGTATTCTTGTTTTATTTAAACTAAAAAGTGGACACCAACAAATTTATAAACACTTTCAATTTTATATAGAGTATTTTATTTGGTAGTCTATTGGAGTAAGATGCCTGAGCATGCCTGACATCTTATCTTAAATAATAATATTTTTAGTTGAAGTTAACTAATTTTGTTATTTGTCTCATAAGAAATAGGAACCGAAACCAAAAAAATTACTAAATTCAGCTGAAACTCCAAATATCTCACTTTTAAATTTATAGATAAATTAGATTAATATTTTTCGAATTTATTCAATAAAATTACTTAATATTTTAAAGTTAAAGTAAATTTACTATTATAGTTAACAAAACAGCAACGGACAATTTTACATCAGTTGGTAATGATAAAGTTAAATGTAATGCATGCAAACATGTTATGTCAAGCAAATATTTGAAGAATTTACTAGACCATATTGAAGCTTCTTGCAAAGGTAAATTTTCCAAAAAGTAATAACTAGCGAACGGATTTTTGGAATATAAAAACCGGAAAAAATAGTCCAAATATCATGTGATAATAAGTTCACATAAACTTAAATTATTTTCAAAATAACATCAGATTTGACTTACAACACTAAAGGTTTAAGGAAAAATAGATTATAAACTAAAAATCCGATTCCAAGTAATAGCTAGTATACTAGCTATTAGTAACTATAGTAACTTAACTAATAAGTAATATTTAGTCTATCAAAATTTTACACCGATTATCAATGGTAAAGTTAGTTGTAATCACTGCAATAAAGAAATTGTTGGTGGAAAGTCGTGGGCTTTGTTTCAGCACCTCAAACATTGCAAAAATAAACAAAAAAGTAATTTAAATAAAATATTCAAAGTTTTAAGAAAAATAATGATTACTCAATCAAATTATATTTTTAATAACAAAAAATTTCCCAAAATATTTTTTAATAGAAATTAAATTAAAAAATTAAAATTTTATTGTTTTATTTTCAGAAGGTGAAGCGTCCAATGTTGAGGGAGGAGATAATGAAGATATTGATAGTGAAGCTACAGAGTGATTCAGACTAAGGCGAAGATTATTTAAGTTACCTATTGGTAAATTCAAGAAACGAGACAAAAAAATTTATGGACCTAAAAATGAAAAAAATATTTCTAAAAACAAAAAAAAAACCAGAAAATGACAACATAAAAATTAAAAAAAAAACAAAATTCAAAAAAATATAAAAAATAAAAATTCAAAAAAAAATACAAAACTTCAAAAACCAAAAAAATTATGAGTAAAATGCAAACAAAAACAAAGATAAAATTTTTTATCAATTATTCATTTTATTTTATTATTTTTAGTTTTAGTATAAAAATTAGATTTAGTAAAAAACTTTTTGTAAAAAAATTTAATAAAGAGATAAGCTCAAAAGTTAAGTTTTAGGACTTTCTCACTTTTTGTTGAGAAACTTGTTCTTGGACCAAGTAAAATTTTTGTTTTGAACATTTTTACTATGTCCTTTAGTGGAGCCATATATTAAAAATTGACTGATTAGAAATAAAAATATTACTTAATTACTAAAATCTTACTATATTTGCACTAACAAATAAAAATTTTACAATTTTTATTAAATTAATTATATATTTTGACATCTATCAAAAAGGTGGATATATTAAAGAAGGGATTAAAGTTCTGAGAGGGGTCACTGAATTTAACAAAAATGTTTTTGATGAAAAATAGGGAAATTTGTTTTGAATTAGGGTTGTTCACGACTGGTTTTAAAACGGAATTTATGAAATTTTCTGACAAAAATTAACCGTTTTTAAGAAATTGTCAATCAAGAATTTATGAAAACGATGATTTTTTTAAGAATTCACCCAAAATAAAACCGGTATTTGACCAAAACTTAAAATTGGAAACCGGTTTTAAAATTAGGAAAATTATATTCTTGAAAATTTACTTTTTTAGTGATTATTTTATTTATTTATTTTATTTATTTGCTTTAGGTTAAGTTATATTAGATAATTTTTTAAAAAGTTTTAGATACAGATGATGATGAGCTTTTGTTAATCCAAATCGGCTGCAATAATTTAGCCAACAGATACTTTTCTGGTAATAATTTTTATGGGGGGTTTATTACGCGCAAACTTCAAATAGGTGCGTTTCGGTAGTTAAGAATATACAAATAGTTTTAGCTTTCATAAATTTTCAGAAAATGTCAATAAATCACGGGAGAGGAGAGAGAACTTACCTCATTTGTCGGAGGGTTTTTACTTTGCTCGGAGACTTCACTTCCAAGGCGACCGTGATAGAACCAAGCAAAAACGATTAGTTATCCAATGATAATTCATTTATTTTCTTGTTAAATCCTTTTCCAATTTATCAAATTAGTGTTTTTACTGACTTCAAAGATGCAAATTCTAATTAAGAAGTCAATAAAAATAATAAATCCCTTGTCATTTGTGAATAATAAATTTTGTTACTCCTCATAAAAGCTGACTGTTGGCATTCTCGTGATTTTTTGTTATCCTTTAAGCCGACGTATATTTAAAGTCGGCGTTACTTTAAAAGGATGAATGTTTTTAAACAAATTTTTGATATTTGCAAGGATCCGTCATTAGAGAGTATGTAGTCAAGATATAGATAGCGATGGTTGACGAGTATTTAAAAACCTCAAAGTCGTAAATGTATGAACCAATTATGAACCAATTTTTGAACTAATTTTAATGAATAAATGAACCGATTTTTGGAAATGCCAAATTTTACATTAGAGAGTATGTAAATATATTCGCATGATAGGCGTGTAATAATTTTTTGCAGCCCAAATCCTCTCCATAAAAGTCGCTCTCATTAGCAATAAACATTCAGAAAAAATTTTTTAAATTAACGTATTATCTCTAATCGAATGCCCCGCTCCATTCGAATGCCTTCCTCTAATAGAATGCATCTTTGGAAGGTGTTTGAAAACTAGAATGCCGGGCATTCAATACGGTATTCTTGTTTTATTTAAACAAAACATTAGACACCTCCAAATTTATAGACAATTTCAATTTTATATAGCGTATTTTATTTGGTAGTCTATTAAATTAAGATGTCTGAGCAATACCCCCAAAATTATATAACTTCTAAATAAATTCCTAAAATATATTTTTTAAAGAAAATCCATGAAATATTAATATAGCTTAATAAATTATTTTTAGATGAAGTTAACTAATTTTGTTAGTTTTTTCTTAATTATTCTAAATATCGCCGTTTTGTTGGAGGGCGGTGGTAGTATGGATAAAGGAAAGAAGTTGGTATCGACCAGCGGGTTTGAACAAGGTCATGAGGAACAAGGTAATATGAACCCTATGCATCTAAGTTGATTAACAGGAGATTTATTGCTAATTTAGTTAATGGCCCATTGGGCGTTCCAATAAAAAATATCCAATTAAAGGGGTTGTGAACATTACTTAAGTAGGGTCGGATCTGGGAATAATTAAGCTGAAAATATAAAGATTTGAATATTTAAAAGAGGGTGCCAAACGTAGACAGTCGGCTATTGTCAAAGATAGTTTAAGTCGTTAAATAGTCGACTGAAAAATGTATTGTCCAGAATTAATCTTTTTCTGATAGCACTGACCGGAATACTCCAATAAATGGAAACGATAAGTGTTTTCACGAAAAATTTTTCATTGAATTATTCAAAAAGATTTTTTAGCTGGATTTACTAGAACAGTCAATGAACGTCCGGAATATCATCCAATTCAGGATTTCCATATTATGGGAACTGACGAACTTGAAACTATGAATTCTGGAAAAAAGGGCAAAAAAGGTAGTATAGTTAATATAATGTATGATCTTAGAAAAGTAAAGCAACGGACAGGAAATTATATTCTTCTATTTCGAGGTTGATATGTCGAATGGACCCGTGGCACACATGTCTGCATAGTCTAATAATTTGAACTAAATAACCTAGTTCTAAATATTTGCATGAAATATGTTTAATTAAAAAATATAAAATATTAAGTAAAAACTTCATCAACATGGAATCATTTTACACAAATTGGAAATGCTAAAGTTGCTTGTAATGAGTGCGGTCTTGAAATGTCTGAAAATTTATCAAATTTAAAAACTCATCGTAAAACTTGTTGGAAACGTAATTAAATATAATATTTAAATTTTTAAGAATTACTTAAAATGTATAGTCTGATCTTTGTAAGGCGTTTGAAAAATAGAATGACGGGCATTCAATTAGAGGTAATACGGTATTCTTGTTTTATTAAACTAAACAGTGGACACCAACAAATTTATAAACACTTTCAATTTTATATAGAGTATTTTATTTGGTAGTCTATTGGGGTAAGATGCCTGAGCATGCCTGACATCTTACCTTAAATAATAATATTTTTAGATGAAGTTAACTAATTTTGTTATTTGTCTCATAAGAAATAGGAACCGAAACTAAAAAATTACTAAAATCGGATGAAACTTCAAATATCTCACCTCTAATTTATAGATAACTTAGATTAATATTTTTCGAATTTATTCAATAAAATTACATAATATTTTAAAGTTAAAGTAAATTTAATGTTATAGTTAACAAAACAGCAACGGACAATTTTACATCAGTTGGTAATGATAAAGTTAAATGTAATGCATGCAAACATGTTATGTCAAGCAAATATTTGAAGAATTTACTAGACCATATTGAAGCTTCTTGCAAAGGTAAATTTTCCAAAAAGTAATAACTATCGAACGGAGTTTTGGAATATAAAAACCGGAAAAAATTGTCCAAATAGTATGTGATAATAAGTCACATAAACTTAAATTATTTTCAAAATAACATCAGATTTGACTTACAACACTATAAAGATTTCAGGTAAAAATAGATTATAAACTAAAAATCCGATTCCAAGTAATAGCTAGTATACTAGCTATTAGTAACTATAGTAACTTAACTAATAAGTAATATTTAGTCTATCAAAATTTTACACCGATTATCAATGGTAAAGTTAGTTGTAATCACTGCAATAAAGAAATTGTTGGTGGAAAGTCGTGGGCTTTGTTTCAGCACCTCAAACATTGCAAAAATAAACAAAAAAGTAATTTAAATAAAATATTCAAAGTTTTAAGAAAAATAATGATTACTCAATCAAATTATATTTTTAATAACAAAAAATTTCCCAAAATATTTTTTAATAGAAATTAAATTAAAAAATTAAAATTTTATTGTTTTATTTTCAGAAGGTGAAGCGTCAGTTGAAGGAGGAGATAATGAAGATATTGATAGTGAAGCTACAGAGTGATTCAGACTAAGGCGAAGATTATTTAAGTTACCTATTGGTAAATTCAAGAAACGAGACAAACAAATTGTGGACCAAAAAATGTAAAAATTAGGTCTAAAAACGAAAAAATTTCGGAAAATTACAAAAAAATTTAAAAACTCAAAATTTAAAAAAAAATACAAAATTTCAAAACCAAAAAAATTATGGGTAAAATGCAAACAAAAACAAAGATAAAATTTTTTTTATCGAATATTCATTTTATTTTGTTATTTTTAGTTTTAGTATAAAAAGTAGATTTAGTAAAAACTTGTAAAAAATTTAATAAAGAGACTTCTCACTCTTGTTTTTTGAAAGACTTGTTCTTGGACCAACTAAAATTTTTGTCGTGGACAATATTAAATCGGAATTCTTGAAATTTTTTGCCAAAAATTAACCGTTTTTATGAATTTTCCAAATAAGAATTTATGATCGGCTCCCTTAACTCAATTCACTCCTTGCTTAACTTTTAACCCTATAAATAAGCCCAACTGATAAAGCGAAACTAAAAATAGAGGCATTAGAATGGATTTCAAAGTAAAATTTCTTACTCCAATTTTTACTCCAATCCCTCTAGTTGTATCTTACTAGTCTGTCTAGTCACTTACTCCTCGTAATCCTTATCTCCAGTCCCCGGCAACCAGGATAGAACCAAGTAAAAACGATTAGTTATTCCAATGATAATTTATTTATTTTCTTGTTAAATCCTTTTCCGATTTATCAAATTAAAGTTTTTTATTGACTACAAAAGTGCAAAATTCTAATTAAGAAGTCAATAAAAATAATAAATCCCTTGTCATTTGTGAATAATAAATTTTGTTACTCCTCATAAAAGCTGACTGTTGGCATTCTCGTGATTTTTTGCTATCCTTTAAGTCGACGTATATTTAAAGTCGGCGTTACTTTAAAAGGATGAATGTTTTTAAACAAATTTTTGATATTTGCAAGGATCCGTCATTAGAGAGTATGTAGTCAAGATATAGATAGCGATGGTTGACGAGTATTTAAAAACCTCAAAGTCGTAAATGTATGAACCAACTTTGAACCAATTTTTGAACTAATTTTAATGAATAAATGAACCGATTTTTGGAAATGCCAAATTTTACATTAGAGAGTATGTAAATATATTCGCATGATAGGCGTGTAATAATTTTTTGCAGCCCAAATCCTCTCCATAAAAGTCGCTCTCATTAGCAATAAACATTCAGAAAAAATTTTTTAAATTAACGTATTATCTCTAATCGAATGCCCCGCTCCATTCGAATGCCTTCCTCTAATAGAATGCATCTTTGGAAGGTGTTTGAAAACTAGAATGCCGGGTATTCAATACGGTATTCTTGTTTTATTTAAACAAAACATTAGACACCTCCAAATTTATAGACAATTTCAATTTTATATAGCGAATTTTATTTGGTAGACTATTAAATTAAGATGTCTGAGCAATACCCCCAAAATTATATAACTTCTAAATAAATTCCTAAAATATATTTTTTAAAGAAAATCCATGAAATATTAATATAGCTTAATAAATTATTTTTAGATGAAGTTAACTAATTTTGTTATTTGTTTCTTAATTGTTCTAAATATCGCCGTTTTGTTGGAGGGCGGTGGTAGTAAAGATAAAGGAAAGAAGTTGGTATCGACCAGCGGGGTTGAACAAGGTCATGAGGAACAAGGTAATATGAACCCTATGTATCTAAGTTGATTAACAGGAGATTTATTGCTAATTTAGTTAATGGCCCATTGGGCGTTCCAATCAAAAATATCCAATTAAAGGGGTTGTGAACATTACTTAAGTAGGGTTGGACCTGGGAATAATTAAGCTGAAAATATAAAGATTTGAATATTTAAAAGAGGGTGCCAAACGTAGACAGTCGGCTATTGTCCAAGATAGGTTGGAGAACCTGGTAAGTCTAGCAGGTTCTATTACCCGGGTAATAGAACTCTCAGTTGAGGGCTAACCCTTATTCAAAAAAAATCGACCCAGAACTCGATGCTTACTCGCAGATGCCTATTGGAGAGAATGAGTCCCTTTTTCGCTCAAAATTGGGGTACTTTACGCGAAAATTTATAGTAAATTTAATTTTCAAAAAATTTTTTTAAAAATTATGTCAAAAATAGAGCACACTCTAATCTGTCTAAAAATATTTAATTTGGAATTTTTCGATTGAAATAGGATTTTTAAGAAATTTTTAAAGAGGTGCGGGTAAGATTTTAACCCTCATCGGAGCAGGGTTAAAATCTTACCCGCAGCTGCGGGTTCTATTACCTTCTATTACCTGCAACCCTCATTTTTGAATAAGGCTATTACCCGAGTAACTAACCATAGCTGCGGGTTACCCCTACCTCCATTTTTGAATAAGGGTTCTGGGTTAACCTACCCGCAGCTGAGGGTTGGTTAACCCCTACCCGCTTTTTTGAATACCGCCCCAGAATTAATCTTTTTCTGATAGCACTGACCGGAATACTCCAATAAATGTAAACGATAAGTGTTTTCACGATCCAATTTTTTATTGAATTATTCAAAAAGATTTTTTAGCTGGATTTACTAGAACAGTCAATGAACGTCCGGAATATCATCCAATTCAGGATTTCCATATTATGGGAACTGACGAACTTGAAACTATGAATTCTGGAAAAAAGGGCAAAAAAGGTAGTATAGTTAATATAATGTATGATCTTAGAAAAGTAAAGCAACGGACAGGAAATTATATTCTTCTATTTCGAGGTTGATATGTCGAATGGACCCGTGGCACACATGTCTGCATAGTCTAATAATTTTAACTAAATAACCTAGTTCTAAATATTTGCATGAAATATGTTTAATTAAAAAATATAAAATATTAAGTAAAAACTTCATCAACATGGAATCATTTTACTCAAATTGGAAATGGTAAAGTTGCTTGTAATGAGTGCGGTCTTGAAATGTCTGAAAATTTATCAAATTTAAAAACTCATCGTAAAACTTGTTGGAAAAGTAATTAAAATATAATATTTAATCTGGGGGGTAAGGCGATCTGGGGGGTAAGGCGTTTGAAAGTAAGGCGTAAGTGTCTGATCTAGAGACCGGCAAAATCGCACTTCCGGGATCCCTAGTCGGGATTTTTTTCTTAAACGATGCCGGGACGGGATCCCGAGGGAGAAATCCCGAATTTCAAAATCCCGAGAAAAATTATCCGGGATTTTTTTTCAAAATAAAAAATTTAAACATTTTATGAATAAAGTGCATAAAATACTGCAATTTATATGTAAATAAAATTAAATTTGAAAAAATATCAATAATTTTTTATAATTTGAATGGCTTTGTTTAAAAAATCAACATATCTCCGGTCTTAGGAGCAAAACTATATCGACGATAGTCGTATAAGTCCCTCATATAAGTCCCCCGATATGATCTGAAAGGTCTAAGGATCTGTCATATCAAAGCTTAGTTGTAAATCAAAGCAGTCTTACAATCCCCATTGGGAGTTCGACGGACAATAGGAAGTCGACGGACTTCCTATTTCAGCGCCGCAGGCGAAAATTTTGAGAATTTTGGGAGGACAAGAAGCCAGATTTTTTCTTTTTTCAGCGCCGAAGGCGAAAATTTTGAAAATTATAAAAATCCCGAAAATTATTAAAAAAAATATCCGGGATCCCGAGTCTTGATTTTATTTTTTGACCGATGCCTGCACGGGATATCCCGAAAAAATCCCGGATCCCGAATGATCCCGAAAATCAAAAAAATCCGGGATTTCGGGAGCGGGATCCCGGAAAATCCCGTCGGGATCCCGTCCCGCGCCGGTCTCTAGTCTGATCTTTGTAAGGCGTTTGAAAAATAGAATGACGGGCATTCAATTAGAGGTAATACGGTATTCTTGTTTTATTTAAACTAAAAAGTGGACACCAACAAATTTATAAACACTTTCAATTTTATATAGAGTATTTTATTTGGTAGTCTATTGGAGTAAGATGCCTGAGCATGCCTGACATCTTATCTTAAATAATAATATTTTTAGTTGAAGTTAACTAATTTTGTTATTTGTCTCATAAGAAATAGGAACCGAAACCAAAAAAATTACTAAATTCAGCTGAAACTCCAAATATCTCACTTTTAAATTTATAGATAAATTAGATTAATATTTTTCGAATTTATTCAATAAAATTACTTAATATTTTAAAGTGAAAGTAAATTTTATGTTATAGTTAACAAAACAGCAACGGACAATTTTACATCAGTTGGTAATGATAAAGTTAAATGTAATGCATGCAAACATGTTATGTCAAGCAAATATTTGAAGAATTTACTAGACCATATTGAAGCTTCTTGCAAAGGTAAATTTTCCAAAAAGTAATAACTAGCGAACGGATTTTTGGAATATAAAAACCGGAAAAAATAGTCCAAATATCATGTGATAATAAGTTCACATAAACTTAAATTATTTTCAAAATAACATCAGATTTGACTTACAACACTAAAGGTTTAAGGAAAAATAGATTATAAACTAAAAATCCGATTCCAAGTAATAGCTAGTATACTAGCTATTAGTAACTATAGTAACTTAACTAATAAGTAATATTTAGTCTATCAAAATTTTACACCGATTATCAATGGTAAAGTTAGTTGTAATCACTGCAATAAAGAAATTGTTGGTGGAAAGTCGTGGGCTTTGTTTCAGCACCTCAAACATTGCAAAAATAAACAAAAAAGTAATTTAAATAAAATATTCAAAGTTTTAAGAAAAATAATGATTACTCAATCAAATTATATTTTTAATAACAAAAAATTTCCCAAAATATTTTTTAATAGAAATTAAATTAAAAAATTAAAATTTTATTGTTTTATTTTCAGAAGGTGAAGCGTCAGTTGAAGGAGGAGATAATGAAGATATTGATAGTGAAGCTACAGAGTGATTCAGACTAAGGCGAAGATTATTTAAGTTACCTATTGGTAAATTCAAGAAACGAGACAAACAAATTGTGGACCAAAAAATGTAAAAATTAGGTCTAAAAACAAAAAAACCAGAAAAGGACATAAAAATTTTAAAAAACAAAATTTAAAAAAAAAATTCAAAAACTTCAAAAACCAAAAAAAATTATGGGTAAAATGCAAACAAAAACAAAGATAAATTTTTTTTATTCAAATATTCATTTTATTTTGTTATTTTTAGTTTTAGTATAAAAATTAGATTAGTAAAAAACTTT
This sequence comes from Meloidogyne arenaria, assembly GCA_036172955.1. Taxonomy (NCBI): domain Eukaryota; kingdom Metazoa; phylum Nematoda; class Chromadorea; order Rhabditida; family Meloidogynidae; genus Meloidogyne; species Meloidogyne arenaria. The sequence continues at coordinate 3,438,982 of JARQAB010000033.1, read as the reverse complement.
TTGTAAAAAAAAATAATAAAAAAATAATCTCAAAAGTTAAGCTTTCGGGCTTTCTCATATTTGTTTTGTTGAGAAACTTGTTCTTGGACCAAATAAAATTTTGTCTTGGACATTTACTATGTCTCTTATCCGGAGCCATATCTGAATGATCAGGAATGAAAATCCATCAATTAATACAATCTTACAATAATTGCACTCACCAATGAAAATTTTCAATTTTTATTAGATTAATTAGATATTTTGACATTTGTATAAATGGGGGGATATATTAATGAGGGGACTCTAATTCAGAGAGGGGAATGTTAAAAAATAAAATTTGTTTTGAATCTTTAAGCCATTATGAGGTAATAAAGAGAAGATCCTTTAATTTTTAGGGAGATTTTCATGCTATTTCAACTTTTTCTTGTTTAAATATTTTATTATTAGGAGAAATAGGAGAAATTTAACAAGATTTTTTAAAAATTAAAAATAAAGTGCAAAATTTAAGTCAGTCTTGTGTTTAAAATAATGCACGTGAAAATAGGGAATAATAAATAATTTTATTTTCAAAAAATCGTATAAAAAATAACCAAAAATCATATAAATTTATAAAAAATCACATTAAAATCGTATATAAAAAATCGTAATAGATAAAAAATTATGTATAAAAGTGAGGATTTTATTAATAAATAATATAATTAATTTATATGAGTGCCTATTTGTCTAATATGGACTCCTACTTAAGTGATTCACAAAAAATTATATAACTTTATTTTAAATAAGCCCCATTTTTGACTCCACCCCAGAATATCGACACCCAAAATATCGCACCCTAAATATCGCACCAAAAATGACTAATTACCCAAAATATTGAAAGTTTTTAAACTTCATAATTATGTATTCCAAGGACGGGCAAGTCTTTTTAACATAGGGAAATTGTTCCAAAATGGAACAAACATCAATCATGATCAATATGTCCAATCAAAGAAGAGTGATCGATCGGAGAATCTTGATCGGTCGCTATGGTCAGTTCGATCGAAAACACAATTCCTCGATGTTGGAACATCATTTCCGATCTTTGGAATACATAATTATGAAATTAAAAAATTTCGATAATTTGGGTAATCGTCATTTTGGGTGTCGATATTTTGGGTCAATCGATATTCTGGGTGTCAATATTTAGGGTGTCGATATTTTGGGTGTCGATATTTAGGGGTGATCCCAAGGACTTCAATCACCTTCGAAGCAAAGGTTTTGTAAATCAGGATTATTCCAAATTCTCCCAACATTAGCAAATACTCTATAGTAAATCAGCTGGGCTATAGCTATTTCTCTCCTTTAACTAGTGCAAAAGGTTATTCGGCGGCTGGGAGCGAACCAGCATCTTCAGTATACCGGACTGATGTGTTAGCCATTACACCACGCCGCCTACTGCACAGCCTTGGGAATTAAATATCTATATGCTTTACACCTCCATCCCCAGGGAGACTGTCCCAAGTCTTCTTATCTGCCTTCTTGATGCATCCGTATCTTTGATGAACCGTACCGGACTCGAGATTTTTTCCGGTTTTTTCAAAAAAAATTTTTCAATATGTTCAAATATGTTTTTACTATGTTTTTGGTGCCGTTATTAAATATAACCCTTGGTTACCGATCTATCTCAATTTTAAAATCTTTGTTTTCGATTAAACATTTAGTTAAATACCGAGATTATTTTGCGGGAATTTTTGTAAGATTAAGTTTTTAAAATTTGATAATCCTCTTACATCTCCTCAAATCCCCTAATATCCTCCTTGATCCCTCAAAATCCCCTGATATTCATGATTTAGTGGTGGAGAAATTATTAAATGATTAAGAGGGGAGTATTAAATGGCATTTTTTTATTACATTAGATGGAGATTTTTTGAAATTAAGAAGGATTTATTGTGTGCACAAGATCATTAAAGCAAACTTTAGGCTCCTGAAAAAAATACAAAGCTTAAAATAATAACTTTATTTAGATTTCAAAATTCAAAAAATCTTTATTAAAACATCAAAAATGTATTCGATCCAGGGTGGCCCCTTTCAAAATTGTAAAATAGGGCGCAGCCATTCAAAAATAGGGCAAAAATATGGCGAAATCGGGCAAAAATTAGGGCATAGCTTTAAAAGATTAAACATAATTAAAATTTCAAATAAGGCGAAAATTTTGAGAATTTTGGAAGGCCAAGAAACCAAATTTCTTCCTTTCTTAGTGCTGCAGACGAAAATTTTGAGAATTTTGGGGGACCATGAAGCCAACTTTATTCGATTTTTCGCTTTATTCGACTTTATTCGAAGTTTAAGGATTTTGGAATGCCAGGAAGTCAGAAATTCTTCATTTTTACCATTTTTCTTACAAAACCCGAAGAATTTTTAAAATTTTACAAGATGGTAAAAATAGGGCAAAAATATGGCAAATGAGAAAATAGGGAAAAAATAGGGCGAAAAGGTCAAAAATAGGGAAAATCCTTTATAAATACGGTAAAAGGGCCACCCTGGATTCGGTAGAAGCCTGAAATTACCAGACATTAATAATTTGTCGCAGGCTGAAATTCCCAATCTTTTAAATTAAAAAAAATTTTTATTCGTTATTTTCAAACTCAGGCTAAAATTAAATTTTCAGCTTTAGATTTAAATTGACCATTGCTTTAAATTAATTTTTAATTTAACAATGAAGCCTGGTGAATTTTGCGCCCACTGAATTATCGCTTATAAAAATCGTTTCCGCGAACAATATAATGCGTTGTTAGATAAATAATGAGCAATTATATAACTAAATAATGAAATACCCTTAGTAGTTAATTCCCAGTGTACAAATTATCATACTTGTTGAGAGCGAAATAGTGTATGTCAGACTATTAAAGTAACTTAATGATTAAAATTTGGCGAACATTTAGGTAAATTTGTAATTTACCGGTAAATTTAAAATCTGCCGGCAAATTTAATATTTACCTAAAATTAAAATTTGCCTGTGACATATATAAGAAAATTTTAGATGAAATTAACAATCTTTGTGACTTCTTTCTTTATTCTTTTAAATTTCTCCGTTTTGCTGGAAGTCAGTGGTGTGAAGGGAAAGGAAAAAGTAGGGTCGACGAGCGGGACTGGACAAAATACTTCTAGTAAACCTAAAAGAGGTTAGTTAAAATGAATTAAACAAAAGCTTAACTGCAGATGTGAAGTTACTCTATTAATTTGTTGAATTTTAGATTATTAAATTAAAATTTTCGTACAGATTTTGGTAATAGTTCGGTTCGTACCCCCCCCCCCTCTCTTTTTTCATTCCTAAAAGTATTAAAAAATTGTCAGTCATCTTAGCCTATAGAATTCTTCGAGCTGTGTCGAAAGACACCAAAATCAAACCCAGGTCTTAACTTTGGGCCGGGATACAGACAAAAACTATTACCCAGAACTATTACCCAGATTTTTAATACTAAATTTTTAATACTGATAATTAAGGCCCGGATTTTTGATTGTAATACTTCAAAAAATACTATTCAACCCTTATTAGACAGATCTCGTCGAGCTGAGTTGAATGACAACATTTTCAAAGAGCCATAAGAGAACATTCTTTTACATTTTTAAATAAATGCCACTTATTTTATATTTTAGAAGAATCATCAAATGATCAATTTGAAGAACGTGGTGGTTTCTATTACTGTAAAACTTGTCAACATGGCCAAGGAATTTTAAAACAGAGTATATATAAACACCTTGCTTCTAAAAACCACATAAATAAACAGAATGAAGCGATGGGAATTCAACGTAATATATTTTTAATATTAGATCTATAGAAAAATCGAATTTTTCACCCCATAATGCGTTACACCCCCCTCCCCCTCCGTTGTTTTTCAATTTTCGAGGCCTGTGTTTACTGCTGAAAATCGGTAAAATGAATGTTTGTTTCTAACGTAGAATATTGTTTCTAACGTAGAAATGAATGTTTGTTTCTAACGCTCGTGCCGCAAAACTTAATAAATTTCGACAAGTGCCTCGCCGACGCCCATAGTTTTACAAGGTCCATCTTTGTCAAAACTCTGTCCACTCAAGCGAACGAGTTGATCTTCTGTCGTTAAATCAGCTCAAAGAGTCATCCGAATGAGCTTTAATATGCATATATTACATTTCATCTCCAAAAATCAGATAGACTCCTTTGCTTTCTAGCCATTTTGAGCACTATGTCTTGGTCAATGATTGACGGACCTACACTAATCACCCCTCATTAGACTAAGCTCGTCGAGCTGAGTTGAATGACAAAATTTTCAAAGAAATATATGTAGAACACTAGTCCATATATTGACAAATTTTGTTACATTTCTAAATAAATAAATGCCACTTATATTATATTTTAGAAGAATCATCCAAAGCCATTGATAACTTTGAAGAACGTGATGGTTACTATTACTGTAAAACTTGCCAAGATGGCCAGAGCATTATAAGATCGAGTATTGGTAGACATCTTGCTTCTAAAAAACACACAAATAAACAGAATGTTGCGATGGGAATTCAACGTAATATATTTTTAATATTAGAAATTTTTAAGATTAATACTCTTGTGTATCAGTTTTAAATTACTCATAATTAAACTTTCCAAAAATCCTCAAAGTTTTCACCTGCGGCGCTAGGAAAGGAAGAAATCTGATGACTTGGACTTCCAAGATCTTCAGACCTATTTAGGAAAAAACAGCCATTTCTAAAAATCCTGGCCCTATTAATAACTTGCGCCGAAAGGTAGATAGCTATCTCATATCATCATATCTACCTTATCTACCTTACACTCATATCTACCTTACACCACTCAATCCCTCGATATCACACCCAAATCTTTGATATTACCAATGACCCATTAAAATGACAAGATATAAATCAAAATCCACCTTAATCCCTCAAAATCCTCCGATATACCATTCAACATTCCTTTTAATGCCACAGCCGAAAATTTTGAGAACTTTGGAAAGCCAAGAAGCCAGAATTCTTCTTTACCAGCGCCGCAGGCAAAAATTTTGATGATTGTGGAGGGTAACAAGAAAGATTTCTTCATATTTTTTGCGCCTCAGGCGCAAATTTTTCGATTAAAGTGTGTCAGAAGGCAAAAATTCACGTTTTAAGGCACTAATTCTAAGAAAAAGGTAAACACATTAAACGCCGTTTAGAAGGACCGTATGCCGTTTATCTGAGACCCGTATACCGTTCCGTTTAATTTTACCGAAAAACACGTTTACTTTTTTTTTTTACTTTTTTTTTACATGTTTACTTTTTTTTTTTAAAAACACTTTTACTTTTACTAAAAACACGTTTAAAAACACGTTTACCGTTTAGTTAAATGGTTTTGTGTAACCCTAGTGCATAGTATGCTTTTTTTACAGCATAAAAATTCAGTCCCTATCTATAACATAAAATTTCAAAAGTAAATGCTGATTTGAGCTTCTCATAGCTTAATTAAATATTTTAGAAAAAACTACGTTGTAACATTCCTATGCTCGAATTTTATTTATTTTACTTTATTTACTGCAATGCAATTTAAATATAAAAATATTTTTTAATTTTGAAAATTATTTAAGCCTCAACAGCCACTTAGAAACTGAAACTTTGATGATTGGATTAAAAAAGAATTCTTGATTGACTGATCAAAAGTGATTTGGATTGATTATTTTTTTGTAGTTTTTTCTGGTCCCTCCTTTCATTGGAGTGGATTTTTATTCGGTATTTGTAACGCACTTCTCCTTTTCTGTTCTCTCTATAAAGAATTTTCAGTCTTCCTCCCGGGGGCAAACTGCCCGACACTTGATTGACACCTGACACTTAATTCCTTTACTATACGGGGGATCGAATGATATTTTATCAAAGTAAAAAATATCAACATGGGCTCGATTTTAGAGTTTACTCTTTCAATTTGGAATTGTGCAAGTGTCAATCTCTTCTTTACAATCACTATGTATTTTTCATAGTTAAAATTCAAACCTCTTCCAGACAGAACTCGACCATACTAAAAACAAACAAAAACAAAAAACAGCCCCAAACCAATTTTAAATACAAATTTTTTGTTTGAACGAGTTTTGTCTTGACTGTTTTTGAAAAACCGGCTTCTGTCCCTCATCTTTGTTATTTATTAGCCTACCTCCCCATTTTGCTGATCATCCTAGGAACATTTTCCTCAACAACCCCGACCCGGGAAACCAATTCAACCTTTACTCTTATTCCTAATCGGAGAGGAAGATCAAATTTTCGTAAAACATCAAAATTTACTATTATTTTTCTGTTTATTTTTTAAATTGGGCAAGTTTCACGACATTATTTAACAGTTTTTCAAGCTAAAATTCAACCTGTTTTTATGATAAATTATTCTTTCATTTAGTTTGCTTTATTAATTAACATTAAGCTTTACAGTAAATCAGAGATGGTCTATAGCTATCTTTCTCATTTAGCTAGTTCAAGTTGTTAACCGGCTTCTAACTAATCCAACAACTTCCAACCAGTGATGGAAAACTTCCAAAATTTCTCTGGAACCGGTTCCGGTTCCAGAACCGATTTATTAATTTTGGCGGTTCCGGTTCTGGAACCGCTTTTTTAATTTTGGCAGTTCCGGTTCTGGAACCGGTTCCAGAACCGGTTCCAGTGACAAAATTTTTTAGCTATTTTAATGAAAAAAATTGATTTTTTTTATAAATAAGGTTTATCAGAAGCCTTCTGAATTGATTAAGGGCGATTTAAGGGAAATCAGTAGCATAAGGAGTGATAAAGAGATTCGTGAGTATAAGGAAGGTTTGAGGGATCATGAGAGATTAAAAGCTAGATTTCCCGTTTCGGCATTTTGTTTTTTCCAGCTCGAATACTAATCAATTTTAGTTGCAGATCAGGAGCCGAAGTAGGTTAAGTCTTCAAGTTAATCACAGTCTGCTAGTTAACCGCAATAATTTTATAAAAAGTGTTCAAAATTTTCTGTTTTAAATCAGGTCGTGTCCATCTCTAATAAAAACAGATAAATATTTTAAAATATGCCTCGAAAATTCAAAATTATATTTTTCTCCTTTTAAAATTTTATTTTTCCCATAGATATTATTTTAAAATTAATAATTATCTAAACTAAAAACCAAAAATACAGAAAATTCAATACCAGACTGGTGCACGGATACGGATAATATCCGGATATCCGCGGATGGATATGCCTCAAAAGTTGGACGGATACAAACGGATACGGATATTGACCTCACGGATATATCCGGATACGGATAGCAAAATCCGTATCCATGCACCAGTCTGTTCAATTCATCTTTTTATTTTTTAAAATAAATAAACAACATTATAAACTAGCATAAAAACTAATCATAAACACCAAAAAGCTTTGTCCAAACTTGATTTCTTCCAAAAATTTGTTTTCCCAAAGGGACGGAAGAAACTTAAAGGAAGTGGAGTAAAAAATAAGAAAAAGCTCATTCCGGTTCCCATGCCGCCCAGAATTCCATCCCTCTCTCCTTTCCCCCTTCCCTCTCCCACGCACTCCTTCGCGGCTGACAAAACGGCATTTGATGGAAAGTGTCCTTTTAAAAAGAAAAAAAACTAAAAATCCAAAACATAAAGAGATGAAGATTTGAAAAGAATAAGGCAAAAATGAGCTAAAAATTTTTTAAAATAATTTTTTGCTTAATTTTTTAAATAATTTTGTCATATATTAATTTATAAATTTATTTTAATTTATTTTTAATTTTTAAACTTTTGTCCTTTTGATTAAATATAAAAATATTATTTGTTAAAGACAATATTACAAATTTTTTTAATTTAAAAAAAGTTTTCTCGATTCCGAATCGGAATTTATTTTTATGTCGGCAAATTAGCGGTCTATATAAAATAAAATTTCTTTATTTAATTATTTTATTATGTTTTGCATATTCTCGTTAACTTAATTAACATAGCTATAATTTATAAAAACAATTCCATTATTATAAATTTTTATTTAATTATTTTTTCAACAACTCGACTTGAACCTTTCAATTTAATATTTAAATTTATTTTTATTAAAAAAATTTTTTTCTAAAAAAAATTTTCCTCAGCTATGTACTCTTTTCTCCAATTCTAGTAGTCTCATTTTTATCCAACGGCTCAACCATTTTTGCCTTTCAAAAAATCTCACGCGCCCAAATTGTAGTCAATGTTTACCTAAATGGTTGGACATATTGCCTTTGTAATTGATATTTATTTATTTATTTATGTTGGTTTTGAATTTTTTTTATTAAAAAAATAAATTCTTTTTAATAATTTGGAATTTAAATTCTTTATAATAATTATATATAAATAATTTAAATTCTTTATATATAATCTTTGAGCGATATTTAGCTTTGGTTTCTTGCGAAATTAAATTAAATAAAATTGAATTTTGCTATTGTAATTTTATCTTCATTGTTCTACTTCTTATTAAACGGCCCAATAATTTTTGCATTTATTCACATTCTCTCAATGAACAAGGATGTCGGTGGTTGGACTATCATTTGAAAGGGATTCGGGCACCACACTTATTTAAATGTAGAAATATGGCCGTTGAATTTTCAAATTACCTGGAGGTAGAGAATAGACTGTCGGGGATCTCTATCGAGTAATAGTCTAAGAATTATCGTTAGTGTGATTGGCGATTCGGGGAAATCAAGGGTTGAGGACTAATCCTATCTTATTTAAATTCATAAAGTATGGCTGTTAAATATTTTTTAAGTTTGATAATTTTTTTGCTATTTTTCCTTTATTGAACACAAATAAAATTTGAAAAAAAATAAAATTAAAAGTCCCCAGGATTAGCTTCTTATTCTTTAATTTTTTTATTTCTTTATTTTATTTTTATTTAATTTTTAAAATAATTTTTAACGCATGACCTATATCCAACACGCATGACCTATATCCAACCCAGTTCTTCATTTTAGGGTGTACGGAATTTTCGTCTCTGGAAATTTCGTCTCCAAGACTTTTCGGAACTTTCGTCTCCAACATTTTCGGAATTTTCGTCTCTAGCGGAATATTCGTCTCCACAATTTTCGTCTCCGCTAGGAATTTTCGTCTCCAGAGGAAAATTTACCCGTTGACGGAACAACTTCCCCCGCTGACGGAACAACCTCCCCCGTTGATGGAACACTATCCCCCGTTGACGGGGACATCCCCCGTCGACGGAACAACTTCCCCCGCTGACGGAACAACCTCCCCCGTTGATGGAACACTATCCCCCGTTGACGGGGACATCCCCCGTCGACGGAACAACTTCCCCCGTTGACGGGGACTATCCCCCGTTGACGGAACAACTTCCCCCGTTGACGGGAACATCCCCCGTCGACGGAACAACTTCCCCCGTTGATGGAACACTATCCCCCGTTGACGGGGACATCCCCCGTCGACGGAACAACTTCCCCCGTCGACGGAACAACTTCCCCCGTTGACGGGGACTATCCCCCGTTGACGGAACAACTTCCCCCGTTGACGGGAACATCCCCCGTCGACGGAACAACTTCCCCCGTTGATGGAACACTATCCCCCGTTGACGGGGACATCCCCCGTCGACGGAACAACTTCCCCCGTCGACGGAACAACTTCCCCCGTTGACGGGGACTATCCCCCGTTGACGGAACAACTTCCCCCGTTGACGGGAACATCCCCCGTCGACGGAACAACTTCCCCCGTTGATGGAACACTATCCCCCGTTGACGGGGACATCCCCCATCGACGGAACAACTTCCCCCGTCGACGGAACAACTTCCCCCGTTGACGGGGACTATCCCCCGTTGACGGAACAACTTCCCCCGTTGACGGGGACATCCCCCGTCGACGGAACAACTTCCCCCGTCGACGGAACAACTTCCCCCGTTGACGGGGACTATCCCCCGTTGACGGAACAACTTCCCCCGTTGACGGGGACATCCCCCGTCGACGGAACAACTTCCCCCGTCGACGGAACAACTTCCCCCGTTGACGGGGACTATCCCCCGTCGACGGAACAACTTCCCCGTCGACGGGGGATGTTGTTCCGTCAGCGGGGGAGGCTGTTCCGTAAACGGGTAAATTTTCCTCTGGAGACGAAAATTCCTAGCGGAGACGAAAATTGTGGAGACGAATATTCCGTTTATTTCCTTGGAGACGAATTTTCCGCTGGAGACGAAAATTCCAAAAATGTTGGAGACGAAAGTTCCGAAAAGTCTTGGAGACGAAATTTCCAGAGACGAAAATTCCGGCACTCCATTTTAGAACCATAATTTATTACCATAAATTAAAAGGGAATATTCTTCTCACCCAGAGTTATATTACACCCGCACGATACCGGACCATTGTTCTAAAATGAAGACTTTTAAATATGGTTGTTCCCCGAAAATTATTCGATTTTGGTAATGTGATTTTATTTAATTTTAAGGGGAATATTCACATGTTAAAAGTTTTTATTATTGCTCAAAATAATTTAGTAACCTTTATTTTAATAATTATGGTGTTTATATCTTCAATTAAATCTCTAATTTTGTCTGGTGGACGTGAATCTTTTGCTAGGTTTTTAGAATAAAAATGAGAAAAATAAAATATAATTTAGATATCCAAAATGGGCACAAACATTCGAAAATGAAATTAAATTTGAATTTAAAACGCATCAATCAAACGCAATAATTTTTTACACTGACGATGGTGAATTAATAAATTACCTCATAATAAATTTTTAACTAAAAAATAAACCCATTTAATTACCAAAAATATTACTTATTATTATAGTTACCAAAAATTTTAATGATTTATAACGAACAACCGGAAAAGATACGAATAATATAACAGAAAAAAATTTTTAAGAAAATAGAAATTATGTCATTGAACTTATTTGGGCAAATTTAAAGTCCGAACTCTACCTAGTAATTTCAATCGCCCCTCAAAAATAATTTCTTTTAATTTTACATAATTATTTTAGGAGCAATTAATCACAATTTCCTTATAATTAATATACTCGAAGGTTATATTCTCGTTGAATTCAGAATTGGAGAAATTGAAATTATTCCACCCAAAAGGCACAATATTTATTTGACGGAAACTAAAGTAGATGATGGAAAGTGGCATTACTTTACCTTATTTCAAGTAAATAGAATAAATAAATAATTATATCAGATATAGGTAGGGCTGAGAAATAAGTCGGTTTTGGGTTGGATCAGTATCCTTGATATCCTTCTTAATTTTTAATTAAATATATTATATCCATGCTTAGAGTTAAGAAGAATATCTTGGAAGTTTGAGGAAGGAGGTTAAGTGTGGTAAATGGAATCCATCTTTAATCCTAAAGTGTTCATAGGCCAGAATTCATTTTTATAGCCTCCAACTTGATAAAAAATAACAAAAAAATTTTTGAGAAATATGGTGGAAAAATTACCGAAAATTCCCAACTTTTCAGAAAAAATCGGAATTTCCTACTCAAAAAAACGTCAGAAATTACATTCGGGAATCGGATAGGCTAGATTCTTGAAATGAATATATAGGGAAGATATCGAAAAATTAAGAGTCTTGATCTTCATCCCTTATTGAATCCTAGATATAATACCCAAACCAATTCCAACCCATAAATATCAATCATACTACTTTCTAATCTTTATAATTAAAAATATTTTTATGCCAGGCTTGGGAAAATATTAAAATCCAGCTTGACGACGAAATTTTATTTTGTTTATTGGACAAACAAAAAAGTTTTATGCTTGGAAATATTCGAACAAATTCTGATATTTTTGTTGGCGGCATACCTAAAGTAAATTAATTATTTTAAAACATATTGAGAATATTCTCCTTAATCTCTCCAATCTCCTGATATCCCTGATTTATGGATAAAAAGTATGTCGTAGGATTTTGGGAATGCTAGAAAGATTAAAGATAATTTTATAATTTTAATTAAAAAAAATTTGAGAGATATTCGAAAAATATCCAAAACAATATTTCTTAATCCAAAAACAAAATTTTAGTTTTGTTATTTTTTCCCATTTAAAAACACATATGTATATGCTACACAATATTTGGGACTATACATATTTACATATGTAAATAAACCACTAGGGATTTCTTTTTTTGGAATTAGCTGTGAAAAACGACACTAAATGATCTTATGAATATTTTTGGAAAGAGAAAAATTACTATTTTCATATAAAAATAAATAAAAAAAAATGCCGTGAATGCTTTAATTATAGCCCGGCTCTATTAGACCTATATTTTATACAGTTCCAAGCAAGTCTATTGAGATATAAACCCCGTCTCTGATAGTATTATAGAAGCCTATGTCTAATAGACTTCTACTAACCATCAAAGTGACCTATTGGAAAGATAAAGCTCAGGGCTTCAATTAGATCATTTAAATTTTCAAGTCGAGGGAAAATTTCAAAAAACTTATAAAAAATTATTTTAATAATTCCTCAAAAATTTTTAAAGGATGTCGAAAAACTCAGCGCCCCTTTAAGAAGATATTCTAAAAGATTTGCTGGTTTAATTCGTAATTTAATGTATAGAATATATCCACAAGGAATGGCTGCACCTTTAATGATTGACTCTTTTGGTACTCGAAAAACTGATTATGATTATTGTTTGAAGTAATTGTAATTTAATTTATTTATTTAATTTTTGATTGTAAAAACAATATTATTAGTTTCTGTGTGAATCAAAAATTTACCGATAATTTTTGATAAGAATTAGTATAGATATTTTAGTATAGAAGACCCATGCTCCGATAGGAACTGATAATTAGTGTTTGGAATGCTAGTACCATGGAGCTACCGAAAGCCGGATCGGTAATCTCCTTCCATCGGAAACGTCTAGTTAGATTTTGCAATTTCGAAACATGTTCGGTATTAGTAGTTTTTAATACCATTGGTATCAAAAATAGTATTATAGCAAAAAATAGAAAATAGTAATAGTAAAATTACTCATATTTTATTTCAGCACACAACCCAAAAAATTATTAAATTTGATATTTATTTACTAATGAAAATTATATTAATAAATAATTTATATTTTAAATTTATTTTTCCATTTAGAGAACACGATTCGAAACATATCAAAGCAAAAGATGAAAATAACTTTTGTTTAAATTCTGGATTGTGTTATAGTGCAAATAATGGTCCTCGTTGTGATTGCTTCTTTTCAGATTATGAAGGGAGAAGATGTGAAAATAGTGAGAGAATTAAATAAGGATCCTCTAAATATGGCCCATTTCTTCCCACATAAGCTATACGTCAAAATGTCAAAAAAGTCAACTAATTAATGAAAAACTATACTAAAATTACGAAAACTCCTGACTTTTTAGAATAATTTCGAAAATCGGGGACAGGAATTCCCGATGATATTTTAATTGATTCCGACCAAAAAATGTCGGAAATTCCTGCAGGATATCTCGTATGTATAATACAAGTTACCCGGGGAGATCACAAAAAATAAACGTTCAGTCTCAATCCAATATATAATATAAGCCTAATCAAAATGTTCTATTGAAAAATAGTAACCGAGATTTTATTAAAGCATTTATTGTATGAATTAATTTTTATAGAAAAGCCAAGCACAGAAGTATCATTTTTTGGAAATGAATGGATAGGATATGATAATTTACATAATGAAGGAAATAATAATAGAATTAATGATGAAGAACTTTTGGCTGTTTTGAGTCATCGAGAAATTTATAATATCTCTTTTAGAACTAATTTTTCTAAAAATTCTCTTCTCTTTGTGGCTGGGGATTCTAAGGTATATTTTAAATATTTATTGAGAGGAATAAATGGGAAATAAAAAATTGGAGATTAGCATAGCCCCATTTTCTGAATTGGAACCACCTCCTTTATAAAGACCCATTTTCGAGGAAAGGAAGTTTATATGTATCGTTACTGAAAATACGTTATTTTGATAAAAAAAATTTTTCTTAGTCTATCGTCGGGTAGCACTCCGTGCCAAGAAACTCCCCTCGTCGATTTTATGGCAAAAAACCCGAAACCCCTAATGTCCTCCGCGACAAACCACGATAACCGAAATCCCAATCCTGAAGGGTCGAGATTCTCAATTTTAGTAGAGTTGGCTATTTATTCATGAAGATTCTCGTTTTATTAATTATTTGAAAAAGATGTATGTACATAGAAAGTGAAAATATTTTATAGAAATAAAAAATAATAATTTAATTATTATTATTATTAATAAATATTAAGAGTAATTTTAAATTAACAATTGAAAACGGAGAACTTCTAGCAGCACATCAATTGGCAGAAACTGACAAGCGCCTTATTCGAGTTCAAGATCGTAACCAAAGACTGCCTTTACATTTTGATAATAATTTATGGCATAGTGTTTGTGTTGTGAGAGAACTGAATTCTGTAGGTTTTAATTTTGGGATTGGACGGAGACGATAATTGTTAAAAGATCTCGCTGATCATGAGAGGACAGAGAGTCCGATCCTTAATCTTCTTAATATTTAATTTATAATTGGAGTGAATATACCTATTTAATTATTTCCTATTAAGATATTTCCTATCAAGCCCACCAGAACACTTAATTAAGGGTATAAATATTTGTAGGTTGGTGGATATTAGGAAATCTTCGGTATCCAGATCAGGAACCGAATTCAGATATACAGACTCTTTTCTATCCTTCAACTTAGATACTAGATGGTTAACGACCGGCATTTCCTCAAATACAATATTTAAATTTCTAAATCTTAAATTCTAGCCTGGATTTAAAGGTGCTGTCATTTCGGTAGGTTTGCCGACAATTCACAAAAAATATTTTTCTGTTTCCGTTTTTGTATTGCAGTATAAAATCAAAAAATTCTGTTAAGGAGCACTTCTATTTTTTAAAATATTTTTCTTAACTTTTTAAAACTTTTATTTGCTGTGGCCATTCTAGGCATTTTCTTTCTTAAACATTTTTTCTTTCATTTTCATTAAAATTATTTAATTTAAAATTAATTTTTTAAAGATTCGTTTAATTGTTGATGACATTTTTGATCAGAAAGTTTTACAATTCACTCCACGTTTAAAATGGCTAGGAAATTCTTTCTTTTTTGTTGGAGGTGTGCCTCAGACTTTGAGACATTTAATGCCGCCAGAGCATTTAGTGCCTTTTCGTGGATGCCTAAAAAAGGTGTTTTAAAAAGAATTTAGTGCTTGAAAAGACATAATGTCGGTCTCATACATTTAATTTTACCACGATTTTTTAATCCCTAATGTTGGCTAATCTCCTGAATAGTTGTTAGTCACATAATCGCAATTTACGCATTTGCAAATCACAATCCTCAGTTTCAACCTTTTATAGGATGCAACCTAGCCCATTCACTAACAGAATAACACAAGAATAAAATAATATCTTTATCACAAAAGTAAATAAAAGAATAACAATGATGGAATTAGGTATTAATGATCGAGGATAGGAAGCGGATGTGATTAAGATCTCGATCAAGACTGATCGCTAAATACTTTTATGTGGCCCACATACCGAATAATAATTATTCTTAATTCTACACATTATCATTAAAAGTGACTTGATATTTTACCAAGCTTTCAGATATTTTTCCAATCGGGTCCTGTTGAACTAAATTTAATTCAATTGGCAGATCAAGGATTTGGTCAATCTAATGGTTAGTTTTGTGAATAAAAATTATATTAAATTGCAAAAATTTTATTAAAAACTATAATAAAAAGTGATAAATAACGAATAATAAATGAATTAAAATTTAATCATAAAAAATAATTTTTAAGTCCAAACTTTTGGTGACCTTACATTTTCTTGTATGCCAAGTGCTCAAAATGCTCCTTTGGTTTTCTCATTTAATAATGGAAATAATTATACAAAATTACCTCCGTGGCGTTCTCCATCCCGTGGAACTTTAGGTTTGTTTCAGGAGAATATCTTGTTTTTAAAAACTTATGACCTATAATCATAAAAATTTGGAAAGTAACAAGATGGGACTTGAGATAATTTGCGAAAGTTCATACGAACTCTTGTAAAATTTAGATTTCGATAAAAGGTATGTATATATTTATTCGAGTCCCGCTCGGCCCTATCTCTACTTAAGACCTAAAGGTCAATCATGTTTATTTTCATCTGTGGCAATGAGTTATATTTCGACTATCTATTTACAGGCCTAGACTGTATTAATTTAAATACAAATTTATTTAAGCCTTCCAGTTTCGAACATTAACCCCGGATGGATTACTTTTATATCATGGAATGGCACAATGCAGGAATTTTACAATTTGTGATTATTTGGCTTTTGAATTAATTGATGGACATTTATTTGTGAGATAAAATTCAAATTAATTAATTCAAGACAGTTTAAGATGATAGTAAATCTGGGATCCGGTGATATTCGACTTCAGGTAAACAATGAATTTTAAAAGAGACTAATTGAAAATTTAAAATTCTTATCAAATTTTCAAGGCCTCTGCTAAATCCCTGAACGATGGCTTATGGCATAGCGTTATTATGGAAAGAGGTGGACGTAAAGGTGGATTGGATTTTTGTAGAAACTAGGATAATTTTTATACTAAAATTTTAAAGGCTTCGTCTCCGTTGATTCACTCCGAACTGAATTTTCCTGCCCAGGAATTTCAGCAAATTTAGATATTGGTAAGATATAACTTAATGTTAGTCATAATTTATTTAAATTTATATAGATGAACCAATATTCCTTGGAGCTGTCCCTTGGCCTGATTTGTTTTCTTTTGATCAAGAAAAGGAAAATAATCATCAAGTTGAAGCAGTAACAGTCATTGAAATGGGAGAACCTGCTGAAATGAAAAGAAATTTCCCTTCATCTGTAATTAAATTTATTTTAATCCCTAATTGGGCGGTATTGCATCAATTTCATTTTTTAAGCTAACGCCGGGAGCTAGCACGGATTCGGAATCGGCCGTTAAGTCTTTGAAATGTCCGGAGCTAGATCCATGATGAAAAATGTCGAGGAGTCACAAAATATTCATTCTATCACTGACCGGCTCTATCAGTAATTGCCGTCCGTTCTAGTTAAGATAAATCGGTGTATCATACCGGGATATTTAAAGACCCGACTTCCTTGCATGCCCTAACACTTCCTCAATAAAAGTGAATTTACAATCTTATTTTTATAAATTTTTAAAGGTTTGGACAATAAATCTTCGTCAAGGCTTTTTTGGTTGTATGAAAAATATCCGTTTAAATGGTATAAATATCGAGATTGCACATATGTTTCAGTCAACAAAATTATTACAAACGGAAAGACCAACTGAAAGAAGTCTTTCATCAAAAACGAATAAATGTAATTATTAAAATATTTATTCACCACAAATAAAATACCGAATTACCTTAATACTTACACTTGGTAATTATTGTTTTAACCTAATGATAGAGTAATTATTCATTTAACCTACTGATAGGATGGGTAATTAATCGAGGGAGATCGAACTCTTACTTGGGATCGCGTAATTTATAAAATTTAACGCGATGTATCCCTGCTGGATTAATTTCGCAAATCCCGAATACCTGGACTGAATCCCGTAAGAACGGGAATTTCCCGTATTTCGTATTGAAAAGCCTAAAATCCTGTAATTAATCGAAAAATATGATAAGCCTGCTCGAAAGATTATGGATTTTAGGAAAACGTTATGGATTAATCTGCCTGACTCCATTATACTATAAAATTCTGTTTAAAATTATTTTTAAGCAATCTCACTTGGTTGCCCCTTCTCTTTTTCTGTTGACTTTTGTAAAAGGCCGGGCAGCAAGAATCCGTGTAAAAATGGAGGTATTTGTTCTTCATATCACAATTCATTTCACTGTGATTGTTCTGACACGCCTTTTGATGGAATTAATTGCCAACAAAGTTTCAAAGAGATTTTTGTAAAAAATAAATTTTTAAATAATTTTTAGAGCCTCGCCCCTTGCCTTTCCCTCTTCCAGAATCTCTCTCAGCCAAATTTCATTTTTCTGATTCTTGGCAGTTGGAAGCGGAAAATTTGGAAATTAAATTTCGTCCAAAGCTGGGAATAACTTTAAATGAATTAAATAAACAGAAAAAACTTTTTGTTTTAATTGATACAAAATCTGATATTATTAACGAGAAGGATGAAGATAAACAACGTTTACTGGTAGCAATTACTGGGAGTGGTGGATTAATTGTGCATTGGGTATTTCAAGGAAATGAGCAAAGTGTTGGTTGATTTCATTAGAAATAACATAATAATACAAATGATATAATCTGATTGAGAAGGGACCTGGTATCTGGAGAAGATAGATCATCAGATTAGGCTGACTGTTGGGTATTGGGCCCCATTCCATTCTGGTTTAGGGTCCGGCCGGGGCTCATGAGCCAGCTCCGAAGCTAGCTACTCGAGCCATCCACAGCACTGTCGATGTTAAACGGTTAACCTTGGTGTAGGGTGGGGGGCTGTTATGGATCTTTCAATTATAATGTTTGGGTGATCTCATTTCGATAAAATTATTTAATTATACATAGACTTTTAATCTGAGCTCTGCAAACATTACAAATAATGTGCATTGGCATTCACTCAAGCTAATAAGAAGAGGGCAACGAATGGGGTTAAAATTGGATGGAAAATGGCATAATCGTAAGTGATATTAAAAAAATGAATTTTCTAACTAGCGTAAATGATCTAATATAAGACCTGGGCCCGTACTATAAGAACGAGTCGTAGATTTGGTACTATAAGAATCTGGTCATTTGCACAGGTCATTTAACCCATACAGAGAGCCAATTTGGTACTATAAGAGGCTTGGTATTTTTTCTTCTTGCCTACCACGAACCAAGTTCTTATAGTACCGACTAAAAATGAGAAATTATTTGGCTGTATTTTGACTTGAAAAGACAAGATCAAAATAAAGGATAATTATCTGACTAAATAAAAAAGTAAAAACTGAATGAATTTTTATGGTCTCTCTTTGATTGAATTATGAAATTCTTAACGGAACTACTCAAGGGAGTTGAGTCAAAAAAAATTTCAGAAAGATAAAACTTAAATTTTACACCATAAGATAGAGGAGATAATTCTCTATATATAAATTTAGAGAAATTTAAAAATTTGACAATTTTCCTTAAAGTTATAGAATTTTTAAAAAGCCTACCACCCTTTTAAACGCTAAAATTGGCTAAAAAGGGGGTACCTTGCGGTTTCCCTTATAACTCAAGAAATAATTATCCAAAAATTCTGAAATTTTTAAAGGTTATTGAACACACTCTAAAGAATTTAAATTTAAAATTTTGTAATTTTACTATTTTTTCGAACCGAGTTATAGACTTCGGAATTTTTGCTAACCCTGCTATAGAGCAGGGTCTGAGATTTACCACTCGGTAGGGGTTAAATGACCAAAAAGTGCTTTTCATATAGTACGGGTTAACCAAAGGGCAAATGACCTGGTTAAATGACCTGGTAATTTGACCAAAAACCAGAGGTTTTTCTTATAGTAGCAAAGGTACCTCCGGTAACCGGTTAAATGACCACAAACCACGTTCTTATAGTACGGGCCCTGGGGTTCTATTTATGCTTAGGACGCTTTGAGTGGGCTTATATCATAAAAGTTTTCTATTAGAAACTGGACTTATGTTTTTTGTCTCGTCGGGAGGTCTTGTAGTAGAGATGGGCTTCTAATAGAGCCGGGCTTATATTAGAGCTTTAAATTTCAAATAATTTTGACAGAATCACTAAATAATATTGGAAATAAACCTTTAATTCTCTCCATCAATGAAATAGCTATTGCCCAAACTATTGGAACTGCTAAAATAGCAAGTAAATTTTTAAATATTTCGTAGAAAAATATTTTTTATTAGGTATATTTCTTCCCATTATAGATAATTTAGAGCATTTGTTTCGTTTCCACGGCGATTTAAGGATTCTTTCATTGAATGGACATGATTTATTAAGGCCTATACGTGTTATGAAGAGACAAAAAGGTGAATATTTAAATAATATTAATTAGAGATTTTCTTTTATGAATTATAATATGCGCATAATGATTAGATATTAAATTAATATAAAGTCGGGATTTAATAGGACTTCTATTAACTCCATTTAAATTTTTATCAATTTTCTTTTAATTTTCAAAAATTTTATTTATAAAAAACTTTTTTAATTTTTCTGCAACATTTTCCCGTTTAAATTCGACTCCCTTTTCTTACATTTTCCATGCCTTATTTAACTTGAAACTATTCCAATTTTAACATTTTCCTCTTGACATGAATTGGATTAGTAAAAAAAGAAAATTCTTTTGGCACTTTTTTTATATTTTTTACTTGTTTTTTATAGAAAAAAAATTTTTTTACTCTGCGCACATTTTCTTTCCATTTTTTTATTTTTTAAGAGAGAAAATAGGAAATTACTTTATATTCCAATAACCACCATTTTTCCTTCCTAACAAGTCTTATTTATTTTTAAATACATAAGCTACTAAACTAAATTCTTAGAAAAATGTTGGAAGAAATTTTATGCATAATTTTAAATATTTTTATAAAATGAGGAAATTGGTGAACCAAAATTTTAAGATTTTTGGTAATCTACGGGACAAAAAATAGGAAGAAATCTGGCTTTCTGGTCTAATACATTAAAATTTAGCGCCTGCAGCTCTAGAAGTACATATTAAGTCTTAGGGTTCTCAGAATCATGAGTTAGATTCTATGTCAAAATCTTGATATGTTCCAGAACAGATAAAACATATTGTTTTATCTTGATCGTGTTTTGGTATGAACTTATTTTAGAAGACCGAGTTTTGCTTCCTCGCTCTTTAATTTTGCGCTCTGCGTTTTTTAAGTTGTCTCAGCATCCAGTTGATCGGTTATTAAAAATTTCAAAGCACAATTTCATTTTTAATTTTTTCAAAAAAATATTTTTAGGTCCCTTCCCAAAATTATTTTTATTTTTATTTTTTTTGTCATCAATTGACACATTCCCTTTACCAATATTTTCTTCTCTTCAAATTTCGTCATCTTCTATTTAAAAGCTTTGCCTTCTAAACACTTCTAGACACTCTTTAGAATTTTTGTTTTGGCACCTCAATTACTTTTTTCCTTTAAATTTGGAAAATATTTTCTTTAAAGTATTTTCTTTGAATGACGATTAAATATTTAGGTTTGCAGAAAATTTTTTGTTAAACTTTGTGCTTTAAATAAATTTTGTGTTTGGAAAGAAAATTGTTAATTTTAAAATTGCAAAATTCTGAAAAGAATATTTCTGGATAAAAAAGTCAGAAAATGATTTTAATTGCCAAACAAGGATGTGTCGTGTTACCATAAAAACCGATACCCGAGCAGCTTTTTTAAAAGCAAATATCTGCGAAAATCGGTACTCAAAATTTTGTAATATTTCGTACCCGAGCTTAAGAAAGTATTTTAAACTAGGCACAAAATCTTAACCACTTTTTAAAAGTTCGACACGATACCGATTCGACTTTTTATCAGTCCGGCCCATATTTAATATCCAAACGAGCTTTTAGATTTTTAATCTAAGATTTTTATTTTTTACTTCCATAACAATTTTTTAAAGTCAAAAAAATATTTTTATAATTCATTAGTTTCTTTCATTTTTGACAGATTTTTAATTATTTGCCTAGACATTTTAAATGCCTCTTTAATATTTATTTTCAATTTTTAAACTATTTAATACCCTAAAAATTATTTTTAGCATAATTTTTGCCAGAAATAACCATTTAATATTTTACTTTTATTGTTAAAAATATAAAATCCTTCCCCTTTCTTTTCTTATCTTAAAGCTCCCATCATTTTTCAAAAACGTAAAAATGCCAAAATATATATTTCTTATATCTGTTACCGAGTTATTGAAATGGCAATGTCAAGGGGCAGAAAAGGGGAAGGAAAATACTTTTTTCTGCTCTTCCTCAAAAAAATATTTTTTTCCTGCTTTTCATTGAGTTTCTCCCAAGCTAATATCAGTGCTTACTCATCTTCCAACATTCTTTTTTAAATATTATGGCACATTATGGCACCGGGAAATTTTATTTGCATAGAAATATTTTTTTGAATTTTATTCTGAAATTTAGCAAAAATTTTGTTTAATTTAACAAATTTTCTAAGGTTGTTGAAAAGTTAACTTTGATGATTTTATGCATAAATTTAAAAATAGCTGAATAATTTATTGGATAATTTTAATATTCTTTGGTTATTAAATTTCCGTATAAGCTCAAAATTATGGATTTTCGAGCCAGTTTATTTTTTCAAAAACATTTTCTGGTCACGTCGAGGATAAGATTTTTTTGTTGTGTATATAAGGGGTCTATCCTACCCGGTTCACTTACAAGGAATTGAAAATTTCTCATAACTTTGATTAAAGCTTTCCCAATTTTTTAAAAAAAATCGGTAATTTTCCGTAATTTTTTATCATTCTCTCAAAATTCTTAATTCCATTTAATAATTTTTATTGTTAAAAAATTATCACCGCATTCCTTTAGCTAAATATTTAATTAAAAATGCATGTTGTAATTCTAAGCTAATATGTATGTAGCACGTAGTATTTAGCTATTAATAATTTATAGGGCGCGGATTTATAGGCAAATGCCTTTTTTTCTGCGAGCTTGGCATGATGTAATACGCTCAAAAAACGTGTTTTTAGCTTGGTCCTATGAGTTTAGCATGACTTTTATTTTGCCTATTTTTGCCTATTTCGGACTTTTTGAGCCTTTTTGCCTATTTTGGAATTTTCGGTACTATTTTTGCCTTTTTTAGAGATTTTTCCTAAATTTTGCCTAAAAATCGGTGCAAAATCTAAAAAAATCACCCCAAATTTCTAAAAAACTCGGTGTCAACTCTCATTTTTAATTTATAGTTCGACAAATTGAGTATTTTTGCTCCGTTGGACATTTTGAGATTAGACATTTTGGAGTGGGACATTTTGTGGGTTGGGCGAGATTTCCATTTTTCATTTTCGACATTTTTGAAAAATTTACACCATTTTTTTAAAAAAAATGGTTGAAAATGTCGAATAAATGGCAAAAGATTTTAATAAATAGTTTATAATTCAAAAAATGATGAATAAATGGTTATTTTCTTGCTTTTTTCTTAATTTTATAGGCCTGATAACCTTTTTTAGCTGCCTATTTTTGTGCCTTTTTTGGCTTTTTGGTGCCTATTTTAGGCGCCTATTTCACAGTTTTTACATGCCTAACTATCCGCGCCTTAATAATTTATATCTTAGCTCCTTTATTTTTCCATGGACTTTTATTGAATTTTTCTTCGATTTATTAAAATTAGAATAAATTTTAAAATTTTATTCTTTCAATTAAAATTTAAAACATTCAAGGATCTTCAGCATCCTCACAAATTCAAGTTTTAAATTCTTCTGAACAATTAGAATCTACAATTATTAGAATGGAAAATAAACATAGAAATTTATCGGCAGATCATGCTTTGAAAAATGGAGGAAGACTTAGACAAACCACTACGGTAATTTAATTAAAATGAAATAATGGATTCAAGTTACCCCCCCCCCCCGTTCCGTTGATTTTTGAGATTTTGAATCAGAGTTCGGCAAATGGATTTTTCCAATACCAATATCAGTAGTACTGAAAAGTACCGAGTCGGTAGTATCGGTAGTATCGCGGTAATACCGAACTGTGTCGAACACTATTTTGAATCTACGAAAAAATCATTTATGGACTTATTTTTTTGGTTTTCTGCTCAATATCAATTGAAGTTTTCACTGATTTTTTTCTAAGAAATTCCGATTTGTATATTTTATCTTTTACGTTTGAATACTAACTTAAATATTATACATTAAAATTTGCAAAAAAATTATGAATATAAATTCCCATAATTTCCTCACCTGCTTCTAATCTCAATTACTAATTAAGCTAAAAAGTTTTATGTAAAATTCCCTTTTTTCAAAATTTATTTTCTTTGTTTTAATTATTTTATTTTCAAAACTAAAATATAATTTTTTAAATTATTCATCGAACCATTTAAAATTTTTTTTATTTTTCTGTTTACCTTATAAAGGACTTTAGCTAAAGCCATAAAATAGATATAAAGTCACACATTTCGCTTTTGTTATGTGACATCAACAAACACCAATTTGGATAAAATTGCTTCCATTTTTATATAAAAAACAGCAAAAAAGTACATCCAAATTATCTTTTCCATTCAATAGGAAAATTCTTTAGAGAAAAATATTTAAGAAAAAAATGTCTATATTTATTAACTAAGCTTATATTTTTGCTTATTTAATTAAGTTTTTTTATCCAAAGTTAGGAATATGACAATTCCATTTGCTTTACTTTTTAATTTTAATAAAAAAATATTTTATTATTTCTCAATTATACAAAAAGTTTATAAAGGAATTTATTTATTTTCTAATTGTTTTTTTTTTTATTTTTTAAAATTCTATTTGGGAGGAAAACATTAATACATAAATCTTTTAATATATTTTGATATTTTATATCTGCAGTTGCCTTACCTCCATTAGATATACCCGTCACTATTCAACTCATTTATGCTTGGCGAATCCCGAAATATAAATCCGATTAAAGTCCGGATCTCAAAAATTTTCGGATCTGGATATCCGGGATTTTCTATGGTTATCAACTTGGCTGGACGCACTTGGAGTAAAATTTTTCGCAGCCGTAATCCGCAAGTCAAAAAACACGCAATCCGCAATACTCAATCCAAATTTGCGTCCAGCCCTGTTAGCCAACCTTAAATTAATAACACAAAATAACGCAATAATACTGGATTTTGTTAAATTAATATAAAAATAAATTAATTAAGAATTAAATTTTTTAGTCTTTTCAGCAATTAAATAATCTTGCATCAAAATTCCAAAACGACTCCATTTCTTCTGTTTCTGCTTCATTTTTCTTCACAAAATCACCACTTGGCTGCCTCAAACAAAACGCTCGAAATTGCATACCAGAACCTGCTGCTGAAGATAGTAAGTCTTTTTAAGTAATACTCAAATATATAATAAATAACCCAAATAATTACCCCCTCTAATTCAAATAATTACCCCTCCATATTATTACAGGGTTTCGATCTCGAATTTTTAAAAATCCGCAAAATTGATCGAAAAAATCCGCATTTTATATCAAAAATCCGCAAAAAATTATCAAACCCAAAAATTGAATTAAAATCACTTTATGCATGGTATTTTTCGTCTTCTACAATTGAATTAAGCAATTTTTTTATTACTAACGATCATCTTATGAAAATCCAACAACTATCTGAAAAATCACACTTGCATTTTTGTCGCGGAAGATGTCGCAAATTTTTATTTTTTCCATTTTCAGCGCCGCAGGCGAAAATTTTTTTAATTTTGGAAGATCCTTGAGCCAAAAATCGTTCATTTTTAGGCCAGGAAAAAATTTTGAGGATTTTGGAAGATCAAGGACACAGATTCCTTCCTTTTTTGCGCGCAGCCGAAAATTTTGAGAATTTGGGAAGGCCAAGAAGCCAGATTTCTTCCATTTTCAGCGCCGCAGGCGAAAATTTTGAGGATTTTTGAGGTCTTAGCGGAAAAATAATGACATTTTATGCTAAAAACCACAAGAAAATATAAAAAATCCTCATAATCTTCAAAAGACCACAAAAATCCGCAAATCCGCATTTTTAAAAATAATCCTCATCGCCCTATCAAAAAACCACAAAATGAGGAAAAATCCGCAGATATCGAAACCCTGTATTATTACAACCTTAATTCTCCCTCCAGTAAAAGATTGAAGGATTAACTACCCAGGTCAATTATTTGACTAAATACTGTAATTAAAAAATTATTTTATTAAAATTTTTAAATTTATTTTTTCAAAAAACATCACTTTTATTTTTTTACTTTTCATTTTTAATTATTTTTAATTTTTAAAATTTATTTTTTCTTAATTTTAATGGTGACAAATAAATACGTTTTTTTGGATTTTTAAAAGAAATTTCCATTTCCTAATTGTTTTTTTGTGTTCCGATTTTTTCTATTAAATTTACTTTGCTTTACTTTATTTTATTTTGTTTCCTAGATATTTACATAGATAAATTACCCAAACTTTTTTAAAATCTATTTTGAGTTAACTGTTTGAATATTTGGATATTTGACTTCAGGCCCAGTTACTTTATAAATTTTATTTTTTATTTAATTTACTTTTACTTCGCTCTTACTGTTAGGGATTAAGACTGGAAAAATCGAGTTTTAGTACGGGTTTCGAATAACCCTGCCCATCTCTGATATCTACAATTCAAAAATTAAAATCTTTTTATTATCAATCTAATGAAACACCAAAATTTTTTTAGATTAAATTTCTTTTTTGATTATTCCCCTCAATTCCCCCATGTCATAATAATCCCTTTTTAGTTTTAATTATCTAACAACCATTATATTTAGCCTTTGAATGGTAGCCCTAATTTTGTTTGCCTCTCCTTTAATTTTTTTTCTATTTTTTCATTCAAGCCTTTTCCCCTTTTCTTTATTCCACTTAAAGTTGGTAATTGGTTTCCTCCAAATTTTGGAGATTTTTAGACCACTTTTCTTCCATTGCGCGACAAAAAATTTTTTTATTTTGACTATTCCGTTAAGAATTTTATTTTTTAAAAGCTTATTTGTAAAAAAAATAATTTCCGTTTTTAATTTACATAAATTTTATAAATTTTCTTTTAAATTTCTTCCATTTCCATTAAATTTTGTGTAAACTTTTGGTCAAAGCTATATACTCAGAAAATAATTTTCTATTTCAATTTAAAAGCTTTTTTATTGGACTATCAATTTTTAAAAATTCCAGGATGAAAAATTAGCTCGGGGAATCTACCGTAAATGCTCTAATAATTATTTTGGGTATTAAAGTTTCGATCTTCCGCTGGAGGGAAGATCGAATCCGCTCCATAAATGGATACTCACTCGATTTCATGTGATATTCGCTTACCACAGAGCTAAATTCAGAGCTATTTACGTATGCGATTTTCGAGATTTTTTTATTTTCGATTCATTTTATTATTTATCCACTCAATTTTAGCCTATATTTTCATATTTTTAAATCGTTTTCGGCACTTATATCAACACATTACCTACTCAAAAATAACTTTTTGCTTCTATAAAAAAATTTTTTTTCTTCAAAAAGAATATCTCAACTCTACGGTCATAAATTTTATCCCATGGGAAGCCTAAAAGTGTAAAAATATAAATGGTGTTGGAAGGTTGACCAAAATCGCCTTTCAATCTCTCCCTTTTGTTTTTAAATGACCATTTCGGGTACTAAAAATAAAACAAAAAATTTTAACTTTAAAGAAAAAAGCTTGCTTTTTGGTGAATTTCTGCCTTAACATTTTCACTTTTTTTCAACATTTATTTTCAAAAGAAAATTTTTTCGGCCAGAATTTTTTTTATTTAAAAAAGTGTTTTTAATCTCTTGAGTCTATTATTTAAAAAAAATATTTTGAAGTTAAAAAAAGTTTTTTACGTATTAGTAGTTATTTTTAATATAGTGAGCCTTGCTATTTCTTGACTTTCTCAGCTATGGGCTGTGATTTGTTATCTCATAATCATATCTCATAATAATGTTTGTCTCATAATGTACCCTAGATAAGGGACTCGCTTTTAGGCGGCCCAACCCAGGGTCAATAAACATTTTAAAATTTGTTTTAAGTCAAGTCACTCTGTATATTCCCAATAATTACCGTACCTCAACTGCCCTTTGTCACGTTAAAATTTCAAAACTTAAATTATTAGGCTCTCATAAACAATTATCCCCCCCCCACCCCACTCCAGCGAAAAATTGTAACAATTATTACTCAGGGTTGTTATTTGAGAATATACTATATCACGTATAAATGTATCCTTGATTATAGTCTATCTGTTTTTTAAATTTTTATCATAAAATCTCATGAAGTTGCCTTGAAAAACTAAGCCAAATAAATCTGAATAACTTTATTTTTTTTGCCTCAAACAAAACTTTATTAAATTCTCTTTTTTTAAGATATTCCCATTTTTTCAACACATTCTTTAGGGTTTTTTTATTTTTCCTTTATTCAATCCACTCACTCAAACCCTTGCTATAATATAGGTGAGAATTATCTCGCTTTCTCGCATTTTTGCGCTCTCATGTAAACCAATTTTTTTTCAATAACAACAAAAATTGCCAAGGAGGAAGTTTGCCAAAGAAATGAGAAAAGAAGGTATATATGTATATTCTATCAATAAATATATACATACAATCTAGTAGACAAAAAATGCCTAAAAATCTACGCCGAAATATTCTTAACATTTTATAAAAAACATAAATCTTATCACGCATTTTTTTCTTAGTACGAAAGCGCTAGTAACTTTTGCATTTATCCCACATCTAGGTCAAAAGTTTATTTTCTTTCGATTTTCTTATCCTTCTTAAACATTCCTCTAATCCTTGGCAGACTCCCTAAAAATAAAGAATACTTTAACTGTATTTCTTCTAAAATAGCCCCACTAGCGGTCGATCGAAAAATAACCCCCAGGTATTATTTTAGAGGAAATACAGTATTAATGATGGCTAGAGACTGGATCGAGATGAGATCTCGAACAAAGAATAGAGATTATCGAGATTCAAGAATTTTAGACGACATTTGGTGACAAAATTTGGATTTTCGGCTTTTGAATTCTTAGGAGATTGAAAAATATTTTCGATTTTTGATCCTGATATTTTTGAATTTTTCTTATTTCCGATTCTCAAGGATTATTTTATTTAAAACAACTCTGGTTGCCCCTAATTCTTATTATCTCACTTTATTGTTCGCGCATTAAATTAAAAAAATCTAAAATTTATAGCCGTGACGAAATTTGATTTTAGGCTTTTTCTAAGACTTTGAAAAATATTTTCGATTTTTAATCCAGATATTTTTGAAATTTTCTTTTCCGATTCTCAAGGATTACGTTATGGTTCGCGCATTAAAGTTAAAAAGCTAAAATTTATAGCCATTTTTTCTATAAAACCAAACAAATATTTAATACTGTCCCATTAAATAATGAACACATACAGAGGATTAACTAGGGTTTTTTATATCCCTTATGTAAATTAGCATTCTTAATGACTAAAATTTTTTTAACTTTATTGTCTCATCTATTTTAAATTAAAAAAATTTTTTAATCTATTTTTCTAAAATATAATTAAGGGATGGGACAGGTTGAGAAAAAGTCGGGTCAGAGGTTTTAAAATTTTCTTTGAATCTGGTTGATGAAAAAATGTTCGGGATTCGGGCCGATCATTTCCTGCCCCATCCCTGATAATCCCTCTCACTTTCTCACCTCTCCTTAGTTTTTTGATAAAATAATCGTCTGTCTTTTAGAGAGAATACTGTAGCTCAGACCCAAAATTTATTTAAATAACAGCTCAATTATAAAAATAAAATCCAAAATTTAATAAATATTAAAAATATTTTGTTTCTATTTCTCAACAAAAAACACAATTTATACCAAATTTAGTATACATATTTAAAAATATTAAATGTCCGCGCAACAAATTTCTTCTTCCTCCCCTTCCCCAACATTTTTTACTAGCACATCTTTGCCAATCCTATGCCTCATCGATTGGCACTCACCAAAGTGCCGAGAACAGCATTATCAAATACCTGCTCCTAAATTTGCCTCGGCACAGTTTTTGCCTTTAAGTGAATCAAATGAAGATTTAAATAATGAAGATGGTAAATTAAAAAATAAATTCTCAATTATTTTACTAAAGCACATACCTCTAGATAAACATTTAAACACACCTAGTTATCACATTTTGCCATATTTATCCGGCAAATATTTTGTTAAGCTGGGGATACATATTTGGAAAATATGCTTAATTTTTAAATTAAAAAAATTTTTTTAATTTATCATTTTAATGTTATTTTTTATTTTAATTATTTTAATGTTTTTCTAATAAATTCATTTTCTTTAATAATTAAAAAAATTTTTTTTTAATTTTAAAAAACTTAAAATTAGAGTTTAATTTGTGCCTGACACCGGGCCGGGCCCAGGACCATGTTTCTGGGCCCGATGCCTATGATCAATACCGACTTTTCGTTTAGTGAGAGAATTAAGTCTGAGATTTGTTTGCTTAATGGTTAAGCACGAGATTCCTCTGTCTGTAAACCGGGCATTTTATAAAATTCTATTAAGGGTTTTCCTTGTCTTCGTGGTTTCAAACGGGAAAAAAGATATAAACCAGGCCTGGCAATTTGAAAATGTCGAACTCTATTTAAAATATAAAAATAAAATAATTTTTTAAATAATTTAATTAAAAAATTCTTTAATAAATTAAAACATTTTCTATTTAAAAAAAGGCTTCTTCACTCCAGTCATCTCAAAATCGCTCAATTGGGAAGCACAAAGGAGTACTAGTACCATAACAACTACATCTCCAACATCTCCACCAACATTCCGAACATCTCCACCTACTAAACCAACATCTGTATACTCAACTAAATTATCTTCAAGTCCCTCTACCTCAACAATAACTTCAACTACAACAACTAGAAAAAGGCCTCATTCATGGACTCGACCCAAAACTAAATTGGAACATTTTACTTTTGGTAAGTTGGAATATTTAATTTAAATTTTTTTGTTTTTTAAACAAATAAATCATTAAAAATTAAATTTTTTAATTCAAAAAAATTTTTTTCTATGTTTTTTTCTGTTTTTTTATTTTTAATTGCTTTTTACTTTAATAGTTTTTACTTCCGTTTTGTCTCTAAAATTCTTTCCGTTGCATTTTTTTTATTTTTTAGAATTCTTATCTTTTTACTAAAATTTTTAAAAATATAATTTTGCTTTATTTCTAACATTTTTAAACTTTTTTTTGTTAATACTTGACTTGTTACGTTTTTTTTATCTTAATTCATATTGAACAACTTTTAATTTATGCGACAGACCTGAACTTTTTTGGATAGAAACAAATAATAACGCACACCCTATAAACACTGACTTAAATAAATGTCATTTCCTCAAGAGTGTTTTGAATATTTAGGTTTTGAATACAAGTGTCGGTTTTACCAGATCTTCGATTAACTGAAACCTGAACTGAACTTAAACAACCTGAACCGAAACATTAGTTTACCTCTAATCAGTTAAACTAATGCCTCAAAGCTTTTACCTCAAAGCTAAAAAATGAGTTTTTAATAAAAACTTCAATCCAATTTGACCACAATAACACGGAGAAAATCAAAAAATTGAGTTAAATTATTATTTGAATCTATTATTCAATTATATTTTTCAAGAATTAAAAACCTCAAGTCAAGTATTACCTCTTTTAGTTTTCTAATTAAAAAGTTTTTTTGAATTATTTTTTTAAACTCACGCAATTTAACCGCTTTTCTGCTTTTTTACCCCTAAAAACTTTTCTTTCCTAGAAATGTCTTTAAATATATTTTTATGCACATTTTGGTCAGTTGCACAAATCTGGCACGGCCATTGGCCTTAATAAATAAAAAATAAACAAAAATTTTAATGTTGACTCAGGGGAAAATAAATATAAAAAAATGCACTCCAGCACGCACTTGAGCACACAAAATAATAATAATAATTCTTACTTTTCTAAACTTTTTCCCCTTTTTTTAGATATTAATTTGCTTATTTTTAATAAAAATTATAATTAAATATTTTTATTTTATTTTTTAAAGGAACCAGGGCTGATCGGAATCTTTTCGGAACGGAAAAATTATTTAGTTTCGATTCGAAATGCAAATTTGTTTATTTGATCAGCCCTGATTCTGACCTCATAAAATTATACTTCTTTAGGGCAGAAAAACTTAATCCTATAATGAGGGTATCTAGCAGAGAGCTAGCCGACCTGATTCCCGAAAATCGGGAATTCTGGAATTCAGTAATGTTTGGTTATAAATATTAAGCATCTCTTCTCCCCACCTAATAGTGGAATATTTGAGGATATTTTATTAGCAATACAAATACATATTCATTAAATCATTTTTACCTTTTTTCACCTTTTTTAATTTAATATTATTCCCCATCTTATCCCTACTTTTATTGTTTTTCCTCAACATTAAAACTCAATTTGCACTTAAAAAAATTTTTTTTGCCTGTTCATGTTAAACTAACCAAATAAAAAAAACGTTTAAACAATATCAAAATAAAATTAAAAATTAATAAAATTATTATTTAAAAATTTATTTTATTTACTTTAAAAATAATAAAAAAATATTTTAAATTTTTTTAGAAAAATTTAAAAAAATTTGATAGTAAAATAAACTTTAAATCCTTCAACAATTATTTACATTAAAAGGGATTTTATAAAAAAATAAATGGATATTTTAAGCTATAAATGTATGTACTTTAAGAAGTAAAAAAATTTATTTTAAATATATACCTATTTATTTTTAAATTTAGGTACTTTTCCGTTATCTCCCCCCCATTTTCCATTTCCTACTTTCTACTTTCAAAAGGTCAAAGGCAAATAATTTTAGTTAGGGAAAAGCTTAGGTTGTAATATTCCAAAATAGGTTTGAATATGAGATATGTTCCGTGAACCTAAGATGTTAAAAAATAACTCTCTTAAAAATACATACATATAAAATCTGCTATTTTTTATAGTAGAAGCTGAATTATAGTAGAAGCGGTCTCGCACGTCTCTATTAATTTCCGTACTTCCAGGCCCGTTGGGTTCTGAAAAGTACAAAAATATACATACATATTTTAGAATTTTAATAGAATAATTTCTTGTTAGAGTTATCAAAATTAAATATTAACTTTAAATACTCCAATAATTTTTGTCCATATTTTTCGATTAATATTCAATACAAATTCGATCCCTAATTTTTAGTCCTTTCCCGAAGATTTATAGGATAGGAACGAATATTTTACCTTACCGAATCAAAACCGAGAACCGGGGTCGAAAATTGCCAATAAAAACCTGCCAAACCCGGAAATCCAACCAGAATTTATACTATCGGATATAATATTCTAGACTAGATCTAGTGCTTGATTTAGATCAAAAACTTAAATTAAATAATATATATTAAAATTAAAACAAAATTAAACTAAAAAATATCAATAAATCTTAATTTTAATTTTTTCAAAAAATATTTCTCAATATTAGCTTCAATTCCATCGGCTTCTCCAATTCAGCCAAAGTCTTCAAAATTGCTTTCTTCCGAATTAAATTCAATGAATTCTGACAATTATAACGTTCAGAGCACATCAATATCAAATGAGTATTATGGCCCCTCATCCTCAGAAATATTAAATGATCGAGAAGAAAAATTATTAAAAACATTGGGGTATCATAACAGACACAGAATTAAATTGAAACAAAAAGAAGAAAAAGGAAGAGTAATTGAAGAGGATGAAGAAAGTCAAAAAATGGAGGAAGAGGAGAAAGAAGATGAAGAATCAAACGTTAAAAAAAATTATATCCCTAAAGGGGGTTGGCCTATGAGAACCAGAACTTGGCCAGATGGAAGAAGACTCGGCTCTGATGGACTCAAAAAATGGCAAAAATTGAGGCCTAAAATTATCCAACAAGAAGATAAAATTAAGGAAGAAACAAAACCAACAAAAACAACTAAAACTTCAAAAAGTTTCACTTCAACGCCTTCAACTGACTCTACTAAAATCACTCAAAAATCAACAGAAATGCCTTTACAACGTTTTACGGTCGATCCGGGTATTAAGCCTGGATTGCATTTTACTTTTGGTAATCTAATAGAAATTTATATTACTGCAAAATTAATAAAAAATGTATAAAATATGTAAAAGTTCATAGTTCATTAGAATTCCATCTTAACTCCTACCATATTTTCTTGAATAATTACTCTGGGAAATTATTTTTTTAACTTATCACTAGAGAGGATAATTAAACAAGGGAGGACAATCATTCGAGTTTTGACATTTGAACGGAGGAGGGGTAGGGGGGAATCCTGATGAATCCTCTAAGGAGGATAGTATGGATAATTAATCGAGAAAATATGGTAGAAGTGGCAATATAAGTTATTTCTTTCTAAAGATAAAGCTTAAAAGAAAATATTAGCATTAATATTAGAAAATAGGTGTTTAGTAGGTGGAGATGGAATGATATGGTAATACATAGGTATCTATGAATAATTCTAGCTATTTCCCTCAAAATTTTAGAAAAAAAGGATAAAATTAATTTAGAAAAACTTTTAAAAATTATCACAATTTACCCTCTATATAAATTCTCACTTTCACAAATTCACCTAGAAGAATTGACTTTCTTTCCTAGACAAAATTTCCGTTTTGTTGCACACAAATGTTTTTTGTTTTCCCTTTAATTTTTTATTAAATTTTTATTCACAAAAATAAAATCTAGATTTTATATTAAATGTTCTCTTTTACTCAGTTTTTTATTTAAAATTCTATATTTAAAATTTTGTTTTTATTAGTAAAGTATTTAATGTGCGAATAGTGCTGCTGGATTCGTTAAAAATAAGGATAAATTTCTATACATATAACGATTCCCTTTATGTCCCTCAAAAACTCTTGTTTTAGGTTATTAATGCTTAAATGCCTTGCTATTTACCCAACTTCACATAATTTGCACATTTTTTGAAATTCCTGGCCCGGATCTGTGTCTAAAAAATCAGGATTTCCGGATTCTCGGGATTTCTATCACGAAAATACGGGTCCAGATAAAAAACAAATTAATGAAACCCGAAAACTGATCCGGCATTTCACAAATTTTAAACTCTAATAACGATGTTCCCTCCACTTCCTTTCCATCGTTATATCGAAGACCTATGTCGTTGAAAATATCATTCGAGTTAATTTGCAGTATCTTAATTCTAACAATAAAATTTAATTATTATTTGATTGCAGTGTGCTTTTTTAGTAATAATATTATTTGTTTTTTTATTTTTAACTACTGATTTTTTTCCTTACTTTAAAATTTTATTTTTTATCCATTGAATCTTCTACTAGGAATAGCAGAGCGTCTCCTAACTATTTTTAGGTTTGGAAACCTTAACGTACTGATGAACTGATTTTTCGATTATCGACTGTTGGTATGTATCAGAAGATTTTCCAAGAACAGACAAATTATTAATTCTATAGCTTTTAAATAGAACCGGATCTCTATGATAGATGCTTGTTATAGTTATTTGATAATCTAGATCGAGATTTATCGAGTTATCTCGTTCAAGACCCCCCAGTCCAGCCTCTAATTAATAGGCCCCTAACGTATTTTCCTATAGATTATTTATCAAATCAACCGTCAATTAAAAGAAATAAAATTTAAAAAACTACTTACAAGTACCTATGACTTTATTCTTTTCTATTACTTTTCTTTTTTAAATTTTGTCAGCACTAATTAGTTAACATTTCTAGGAAAGAAAGTCACTTCTTTAAACGGATTTGCCATCATTTATCTCTCTTCCTAACTAAAATTCATTCTACTTTTAAAATATATAACTGTTTTCTTTAATTTTGCAGTAAAATTCTTTTTAAAATATAATTTTTTTAAATTATACTTTACAATTTTTAAAATTTTTAGCACCAACTCCTAAGCCTTCAACTAGAACAACAACTAGAAAAACTTTAGCCCCCCGCTTTCCTGTTGATCCTAATGATCCGACTTTGTATGCCGTTAGACCTACAACCCCAATGAACGGAGCTTCTCAATTCGGAAATACTCCTACTGTATGTATTAAAATAATAGATTTTCAAATTAGAGCTGTAAAGTACTGATAAAATAAAGAATGGGATTGTATTATATGAGATAATTTCAGGATATCTCGACTGGTTTTTGTCTCGGAAAAGTATCGTCAAGATTATAACACATTTTGAAACAAACTGTCATTGAGGTCTCGATATCTCGCAATAAATTACATTTAGTTTGATTTCTAAATAATTTTTTGGCTATATCAATATCCGTTTATATCCGTGGCACCTTTCTCCTTTTTCAAGATTCATATCCATAGCCACCCTTAAACTCTGATATCCGGATTCTTGACCATACTTAGTACACATTAACTGCAGTAATTTTACAATTAAAAAATAAAATAATTTCAGACAATGGTTCCTTCTACCTCAAACAATCAATTAGGCAACGATAAAAAATTTTTGATTGGAGGTATTTGTAAATATTTATTTACTTTTTCTACTATATATATTTTTAGTCGGATCACTTAGTATTGTTGTTATGCTTGGTGCCATATTACTTTGTGTCTTTTTTAAACGCCCTCAACAGATTTGTGCTCAAATGGCAGCAGCGGCAGCTGGAGGAGGTCTAGGGGGGACAATTGGACAGTCATCGACTAATGGCCCGAAATCTGGATATACACCAATTCCTCCTAATGAATTCTCTCCTCAAGTTCAACACCACCAAATGAGAGAATTCGAAAGTAATAATAATGGAGTTGGTGCTCGTGTTGGAACTCTTGTGGTAATAATTTTAATAATTTTTTATGATGGGACTAGGGTAAAAATCGACCCGATATACCGAACCGAAATTTTCGGTTTTCCGGTTCGGTTTGAAACCGATAACCATATATGGGACCCATGCTTTTTGTCAATTTAAACGTCTTAAGATCGAAACAAACTTGTAATCGAATCCAATATCGAGTTCGAAACATGCTCAAAAAGTCAGCTCAAAACCAATTAAAGGTTATACATAATAAAGTCGAACCAAACTGACTGTCGTAACCAATTGAACCCAAACTCGAAACCAGCCCGTTTTTCGAGTATCAAACACCGTCTCAAAGAAGAAACCGCCCCCCACCCTAACTGCTCCCCAACTAAGGAACCCAAAAATTATTGAGTTATACATAGAATAATTTCACATAGAATAGTAATTAAATATTTTAATTATTTACACTAAAGAGATAATTAAAGGGATCAACTCAAAGTTTATTATGTAATGAAAGTGGAACAATAGGGAATGGAAATAGTGCTTCGGCTGTTGGATTTACTGAACGATCAGGTGCAAGATTCACAACAATACTAGCTCAAGGGAATGGTACTCCACGAGAAACAATTGCAATTTCAAGAGAAGCTCAACAACCAAAAAGAGAATTTAAGGAGTGGTACGTCTAGAATTGAGGAAAATATAAGTAGATAATATTGCTCAATTAAATCTAAACTTAAAAATTTTTTTCGCCAATTTTTCCTTAATTAATAATTGTTTGTCCAATTATTATTTAATTTTTTGTAATCTCACTTGTCATTAAAACAATATTCATTTTTATATTTTTTTATTATTATTATGTATAATTTTTTGCAATAAATATATAATTAATTTACGTATATTTATTTAATCAAAAGAAAAAACTTTCTTTTAAAGATTTAACAATAAAAAATGTTTAAAAATTTTCTAATTAGAGACAAAAAATATTTGATTATCGAGACCGGACTGGGAATGTTGCACGAGAATTGTATGATATACATATATCTTTAAAAATTTCAAATCTAAATAATAAAATTTCTATTCGAGACTTCGTCTCGATCTTTGGAGATATCGAGAATTGATTTCAATTCTCTCCGACAACACTTTCAGTCCGGTTTCTAATTCTAATATATTCATGTTTACATTTTAATTTTTTTCATTCTTCTTGGTTCTTATTTCAATAAGATCATATGGAAAAAGTGGGTGATAATTATTTGGCAATCTATCAATTTTATAATTTTCTGAATCTAAAGTTTCCTTCTTCAACACTTCTTCATTTTCCGAAATATCCGATTTAGGTAAAATTTCATTTTTTCCATTTATCTCATCCAAGGTCTTGTCACTCAACTCTTTATCCGACGCTTTATCCTTTCGAATAATCACTGGCAGCGGCTCCAAACAGTTATTTACAGACATATGTCTGCATGACTTATTTTTTGAAATATATTTTGAAGAATTTGCTGGAAGTGTCACATTTATAGGAAGTGACAGGTGCTTTCCCATTAAGTTTTTCTTCAAAACCATTCCTTCCCTGCTGATATTTGTCATTGCTTAAATGGAATTATGAATAAAAAATTTAAAATAAATCTTAAATAACAACCAGCTCGCGGAGTATAATTGGTCAACATGCTGTTTGTGAACTTGATTTCCATGAAAACAAATAGTAAGATAAGGTTGAGAAGGCTTATCATATTCATGGGAATTAACTTATTGTTTTCGTTGAAGCTGGATTTAAGTGAATTTTTAGACTAGATTTGCTTTTCTTAAAAATAATAAGTGATTTCAATGAAACTGATCCCGTATTTATAACCTTAAGAATGCCCTTTCAACGAGATTGCCCTTTTAAATAAAAACAGACAATATGAAATACTCTTTAATTTTAGAGAGCGGCTAGTGCTTTAAAGCAGGATTTATTGCCTATTTTGAAATGATTGGACATGCTCTTCATTTCTCAAAAAATACACATGAAATCAAAAATCCCTTTTCATGTTTTCACGTGAATATGCACGCATTTCTAGGTTGACATTTCGTTATAAGATGCAATATATGATGCAATACATAGGCAAAACTCAGTTTTAAATGCCCTTTCAACTTCAAAGCTTCCGTTATTGACAGTCTTGAGTCGGTAATTTCTTAACAAATGTAATGTGAATGAAGCGTGAAAGGGAGAATAATCAGAGGAAAATACAAAGGTAATAATGTAAAATAATTATGAAATTAAAAAACCGCCCAGAGCGGCGCTAGCTACTCCTATCCAAAAAAGAGGAATAAATACGCGGTTAATTTCAAAGAAAAATCATAAAATAATTCTCCTTTTCAAGGAAATCCAGCTTTAAATTTAATAATTTACAACTTAAATTATTTTAATATTTCACTGAATTAAAAGAAAAATCATGAGGACATTCAATTCGATGAAAATGTTGAGCATCTGTCAGTTTGTGTTGTTAGTTTTCCCCATCTTTATTCTACGTGCTTCAAAAGGAGTACCTATTGGAGTTATGCCTAATATTGCTCCTTTACAAGGTGATCCTTTCTGAACAAATTTACAAATTCTAGTATGGGAGAGGTAAAAGTTTAGCCGTTGGCAGGCATCAATCCTATTACGCTCACACTCACCACGTCTACCTTTTCTTTTAATAGATCTTAAACCTCCTCTCAGTAATCGTTTTAACTGATACCAATCTGAATCTCTCTTCATACTTAACTTTTTAATTTATTAATTTAGCAAAGTTTCCAATTAATCACAACGTTGCTAGAATCGCGCATAACCGAAATGGATCAGCTTTAAAGGTAAATTCATCAGCAAGCTCTAACAATGGACCGGTACATTTGGCTATGGAACATCACAATAATCCCCAGTCTGTAATTTTCTCACAAAACAAGAAACAATTTGGTAATCCAGCAACGCTTGATAAAAAAGTGCTGGAGCAAAATGCGCAACATGCGAATGCTAACGAACATTATAAGCTTGAAGACAGATTTGCTACAAAAGGTGAACGTGACTTTGAAGTCGGCGAAGAAGAATACATAATGAATGCATTGAGTGAAGCAATCACTACTAAATCTCCAATGAAGATATATTCAAAATACTTTCATGAATTTGTGAATATGATCCAAGGTGATCAGCCAACAGTTTCAAAATTCAAAATGAATCCTGGATTCAAAAAATATATTCTTGAGAACGGGATCAAAACTATCTTGGAGCTTGCCGAGTATGATGCCCTTAAAGAAAATCACACTAAATTCTTTCAAAGAGCGATTGATTTGTATGATGAAGAAGTTAGGCTAGAAAAATACAAAATTGCTGGCAACAAATTGTCAGATGAGGAAAAGGAGGAAAGTTTGAAAAATATTACATTTGAAGGAACAACCGAAGAAAAATTGATGAAAGAAATTTTGAATGTTTTGAATGTTCTAGAACCAGAACAGAGTTTGATTGGAATAATGTCCAAGCATGTTAATGTTTTGGATCAATGTATTAACTTTTTAAAACACCTCTTCTCTAACGACTTTGATGTTGTGGCTGATAATGAAACTAAAACATCTAGAGCGATGAAATTAAAAATGATTGGGAAAATGGAAACATTGAAGAAGAGTAAGTTTATTAACTTAAAAACTGAAACATTACACTGCGTAATTATCACGCTCTAGCTGGAGGAGGTAATTAATAAGCAGTATTAGGTGCTTGATTTTAAGTTGTTCCCAATTCAAAGAGGCCTTAAATAAATTTATTTTTATTTGATTCCTAAAATGTTCTATAAGTTAAAAATGCACAGCAGACTAGTGCAGGTAAAAGAGAACATAAAATAACTAAAAAATGCCCCTATATCCATTTTAAGCCACTAAAGTGATAATGATTTATAAATGTTTTTAAAATAGGTATAGGAGAATAGGGGGTAATTATTAGAGAGGTAATTAATTAGAAGAGTAAATAATGATGATTTACACATAACACTTGACAGAATAGAGATAATAAATTAAATTATACTTCAGTTTTGAACAGCACTCAGAAGATTCTTTTATTGCTGAAGCATGAAAGGATTTAGAGACAGAATTCAATGA
The DNA here is from genome assembly GCA_036172955.1 of Meloidogyne arenaria. Taxonomy (NCBI): domain Eukaryota; kingdom Metazoa; phylum Nematoda; class Chromadorea; order Rhabditida; family Meloidogynidae; genus Meloidogyne; species Meloidogyne arenaria. The sequence goes on along the minus strand of JARQAB010000033.1, from coordinate 3,398,632 downwards.
GGATACAAGCTAAAACTGAAAAACATTTTTGCTAAATAATTTGTATTTTTAGTTAAATACCATAAAATCTATTAAAATAAATTTTATTATTTTATAAATTATTTGTGGGTTATGGATAAATTTTCTAACTGCAATCACTGGATGGATATCTTAAACCAGATTTCCATCTTTTTCGAAGTGAAATCCAATCAATGAAAATTTTGAAGACTTGATCCAAAATTTTATTGACCCAATACATTTAACATAACATTGACAGTCTTCAAGTACAACGACAGATTTTTCAGAATTTAATTGCCCTTGTGTATTGTAAAGCATATAGCTATTTAATTCCTAAGGATGTGCAGTAGGCGGCGTAGTGTAATGGATAACAACAATCCGGTCTACTGAAGATGCTGGTTCGCTCCCAGTCGCCGAATAAACTTTTGCACTATGTAAAGGAGGTAAATATCTGTATTTTATTCCCTTTGATTCAATTCCATTGAAAGAATGGCTGCTACATAACTTGCCAAAACAAGACTTGCCAAATAAGCTGAAACCGATATCTTGCAAAATACAGAAAATCCTAAACTTATCGGTATTGGCTCGACGCTTGTAATTCACGCTAGAGCGAGAGTTAACGGCACTCTGGGTTTATAAATGTTGTTTCTATTATTCTTTTTGATTTAGATAATTTTTAGTTATCTTACCGCGCACTCTGGGTTTATAAATGTTGTTTCTATTATTCTTTTTGATTTAGATAATTTTTAGTTATCTTACCGCGCACTCTGGGTTTATAAATGTTGTTTCTATTATTCTTTTTGATTTAGATAATTTTTAGTTATCTTACCGCGCACTCTGGGTTTATAAATGTTGTTTCTATTATTCTTTGATTATTCTAAGTAATTCTTCTAAATAAAAACCCAGAGTGCGCGGTAAGAAAAGTAAAGAATAATAGAAAGAATAATAGAAAGTTTCTATTATTCTTTTTTATTTAGAAGAATTATTTAGAATAATCAAAAAGAATAATAGAAACAAAATTTATAAAACCAGAGTGCGCGGTAAGAAGTCTAGAAATCTTCTAAATCAAAAAGAATAATAGAAACAACATTTATAAACCCAGAGTGCGCGGTAAGAAAAGTAAAAATCTTCTAGAACAAAAAGAATAATAGAAACAATATTTATAAACCCAGAGTTAAGCTCCTCACCAATTTGTTACCCCCAACCTCCTTCACCAATTTTTGACCAAGTTTCATTTGAAATAATTGATCAATATTCACGTTCATTGAATTCCCGTTTATTTTCAATTTTTTAACAATCCAATTTTATCGTTTTCTTCAATATCCAACAATACGCAATAATAATCATCATTGTTTGTTGCCGTTCTCATATTTTCTTTTTAAGGTATTAATTGCCTCCAACAACGTATTAGGTTGTGGGTCTATTCCGTTAATATGGAATAGTGTATAATATAGTATATAATACTGATATATAATATATAATACCAGCCAAGCAAAAGCGTAAACGCAATAATTTCTGCGCATCAGTAGGCTCCGTCATTATTTTTTCTATCCACTTTTTGAACGATACTGTGGAATTTCCTTCAATTGTACCCACCACAAATGCTACATTTCCAATGAATGGGTAAGTAACATAAGCTTCTCTTGGAAATGATAAAAGTCAATGTTGTTCAAACTTTATCAAAAACGGTAATTGTGCACTGAATCCAGGACACTAACAAGATTAAGAAAAAATATCTAAAAATGCTATGGGATTTCTAATATAATCAAATGGGATGGTAAAGTAACTAAAAAGTTTTGTGTTTAAAACTTATATAGTTTAAGAAATTTTTGATTAAATTACAAGTAAAAAATTCAAAAGATAACAAGTAATCTGTGAATAAACTTTGTTTAGTTAATAAATAAATAGATGTGACCCAAATTCTGTTTAATCTTAGCAAGCGTATTCAGTTACATTTTCATTTTCAAGGCTTTTTTCATTATCTAAATCTTAAAGCTTATACAATAAAAGGCCACTGAACGATCGTCAAAAAATTAATATCTAATGATCATAAATACGACAGATTACTCTGTTATTAAGATTTGAAATTTTATTTGGCTTATCAATTGAATTTCCTTTGAATAAAGAAAATGTGGTGAAATTATATGATAGTAGAAAAAATATTTTATTTAATTTAAAATTTCAGTTTGATCTATTTTTCAACATTCATTCATTATTTTGTTAATCTCTTCTAAATTATAATAAAATAACTCTAAACTTCCCCCAGTTCTTGCCAAAATAATGGGTGTTTTTTCTTTAATTTTATCAACAAATTTTGTTAAAATATTAGATTCTTCATAGTTTTTGTTTAATTCCAAATTTTCTATTTCATTATATGTTTCAATTCCAACCCACCAATGTTGGATATAATATCCACTGAAATTATTTTATAATTATTATTTGTTTATTTAATTAGTCGATGTTAGTGAAGAGAAAGTCTGACGATGCTGCCGCCTGGAGCGGATGCTAAGATAGCAAACTGGTTGGAGCTGCAGAACGCCTAATAAACGTTTAGGGGCTCAAAACGCCAGATAGTGATATAGAATTACATCAGAACGCCCAAAGGACCATCGGAACCGAACAAGATACCACGCAACTAAGGGTCTCTCAACGGTTTTCTCAAAACTATCTACTTTAAAATTCATGGATTCTAATGTTTGTACCAAAATATAAAATTACCCATATTTTCTCTTAATTTCATTTGGCAAACATTTTTCCTTATCAGTAGAATGAGTATATTTTATTTCCCTTTGATTCAGTTCAATTGAAAATATTAATTCTAAACGTAAACGACTCTCAACAAAACGGCAATAATTTTCAGCTTCTTTAAGGTCATTTTTACTTACAAAACACAAAATCAACACAAAATGATGATACTTAAATTTATTCTTTTTATATGCACATATTTAGGATTAAAAACCTTTTTCAGGAATTTAGTACCATCCAACCAATTTTTCCAAAAATTATTAAATTCCTCATATCCCCCATTCATATTTTTAGCATTCATTATCAAATTATTTGCTAAACAATAAAATTTTAGAAAATTTTATAAAGATGGTAGAAAATTTTGAGAAAATCTGCGATATTCTAAGGTGTATATTCACTATATGATGTTTGTATAAATGTCATAAAGTCCCCGACGTAAGACAGACTTTAAAAGTAATAAGGTCTTAAAGTCAACGAAGACTTCTCTCTCCGTATCTCTTTGCGTGAAACTTTTTTCACATAGATTTCATTCCGGATTCGATTATCCAAAAATTTCGTTTCATATATCGGATTAAAGTATTCAAAGGCTTCCCAGTAAAGTATCCAAGGGAGATATCCAAAGATTCCCCTATAGTTTTGTTGTTTCGGCCAATTTCAAAAATGCGGGACGCCCATCCATGTCGTACACACTAATGTTATAATCATGTTATCCAAATTATCAATGTAATAGATACAAAAAATATATCATTTAATACCTTCATTTAATTCTTTTTGAATAATTTGTTTGGTCGAATAATTTACATTAAAAGCACAATTTTGTTCTGGATATCCAGGCATCAACACTACCATTAAAATATTGAAATGTCTTTGTAAATAAATCTTTTCCTCAGCAGATCTTGCAACGTATTTGAGAAGAAAACCATTTTTAGCCTTAATTTCGTCGTCAACAGTCCAACTCATTGTTTTTTGCGATAATTCGTCTAGTTTAACTTGATAATCCCAATCCCTAAAATTATAAAAATACTCTGATTTATAATTTATTCTAAAAACCATTCACTGTATGTTTGAAAAAATTTTTCTAATAGATAAATTATGGTGGAATCAAAATAAAGCAACACAAGTTTAATAACAAGCACATTCAAAGTCGCTCCATTTAAAAAACCAAATTGTCCATTATATATGAAATGATCTAAATTTTATGTTGCGCTTTAAATATAACAAAGATTTAGTTAGAAAATCCTAAAGCCCATATTCCTTATCTACTTGGAAAAAGATAAGGAATATTATACTTGGAAAATACTTGGAAAATTGCTTAGCACAAATTTTGCCCAGATTGGAGTTGGTGCAAAGTTGGAGAGAGAGAAAGCTTGGATCCCAATTTTTAGTGCCCGGATCTCCGGACATCTAAATCCTACCCATTTGCTATCCAAATTTTAAAACGTAGCTTAAAAATATTTTATCAATTAATGAGTTTTCCACATTAGATATAAATTTAATAATAAATTCGACTAATTTTTATTAAATAATTTTCAGAAGTTAATTAGCTTAAGTTAATCTGAAAATTAAAGTTTACTTTTCGCCCATCTCTTCAATGCCTTTGCAATAAATTGAAATTTATTCATATTATCATTTAGATTAACCATTTGTTGCATTATCTTATTAGAATTATATGAAGCTAAAGAATAAATTTGGCTTTTTATTTCTTTAATTTGCTCCTGATTTTCTGGTAAACCTTTGTTTAAATTTAATATTTCCAATTTCTGGGTAAACTCTTCAATTATATATTCAACTCGCTCTTTATTTAAATTAATTATTGGGAATAAATTTTGATTTGTTTTTTGTTCAATTATTACAAATGAAATGTCAAATTGAGTTTTATTTATAGAAAATTCTATTATTCTGTTTCGCGTGTGAACATTTTTGTGAAGATTGTGAATTTTATAGTTCTGAATTAAATTTATAAGGTTAAAGAAAAAGAGGTTTAAAAATGGGAGATCGTATGTATGAAACTGGGCAGGGAGTCTTATTAGTAGAGCGTGTTTTTTTAGGTCCAAAAAATCGTGAAATAGGATCCTATTTAGGTCCAGAAAATTTCCAAAATAGGTCCGAAATAGGTTGAAAAAGGCCAAAATAGGTCCAAATTTTGACAAAATAGGTTCTAATTTTGGTTAAAATTAAACCATTTATGATATCACATTTCCTAAATTTGAACTTTTTTATGATATTTTTTAATTTTAAATAGAAATTTATCGAAATTTGAGTGATTTAACAATGCACACCCCTAAATACCGTAGCATTTGAAGGAATTTCGTGGTATAAGGGGAGTTGACAGGATAAAATTGGATATCAGTGGATTTCAATTCCGATGCCCTAAATTCCCCTCGCCTAAAATTCCGCGACGAATAATCCGTTTTTTCCATTGGTGACGAATATTCCGCTGGAGACGAAAATTCCGATAATCTTGGAGACGAAAGTTCCAGAGAAAATGGTCTAATATAATGAAATGTCTAATATAAATATTAACCTGACAATTTTCGATGGCAGTTCCTAGTACGATGGCAGATTCTAGTTCCTACTAAATGTAGATATACCAGAATACTAGCGCCGCAGGCGAAAATTTTTGGGTTTCTGGCAGGGATGTCTCGGGTTGAGAAAAAAGTCGGGTCGGGTTTCGGGTCGGGTTTTCAAAATTTTCTTCGGATCGGGTTTCGGGTTTCGGGTCGAAAAAAGTCCGGGTTTCGGGTCTCGGGTCGGGTTTCGGGTCGGGTCAGTTAAAAATTTGAACATGAAGCCAAATTTTTCGGAGAGGTTGGGGATATTAGTGATTTGCGGGCTTAATAAGATAATATATAAGTGATATAAAAAGAGACAGGGATTAAATGGATTTGGATGGATTAAGTGTAATATCAGGGGATTTGGGGATTAAAAGGGATATAAAGGCATTTAAAAGTATCTGGTGAAGATGTCTAATCCATGATTTATACCTTAAACCTCCGAGACCCTCTGCAAATACCTTGAAATCCCAGATACACCTCTAAACCCTCCGATATCTCCCTGAATCCACCTTAATTTAGCGATTTGGCTCAGAAAAACCGCTAATTTAATAAAATTACTCAAATTTAAATTTCCACACGAAAAATACAAATTTATTTTCTTTTAATTATAAAAATACAATTGGTTATAAAGAGCGAAGGATAAAAAGCTGGAAAAGCATTTTAAAACGTAAAGAAGTGAATGTGTGAAAAAAAAAAACTAATTGCTAGAAAATTAAAAGTTATTTATATAAAAGGCTAAAAGAAAATACAATTTTAGATTTTGAAATTAGATAAAAAGGGTCTGGGAAAAGTTTTACAACAATGAGTAATTGTATTTAAATAAAAATAGTTTTTTTTTGAAATCGCGTTTTATGGACGCGACACTCCCGGGGCAACAAATGGTTGGGCATTAAAAAATTGAAATGGCAAGAGGGGAGTTGCGGGAGTTAAGATTGGTACCGCAACAAACGAAATTTGGGGATTGGGCATATAGGTCGGAACGGGTGCAGAAAAATAGAGGGGCTACATAATGATTGAATTGAAGGGGCTGGAGTAGTTTTTAGATTAGGCAGTAAATTTGGAGGTGGTGGCGGAGTTAGTAAGTTGTGTATATAAGTCGGGTTAATGTGGACCTTATTAAGGGGAGTGGGTTTCAAATTTGTGATTCGTTTGTGGATCCTTTTGTTTCTGGTCCTTTCCCATTTTCTTATTAAATTCTTTTTTATGGTGTGTTCATGGATGGGCAGGGCTTCGATGGTGCCGGATTCCAGAATGCGCACTCGTGAGGCAATGTGGAGTCGTTGTGGTAGTTTGAGAGCAGCCAGAGGAGCAGGACCATCAGGCAGCGGGATGTCCACGGCAGCAGGTTCGTCATCCGTTGTTTCCGGAGCAGCAGCAGGTGGTGAAGGCGGTTGCACACGTGGATGGGTCGGAGTTGTTTCTGTTGTTGTTGGTGGTGCTGAGGATTCAGTTGTAGCAATACCAATTGTAGAAGGAGGGTCACATTCCATAGTCGAATCTGTGGTTTCTGCCTGTTGCGATCTGTCAGCTTTTAAAGGAACTTTAGATTTATCATTAGAAATATTTATAAATTTTAAATAACGTTGTATGTAGGCAATGTCTTTTGGGGAAATTTTGGACATAATAATATAAAATTTTAATTAATTTATCTTAAATAATAAAAAAGGGATTATTAAAATTTGAATTTAACTTATTAAATTTAGTGGGGTTTAGTGTCTTGGGTTGGAGCGATTAACGAGCTCCTGAATGTTGGAACTCAAGTCTTGTAATTCAATAGGAGGCTCAGGTCGGGCGTTTTTGCCCTTGAATAAGTGGAACAGAAAGATGGCTACTTTTACTATTAACAGTAATACAAGGACAGATAGGCAGCCGAAAACGGATAGAACCGCTACGGAAAGGTCGGGATGTTCAGTTAAAAATTGGGCAAAGGATTCAAAGCCTAGATAAACAGCCGATGTGGCTAAAATTGGGATAGTGCCCTTAGCAATAGGTTTTCCTAGACGTTTAAAAAGAGGGGGTTTCTTAAATAATGGGGATTTACGGCCTGGGAATGAGTTAGTGTCGCTGACAAGAGCGATAAGGATAAAAAGCAAAATTACGAGCAAAGTCGGCGGGGGTGTCCACCGTTGAGTGTTTCGTTTTGGGTGGTGTTGTTTGAAGAGTCAAATAATTAAAATTAAAATAATGGCGAAAATTGGCAGAACAATAGCCAACAAATTCCAGTTAAGCCAATTGTAGTTATCGGGTTCGGAAATAAATTGTAGTTCAATATTAATAAGTTCAAGGGAAATAAGACTACCCATTAATTCGAAGAAAACTGAAAAAGAATTTAAAATTAAAAATTTAACATTTAATTACAAAAATTAAAACGATTAAAAAATTTTTTAAAATGATGGGGTAGGCGTAAAATAAAGTGTTTATGAAGTTCGCTCAAGCGCCCTCCACCCCGGGAAGTTGAATAGTGTTTTAAAATTTTAAAGGATGGGAAATATAATTGTAAAAATAAAAATTTTTTTTTCGTTGAGAAAAACACTTTAATGTAATATAACTCTATTCCGGAGTTGTCTGATCGGGGATCGGAGATTTCTCTCATTTTCTTCCCTTTGTTGTTGTTTAATGTTTGGTTTTTCCTGTGAAAGTCTTTTTTCTACTTCTTCTGTCGTTTCTAAAGGGTATAGGTGTGATACGGATCTAAGCAAAGTGTTTCCACTATGAGCAGTTTTAACAAGTGCGGTGTCTGGGAATTGTCCTTCGTTAAAATGTACTTTGACAATAATAGCAATAGGCCAAAGAGCATTTGGTGACTCACTGTGTATTAATACAAGCTCTCCTTTTTGAGGCCAACGTGGATTTTGTGAGGAAATTTTTCGGAATCTTTCCCTAAGGGAAAGCAAGTAATCATCTCGCCACCGTAACCAAAAAACTTTGGTTGTTTTGGAAATACTTTTCCATAAATTTTCCAAAGTTGAGGGATCACTTCGAGGGGAATGATCAGGATCATTCTCGGTTTCTTTGTTTATCATTAATGGCCAATTATGCAAATTATAACCTAAAGGCCTCATAAAATCGATGGGTCTGAGTGGGAGTGGGTCAGCTGGATTGGAACTACAAAAACTAATTGGTCTCGAATTTACACAACTTTCAATTTCTGAGAGTGTGGTGAGGAAGTTATCAAATTTTGAAATATGTGGGAAAAGTCCTTTGGCTAAGGACCTACGTAAATGAAATTTTACTAAGCCTATAAGGCGTTCATAAAAACCTCCACGCCATGCGGCGTACGGTACTCTTAAATGCCAAACAATAGGATGGGTTTTACATGAATTTTCAAAAAATTTCTTAAAAGAAATAAACGTAGGGGCACTGTCTGAATAAATTGTTGTGGGAGGTGAAAATTTGGCACAAAATCGCCTAAAGGCGAGTAGGAAAGATTCACTAGTTAAATCTGGCACATAATCTAGGGAAATTCCTCTAGTGGACAAACAAACCCATATAACAATCCAGAACTTTTTTGTTTTCGGTGTATTTGTAGTTGAAGTTTTCGGAAATTTTTTATCGGTCCTTATGTGTAATGGACCGCAGTAATCTAGGCCTGTGGCTATAAATGGCCGGGAAGGTGATACTCGTTCAAGTGGTAATTGTGGAAAAGGCGGTGGGTCGAATGGTTTTACTTGAAACTTCCTACATGGAAGACAGGATTTAAAAAGTACTCGCTCAACCGTGCGTCGACCTTTAGGAATCCAATACTGTCGTCTTATTATCGACAACGTAAGTAAAGGGCTGGAATGATGGTATATGAGATGAGTTTCGTAAATAATGAGTGCTGTTAAATGAGAATTTGGAGGGAGGTAAATCGGTTCAATAGTCTTTATTGGTAATGAGGATTTTCCTAGTCTACCTTTTGACCTCAGTATATTTTGGCTATCAGTAAAAATTCCTAGTGATTCATTATTTTTATCAGTGGGTGGAAATAAGCGCTGTTCTTGTTGAAGAACAATCGAAAGCGCACGTCTGTATTCTTTTACACTAATTTTTAAAGAAGGGTATTTTTCTTTAAGCATTGGAAATATTTTGGATTTTGGTTTTAAATGGGAGAGAAAACGAATTACATACGCTATACAGCGCAACGCTTTGTATAGTCTAGAGTGGTGTGTTAGATCAAAAATTGATTGGAGTTGGGTAATGGCAAATGCGAATATAGGGTTTTCTGCTTCCTCTTGTTTTGGCCCTTTATATTCGTTAGAGAGAAATGGCTTGACCTCTTTATTGTCTGGCCAACAGGTGGATGGGAGTGAGAGCCATTGCGGGCCGTTCCACCACATTAAATTAGAGGATAGAGCTTTTACTGAGGAAATTCCGCGTGTTCCTAAATCGGATGGGTTTTCTTGACCGGAAACGTGACGGATAATTAAATTAGGAATTTTTTGAATACTTTTAATTCTATTGGAAACAAAGATGTCACGGATACGTATTTTAGTATTTACCCACGAGATTGCAACTGAGGAGTCGCTCCAAAGGTTCATGATAGGGTCAATATTTAAATTCTCAAAATGTTTATACACAAATTGGAGGGCCTTTGTGCCCATTAAAATAGCTATTAATTCTAATTGGGGGATTGTTCTTTTTGTTTTTATGGGCTTTACTTTTGTTTTACTAAAAATAAGTCTCACGTCCATTTTACCATCAGGCAAGTTGTCAATTCGAATAAATATAGCTGCGCACATTGCTGCTTCAGAAGCGTCTGTAAAGCAGTGTAGTTGGTATTTTTGGTGTTGATTTGAATTAGAGAGTTGCCTTGGAATTTTGATGGGCATTTCGTCAGTCCATTCTTTTATTAACATATTCCATTTTTCAACCAAATCCACTGGAAGTTGGTCGTCCCATTTAAGTTTATTTTCCCATAGTGATTGCATAAAAATTTTTAAAGGTAAAATTAATGGAGTGATTAAGCCTAACGGGTCGAAGTGTGACGCTATAAAGGCTAAAATTTTTCTTTTCGTTAGTATTGGGGTTGACGGGAATGGCTTTATTTTTAGTTCAAATGAATCGGAATCGGTGTTCCAACATAGGCCAAGAATTTTTTGCGAGGGTCCTTTTAATCTTTTTGCCTCGGGAATTGGGTCTAGAGCTTCTTTAGCGTTACTGGCAAACTCTTGTAACTCCATATTTGCTTTTTGGAAAAGCTCGTTTACCGCAATTACTTTAGTTTGAGCTTCTGGGACATTTTGGGCGGAAAAGACAATATTGTCAACGTATGTATTCTTGCTAATTTCGTCGGAAAGGGCTGAAGGGTGTTGTGAGAGGTGGTGTAAAATAGTAGCTCCCAATAGGAATGGCGAGCAGCAAAGGCCGAAAGGGACTCTGGTAAAGCGATAAATTTGTAAATTACTATTATTTAAAGGCTCTTCAATCGATTTGAGCCAAATGAATCGGGTGGCGTCTCTGTGTGAGGGATGTACGGAAATTTGGAGAAAAGCTTTCATTACGTCTGTTATAATTACAATTGGTGGGATTCGAAATCGGAGTAGAATTCCGACCAAATCTGGAAGGATCACGGGACCGGGTTCTAGTGTGTCGTTCAGCGAATTTTCCTTTCCAAAGTGCGCTGACCCGTCATATACGATCCTAAGTTTGTGGGTTATTACCGGTTGGTGGGGGAGATAATGGAGGGGTGGTGAATATTGACTGGGGTCTATTACCGGTTCAATAATTCCAAGTTTTAATTGCTCTTGGATAATGTTATTGTATTTTGTTAGTAAAGTGGTGTCTTTATTTAAAATTTTTAAAGCCGAACGGAGTCGTCCGTAACAAAGGCCATAATTTGAGGGCAGTGAAATAGTGTGAGGATCTGCTTTAAAGGGAAATTTTACCTCATACCGATTGTTAATAAAGCGTATTTCTTTTTTAAATTTTTGGAAGACTTCATCTTCGGTGAGTGCTGGAGGAGGGTCTGTTATACCAATACCTTCCAGGGTAAAGGAATCTGGGTTTGGTTCGAATGGGGTACTTTGGACGCAAAAATTCGTCATCGTGTTATAGATTTTTTGGTAAGTGTGTTTAAAGGATTTTCCGGCAACTATGGGGCCGAGTAGAGTTTGTATGAGATGATAGCCCGAAGGCAAACGGCAAATTGGCGTAGGTTCTAAGTCATAGTAGAAATCACTACCTAATAAAATGGTTGGACAGGTAGATTTAATTGCGGGGGTTAAATCACTGTATTGAAGTACCTCAGGGCTAAAGGGTAAGTACGAGGTACTGTGCGTGAGGTGATCTAATGTATTAGCTTTGACCTGTAAAATCCGGCCATTCAGCAATTGAATTCCAAATGTTGTCGCATAAGTTTGGGTGGGCTTAAATTTCGGGTTGTTAAACACTCCCAAATTCATAGTTGTTTCTTCCAGTGTCAATTTCAAGGACCTAGCTTCTTCTGTCCGGATGTATGAATTCGTGCTGGCGTCGTCAAGTAGTATAATTAATTCTTTATTAATTGCGGGGTAGGCAGGATTAAATATTTTGGCGCAAACACATTTAAGCAGTATTGGGCTTGAATTATTCTGCACTGTGCTGGTAGAAACGTTAATTTGGTGGTTGTCTTTTGTGTTGTTTTCCATTTCATTTGCTTGTGGTGTCGTTGCTGGTTTAATGCTTAAATTTTGTATGGGGACTGGGGATGGGGGGTACATATTGTTGTAAAAATAAGGGTTAAAACCCGGATATGGTTGAAAATTCTGGTAGAGGGGATACGAGACAGGTGTGTTAGAATTCGGAAATAGTGGGGAGATGTGATTAGAGTGTATAGGACTGTATTTGTTAGGGGTGGATGTGGATTGAATGTTGTTAGTCTGTGGATTACCTTTTTTCGAATTATTAGGACATAATGGTCGGGGGTGATTACCGTGACATTGAGAGCATTTACTTGGCGAAGGACAGTTATTAGCAAAATGATTGGGCTTCAAGCACCTAAAACATCTTTTGAGAGCTCTGAGTCGGGAGTGTCTTGAATTTATATCTGAAAATTTTACACAATTGGACGAAAAATGTCCAACCTCTTCACAAAAAAGGCATGGTAATTTTGGACTAATGGTTGGTTTAGAAAATTTATTTTGCTCTCTTCTCTGAGTAGCAAACGAGAGCGAGGAACTTTGTTCTTGTGATTGATTTTGTGGGGAATACGAGTCAGAATTGGACCGTGACGGGGTAAAAATTTTATTAATTTTCGGTAGTTTCATGGGGGGTTGGATTTCTTTATTTTGGTCCTTTATTGCAGCTACCCCTAATTTACGTTTAAGTATGGTTTTTAAAACATTACGAAGCTTATCCGTGCTCCAATTACCACTTTCCTTAGCCTTGAGGATTTCTTCCAAAATTGGTGGAGGTAATTTTCCTTCAATTTCCATTTGTATAGAGAGCGTGTTGGTGTCGAATTCCTGTTCTAACATTTGTAAGTAAATTATTTCGAACTCGTCGACAAATGTCGAGAGTTCTTTACACAAAATTTCAGGGCCGTGGTTGGAATGGACAGTTGGCAATTTTCGAAGGGAAATGTGTAAATTACGGTTTATCTCATCGGGTTGACCGTAATTTTCTTTTAACAGGCGAATAGCTTCATGGTAAGAAGCGTCAGTAAGAGGGAGAGATTTAACTAGTAAAAGAGCCGGTCCACTTAAACATTCTTTTAAATAGGAAAATTTTACCGAGTTGGAAATAGTGGATAAGTCGTGGACTCCGGCACAGAAAGAGTTCCAAAAAGAGACATATTCAATACAATTGCCCGAAAATTTGGGAAGAGAGATTTTCGGCAAATGCATGTGTGATTGAGTAGGTTGGTTAGGGTCTGGAAGAGATGAAAGTAAGGTTTGGCGGGAGGATCGGAGATTTTTTAAATACTTTTTCAATTGAAATAAAGTGCCTAAATATGGGGTGGTGGTCACAAAATTTTCATAAATGGGTGTGTCGGCGGTCCTTTCCGCTCCGGTCATGTTTGTTCTGACCGATATCCAATTTCCGTGTGTGGAGGAAATTTCAGAAATTGCTTCGGAAACATATTCAAGCTCTATTTCTAAAGAGCTTAACAATTTGCGGGTGTCGGAATGGAATTGTGAAATACTTATATTGTCTGGTGGAAGAGGGAAAGTTTTTTGGTTATCAAGAATTTCTAGACCTTGCTCATGGAGAAGAGTGAGCTGGTCACGAAAAAGGGCGGACATTGAAAAATAAATGAATAAATTTAAAAAAATTTAAATGTGTTACAAGCGGGAAGTCCGTACGCGTTAATTCCGCAGAACGCAGGCAAAATGAGGGAATAGTCCGGAACAGGTCACCGGCTGAGCTTTAGCGATTTGGCTCAGAAAAACCGCGAATTTAATAAAATTACTCAAATTTAAATTTCCACACGAAAAATACAAATTTATTTTCTTTTAATTATAAAAATACAATTGGTTATAAAGAGCGAAGGATAAAAAGCTGGAAAAGCATTTTAAAACGTAAAGAAGTGAATGTGTGAAAAAAAAAACTAATTGCTAGAAAATTAAAAGTTATTTATATAAAAGGCTAAAAGAAAATACAATTTTAGATTTTGAAATTAGATAAAAAGGGTCTGGGAAAAGTTTTACAACAATGAGTAATTGTATTTAAATAAAAATAGTTTTTTTTTGAAATCGCGTTTTATGGACGCGACATTAATCCAAGTAAATCCCCCGATATCACCCTTCATCCACTCTTGCTCCTTCGACATCACGGCAAAATTACTCTGTATTTTGCAAATTTCGGAAGGCCATGAGGCCAGAATTCTTCTTTTTATGCTAAAAATCCCAACGGAAAACGTCCCACGCGATATCACGCCCACATTTTTTAATTTTCGATTTTTTTTATCTTCCCCCGAAGATACCTCCTTCCACCGAAGGTACCTCCCATAGATACCTCCACAAAACATCATGATCCTTAAAAATCGTGCCCAAATTCGGCAACATTTCTTAGCGCCGCAGGCGAAAATTTTCGGAAATTTGGAAGGCCAAAGAGCCAAAAATCTTCCCTTTTTGTAATAAAATTCCAAGGAAAATGTCGGGTTTCGGGTCGGGTTTTCGAAAATTTCTCGGGTCGGGTTTCGGGTTTCGGGTCGAAAAAAAGTCCGGGTTTCGGGTATCGGGTTTCGGGTAACCCGAGACATCCCTGGTTTCTGGGTGTCTGAGATGCTAAATTTGGCGTAAATTAACTAAAAATAAACAAATTTTAAGAAAAATTTTCAAAAAACCTAGAATAGGTCCGAAAAAGTTCGAAATAGGCTCAAAATAGGTCTTAGGTCCGAAAAGGCCGAAATAGGTTTTTTAGGTCTTAATAACTCGAAAAGTACGTTACACTATGCGGTAAAACAGTGTTTTTTCGACTTATCTCATCAAGGGCTGTTCGCAAAAAAATAGGTAAAAACCTAAAAAAACACGCTCTACTTATTAGAATCGAGATATTAGAACCTTGTGTGAACCTTGCTCACACAAATGGAGGTCTCTACTTACAATTTCAAACAAACTAATGCTACCTCTTTTTTCCATTTAGGTAGATTGTTTAGCCCCCGCCGAAGCATTTAAAATGCTCTAGGTGAATCATGACCCTATCTGAAAGTAAGGGCGCCATCCCATTTTTTCCATCTTCCTAAAAATATTTATTTTTCTTATATTTTTCTCCCTATTTTTGATGAATGTCTTAAGGCAACCAACGCAAAAGGATTAATTTTTATAAAAACAAGCAATTAAAGACAATATTTTTCTTGCAATTTTTAAAAAAATGCTGATGAAATAGACTCTCCGCGTGCTCTCGGAGAGTTGCGAAAGTCTTCTACCCAACAATATACCAATGTCAAAAGCTTTGAGATTGGTAAACAGCTTTTAGCAAAGAAGGATTTTTCCCGAACCGACTTTTTTGTACCACAAGGCTTACATCTCCACTCAAAATCTTCCTTTTTCTTATTCAATCCCATCAAGTTTTCACAAGTCGCGCATTTCATTTCATTCTTGATTAAACCGTGATAAGCAAGGAATTTAAGCACTCCGATGGTATCCAAGGATAGGAATCTCGTAATCTAAATGATTCTTTAAAACAGAAATTTTATGTTTACGCGATTTTTTAAGATTTCAAATTTTTCAAAATATTAAAAAAAATTCTTGTAAGACTTCACAGTCTTGTCTCTAAAAATATTACTTTGCATAAATAACAATATAAGGAATAATCGTTGCATTCTACATTTCCATAAGAATATTTACACAAATCATTATTTGGACCTCCATAAAATTGACTCAATTTATTAATTCTACATCCATCCCTTTCATTTTTGCTTAAAACAAAAATTGCATCAACATCAGAATCAGAAATATCTGTTTTTAACAATTGTGAACCGGTCAATAGAAATTCTATATAATAACATTTAGAGAAGCTAGCCCATATTTTAATGGTTGAAACAACATAATTAATATCAGAATAAATAGTATTATTAACAATAGATAAAGAATTTATTTGGTTAATAAGCTTTAAAAATAAAAATTAAAAATTTTTATAGAGAAAACAAGCTTCCTAAATAGTCTGATCCTAACCTTCCATCCAATCTTTTACTATTTTTTGGGTTTGTTTTGTTGGGATTCTCCAAAAAATTCTTCGAATCAAAGTTGTTAAGACTTTGACTTTAAACCGGTAGTCTAGCACATAAATTTTAATGATACGGATAGTCTAGCAAGTCTGATTCTCTTTTCTTTCCCCAAGGAAGTATGTATTGAAAATTATTTTTTAATAATTTATTAGCTTACAGCATTTAGTGAATCCCACTTTTGAACATAAAAATAAGGTAATTCTTCAAATATTGGCAATTCCTTTATTTTATTTATTTGCTTGTTTGATTCTAAAATATTATTTTTATATTTCTCTATATATATTTATTTACACACCTATCAGTTTAAGCTGTATTTCTTTTATTTTATGTTGCTTTATAAATGTTGATTCAACAAAATTTTTTGAAAGCAACGAAAATAAAATTCTTTTTTGTTGTTTTCGTTTCATTTGATCCCACCGAATTTTTGTAATTAATAAAGCAAGCCTTTTCATTAAAAAATTTTTTGAATTATATTTTTGTTTAACTAAACTTATTAGAGGCGCACCCCGTTCCTCATTCCCCTTACCCAGAGCATATTCAATATCCGAATAATTAACTTTTCTTAATTAATTACACCGAGTTTGAAAGAATATTTAAGCAAGTTTTATTTGAGAATTCTAATTTGAGATTATCTCGTTAACATATTTTTCTCGTACAACTACAAAGAAACTTGTTTAACCCTCTAATTATATTTTTAATTTGGCTATCCATTGGATATGAGAGCTATTTGGTCTTGTTTTCTTCCGTCTTTCGCTTTTTAAGATACACAAATTGGCGGATTTCTGTATTTTAATTATCACTGATACATGTGTATGAAAAATTCTAGTCCGAATATTTTAAACAAAATTTATTAGTATACCTTTTCTTGTGTAATTTGCTCTTAACTGCATCAATTTCAATATCATTGTCAATTTTTATTCCATTTTTTATGTTTGCCAAATTCGACCCATCCATTAACAGACACAATTCCTTTAATAATAAATGCAATTTATTCTTTAAAACTTCAAATTTTTCAAAATCATCGATGATATCATCGTTTTCACCCAGGAATTCAATAAAATGTTTTTCTAATGAACATTCATTTTGACATTTTTGAATATTTTGTTTACTAATTTTCGCTGGAAATTTTATTATTTAAATAATTTATGGTTTAAAATGATTATTGAGGAAAGAAAATTATTTTTTATGTTAGCAAGATACATATAAGCACTTTTGCCGATGGTACAAAAACATCAAAATTTTGTTTATAGGACCAAACATAGTGTCTTCAATCTTGCTAATTTTAAGTCTCGATCTTGTTGGTCCAGTTTATCTCATGATCTTGTAAAATTCATGGTCTTGGACGTTTCACCATTACATAATCCAAAATTACGTGTTAAGAGAACAGAAGGAATATTTAAAAGGAATTAGAGAAACTTTCAAAATTTTTTACCTTCTAAACTCCCGAAGAGAATTTTTGTTGAATTTTTATTTTCTTCACAATTTACTTTATTACCAATCTTATTTCGTTTTAATCTCTTGATATGATCAAAACGTTGATTAATTTCATCAATAACCACTCCAATTTCCAACGCTGGAATTATTTTCTTTGGATCTCCTGTACCTATAATAGATTTTTCATAGGCTTCGAATAATGCTTTCTCCTCTAAAAATGTTTTTGGTTGGAAAGGAGTAAAGTTTGATAATAATTTGAAGTTTTTAGGGGAATTTTCTTTTGAAATTTCTAGATTAATTGGAATTTCTTTATCTTCATTTGCCCCATTTCTCCAAATATTTTCTTCCCTTTCATTAATTACGTCAGCTATTTTTCCTTCGTTTTCTTCATTATTTCTGGCTTCTTTCATCTTCATTTCATTAACATCTGTTTGGCTATTCTCTCTCTTTTCTTCCTTATTCTGATTTTTCAATAATAAATTTCTGTTATCCAGTCTTGATGAATGTTTGTTTTCTTCATTTAATCGTTTACTATCATCGAAATCTTCATTTCTTTCTTCTTCCGAACATTCCAACTTTTCTTGATTTTCCTCTTGTATCTTTTCTTCTTTAAAATCTTGCATTTCTCCTTCTCCCAAATCTTCAGTTTTTTCATTCTTTTTATTTTCAACATTTTCTTTATCCAAAATATTTATAAGCTTACTATCCTTATTGTTTAAATAATATTTTAAATCAATTTTCTTACTATTATTCAAAGCTACTAATGATTTAATATCTTCTTCCTCTTTTATTTTTAATTGACTCAATCTTTCTTCTTCCATAATTTTCTTCTTCTCACCTTTTCTCAGTTTTAGTTCATCATTTTTATTCATTTGCCAATCATTATTATTATTATCATCTTCATTTACATAATTATCAACGTCCAATTTAACATTATCATCCACAATTATTTCTTCATCTTCTATCTTTTCATCATTTTCTTGCTTGTGATTGACATCCTCAATATTATTTTTATTTGTTTTCTTAGCTTTCTTATTCCGCCTTTTTCTTTGTTTTTTGGAAAGTCCATTATTTTTAATATTATTTGTTGTTTTATCTATTTTAGCTGCATTTCCTGTAGAATTTATTTCATTCGCAATATTTTCCACATAATTCATTATCTCTGTAAGAGTACAAAGCTTTTTTAAACTACATCTTTAGATTTTTCAGAAAATCGGAATAATTAATTTTATGGGTTAACCTAGGATTTTCAATAAACAAAACCTAAGTCAAACCTCAGTTCATTAACCGTATTTCTCCTATACATATAAACCCATTATAAATTTAAATAGAGATTATAGAAAATTCCAGAGAAAGTTAAGAGAATATTTGTAGATATCGAGGGATTTTTAACGCTTAAAGGGGATTAGATAAGTTTGGTATGGGATTTAAGGAATTTCAATGGGTATATATAACCAAGATTTTCCCTAAACTAAACATAAACGTAACTTAGGTATATTTTTTCACTGACCACTAGAACAAAAAATTTTTATTAACAATAATCTTTTTTCAAAAATGCTGTACTTTACCAGGAATAAGATTTTCGGAATGAGATTTTATATATTAAATTTTCACCTTTCTTGCCCTTCTTTTCCATATCACATATATTTGGACTTTTATCTTCATCATTCTGAAATTCTGTCATAATTATGGATATAGTAAATTTATTTATTGATTCAACTCCAAATAAATTGATAAATTTTTGAAATATATCCTTGTCTCTATTTAGGTAATCTTTAAAATATTTAAAAAAATTTCAATTAAAAATCCACTAAACAACAGTATTTATTCTAATAGAATGAAACTTTTCTTTCCTTCATACCGCTTTTCTGGATTTATCTAAATATCTGCTTCCGGAAATCCCTACTACTATATTACCATTATTAAATTATCGATTGGTTAGAACAAGAGGGCCCTGAAGAGACCAATTATTGGGTGAGAGAAGTCAGAGAAAAAATTTTTTTCTCTCACCAAATAAATGGTCTCTTCAGGTCCCTCTTGTTCTAACAAGTCAATAATTTGTAAACCCAATCCTATTGGAGCATGCGTGGTTTGAATGGAGTAGGCCGGAGGCTAAGTCAAGTTGTATCGTACTGCGATTCTGGGTTGTTAAGTGTCTCAGCAGCAAACCAAAAGGTATCAAACGAAGCCTGAAGCCAACGAAAGGTTCAGATTATACACTTTTAGTGAGACTCAATCGTACTATATGTGCCGTGTAGAGATTGTAAACATTTCTTGCCCAGTAGAGATTTTAAGGAATAGAGATTTTAAAGAATAGCTATTTTAAACATTTTTAAACGAGTAGAGGTTTTAAGGAATAGAGAAGTGTATAGACGCCGATCTTTTCTATGGGCCATAGAAAGGAATGAGAAGAAAAATTCTATTTATTTCTCTTTTCTATTGATTTATCTTTAAGTTCACATTTTTCACCAAAAATTTAACTAGATATCTATTTATTTATATTTTTAGAGTAGACACACCGCCACCACTCGTCACAGAGTGGTGGCGGTGTTAAAAATTTCTTAATACATTCTGACAAATGTAATTCCACCTCTTATGAACATCAAGGTTTGTATGGCAATACACGAAGCTTATGGAAAAGAGGCAAAAACAGCCAGTATTTATTTGGATGTATTTTATCCCACCAAAGTAATTATTGAAGTTGAACCGGAAGATAATGAAAAGGTCGGTTATTCAATTTTTTTTTAATTCCGGAGCTGCAAAATTTTTACCTCTAAAAAGATTGTTTTATATAGGAACTGTGTTTTATATAGGAACTGTTCCTTGGATAATTAAAAATATTTTTCGAGTTTTTGGCAATCCAAAACCTATTAAACACAACTATCAAAACCTAAGAATATTTTTATTAATTTCTTTTCTTAGATCAGAGAGTCTGGCTCAATTCGTTTACTTTGCAGAAGCGATTCAAGGTCAAAAGAAGAATTAAAATATACTTGGAATCGGGATGGAGAACCCGAAAGATTGGAAATATTGGCAAACAATGTTTATTTAAAAAATAAAAGAAAATTAAATTATAAATAATATTTTTAGTGTATCTCAATTTCCTCTCTTCGATTCAATGAAAATGTAAAAAAATAAAATGTACAGTAGCAGATTCTGTTGGATTTGGAAGTGCTGCTTTTGAATCGAATGTTCCCTACAGGTTTATCTATTTTTTGACTCTTCGGAAACTTTTTTAAATTTACAGTTGAACCTCGTTTTATGTCTACAAATCAAACTAAAATAATTGATAGAGGTTCTGAAACAACGTTTCAATGCAAGGTAAATAAAAAGTAAACATATGATTTGATTATTTTTATACCACCTTTCCTAATAGTATTTCGATTAATGTAAGTCACGAGAATGCATATTAGATTAGGGTAAACCGAACGATCCTTCGGGGGTTGAAGTGTTGGGTTTCGGGGTTTGCCGTGGTTGCCTTCTTGGTTCGGGTCAAAGTTTTTGACTAAAAATCCGGGAGACGGGGTGCTACCCAAAATCAGAGTGATTCTTTTGTAGATATTTTTAAAACGAGTAAATAGTTTAAAATTATAATATATATATTTTTCTAGGTTCTCGGCAATCCAACGCCAATTATTCGTTGATATATATCATGGAAAGGAACAAGAGACACCAATTCATGAAGGAGCAAAGTTTGTAAAATTAAAACATTTTAATAATTAAAATTTTTAGTTTAACTATCAAAAATGCGAAGGATTGGGAGGAAGTAGAATATAGGGTAGTTTTTTGGAGTATACATTCAAATAAAAAATATTTTAAAATTTTAAGTGTATTGCCGAGGGTGAAGGCTTTCCTTCAAAAACATTGTATCATCAATTATAGTTAAAAGGAGCTACAAAAGTCAGATTTATAGAATATATACTTTCTGAAAATGAAAAGGACATTACTCTAATTTGTGAGGTAAACATAGGATTTTTCTTAAAGAATTAATATGTTAGAGGGATAATTATATAATTTCACATATTTTTTATGTTTTTATTGATATGATTTTTTAAAAATTCGCTTCTATGCCCCCTTTTATAGAGGGCCCCTCTCTTTTCCTAATTAGACTTGATTTTAATTTTAAATCATTTAAAGAATCACTTGGATTCTCAATTCTTTAAAGGAAATAAAATATCGAGAAATCCTTCTAGTTTCGTTGTTTTTGTGCAACACGAAAATCTTAGCGTACCCTGTTTTTTCTAAAGATTATTCATTTATTTATCTCCTAAATTCTCAAAATATACCAAGTAATAAGAATAACACATAAATCCATATCTAGGTACAGTCAAGAGTATTGTCAGTTAATATCCAATGGTTACATAATGGCCGACGAATGGATGTTGCAGAACGTATTAGAACGAGTGAAGGAGATGGAAATAACAACAAAAACAAAAATCGTTTCCAAGTTAAAGATGATAAATTGGGCAAACATTTAGTGCCATCGAAAATGACAATTTTTGATTTTGTTGAACAAGATTTTGGGCTGTGGAATTGTTCAGCACGTAATGATTATGGGACTGTCTGGGAACAGAAAGATGTTAGATTACTTGGAATTTTTGATAAAATTGGTAAGTTTTAAAAATAAATTATATTTTAAAGTGTCCAAAAGTCAGATTTATAAAATATATACTTTTTTAAACTGAAAAGGATATTACTTTAATTTGTGAGTAAAACAATGAATTTTTTAAAAAGTTAATATTTTTGATTGGGATAATTATTTAATTCAACTGTTTTTTAATGTTTTTAAGAAAATATAAGAGGAAATATGTAGAATTTTTTTGAGAATTCCATGTCTATTCTCCTCATAGGGGGTGGCTCATAAAATGTTTAAAAAATATTTTTTCTTAAATGTTTTTAAAAATTTTATTTAGAATGAAGATATTGAATTTTACTCTTAAATATTTATATGTACGGACTGGATTTCTGCTAATAATGAGATTGTAGTTTGCCTTTAGTGAGTTAAAATTTTTTAAACATGAGCAGGCTTTTTCATTTTCAAAAAAACATTTTTTCAAAAAATTTTTCATTAAGTTAAAATATTTTGTTTAAAAAGAATTAGTCACCAATTTCAGAGATAGAAAATTAGATAACGAAAAGCTTATGCTCAGAGCGGCAAATTCCTAACCCTTTCAAATGGACAAACATTTACTATTGTTTAATTAAATTAAATGGTTGTCCATTTGAAAGGGGTAGGAATTTGCCGCTCTGAGCATAAAACTAATTTCATTTAACATTTATTTTAAAAACTTTTAAATAAATGCATTTAATATTCTTATTTAAGTTTTCTATGTTCCAATCGCTTTAATAAAATTTATTATTAAAAATTCAAATTATTAAAAATTTCTATTTAGAACTAAAATGTCGTCTAACTCAAATAGAAAAAGAAAGAAGTCCCCTGAACCAACAAATCCAGGAAGAACTGCGGTAACTAAAAATAATTTACAACAACAATTAATTGTTCAACGTGCGCAAACTACTAGTAATCAGACAAATACAGCAGGGGGACAACAAAATCAACAAGTAATACAAACAACTAATTCTGCGGAACGACAAACTCTGGTCCAGGAGGTAAAAATTTTTAGAAAATTTACGAATAAAAAAATAAGTTTAACCTTTAAAAATATTACAGATAGCAGAAAAAAGAAGAACCCGTGCTATAATTCAACCTGAAAATTTACATTTGTTAGACTTGATCGACCCTGCTACAAATCTAACAAATACTGACGTACTCATGTTGCGATGGCAAAAAGATTATATTTTTGGGTATTTCTTTTTATTCCGAAAAAATTTTTTTTGAATTTTTTAGAGAGTTAAAAGGAATCGTTGTGTTTGTCAAAAGAGCCCCAACAAGTAAAAACGGGTGGGATAGGGGGGATTTGATTCTTGAAATTGGCCAACAACACGAAAAAGAACGTGTGGCAGTTTTTGGCTGGAATGAATATGCTGGGATTTTGGAAACTGCTAATTTAAATGATGTAATTTAATATTTAAAATTATTTAAAAAATTTATTTTAAAATTGCAGGTAGTTGTAATGAGAAATTTAATTGTTGTTCCGGAAGACTCTGTACGTGTGAAATGGTCAGGATCAATTGAGTTCAAGTTGAAGTTTGTGAAAGGATCTACTATGAATATTGAAGGACGTGGTCAAATAAATGTTAATCAAGACGCGGTGATTAGCAGAGGTAATTAACACTTAATAAAATAATCATACTAAAAATTTTTTATTGAAAAATTTAAATTTTCTAAATAAAAATTTTGTTTAAAATTTTAATAATAAATTTTATTCAGGAGGTCCTTCTACTTCTACTGTTGCTGCTGCTGTTCCTCGTCCAAATTCAAATACTGAAACTTTACAGCTGGTGGATAGAGCTTCGAATTCAATTAATAATGGGTCTAATCAAGATCCAGAGATTGAATACGTGAGTTCATTTTAATTGTATAAGTTCTAGTAACCTTTTCCCATTTAAAACATGTACGATTTGAATTTTAAAAAACTAAAACTTTTAATCAATCAAAAAAAATATAAATTTTATATGTTTTCAAATTAAATTTTAAAGGATTTTACGGATTTATAATTTGATTATACGAATGGAATTTAAGATTAAATAAAAAGAATTTAAAGAATTATTAATGAAAAAAAATTATTTAAAATATTTTTTTGAATATATTTTTAATTACATTGAATTTACTTCGAATTAATTTAAATTAAGTTTGAGTTTGTTTCATTTTAATAGATTTTAAACGGAATAAATTTTTTAAACTTGATTGAATACGAAATTTTTTAATTTACGAAAAAATTTATTTACGAAAATAAAAGTTTTGGTTCACAGAATTTTTTATAGAAAAAATATTATTTTAAAAAAATTGTTTGCTTCGAAAATGTATTTATGAAAATTTTTGATTTTAGAAATATGTTTACTAAACGAAATTGGTGTACTATACGAAATTTTTCCTTTTCTAATTTGTTAACGAAACGAAATTTGTTTACGATTTTCAAAATCTGTCTACGACACGAAATTTGTTTACAATATGAAATTAGTTTCTAAACGAAATTTGTTCACTATACGAAATATTTCTTTACGAAATTTGATTACTAAACGAAATTTTTGATTTACTAAATTTGTTCACTATACGAAATTTTTGTTTTATGAAATGTGCTTACTAAACGAAATAGTTAGATTTACGAAATTTGTTTACAATAAGAAATTTTTAGATTTACAAAATATTTGCTTTACGAAATTTGATTACTAGGTTTACGAAATTAGTTTACTATACGAAATATTTCTTACAAAATTTGATTACGAAACGAAATTTTTAGATTCACAAAAAAAATGTTTACAATATGAAATATTTCTTTGCGAAATCCGATTACTAAACGAAATTTTTTGATTTAATAATTTTGTTTGCGATTCGAAATTTTTGCTTTAAAAATTGAATTACTAAACAAAATATCTAGATTTACGAAATTTGTTTACTAAACGAATTTTTTGTTTTTCGAAATTTGGTTACAATACGAAAGTTGTTTATACGAATTTTAAATTTAATAAATATGTGCTTTACGAAATTTGATTAATAAACGAAATTTTTTACGAAATTTGTTTACTATACGAAATTTTTGTTTTACGAAATTTGATTACTAGGTTTACGAAATTTGTTTACAATACGAAATTTGATTATTATACGAAATATTTTTTTTGCGAATTTTTTTACGAAATGATTTACGAAATGTGTTTACTATACGAAGTTTGATTAATAAACGAAATTTGTTTACTATACGAAATTGTTTACTATACGAAATTTTTCTTTACGAAATGTTTACTATACGAAATTTGCTTACTATACGAAATTTTTCTTTACGAAATGTTTACTATACGAAATTTGTGTTGTACGAAATATGATTACTAAACGAAACTTGTTCACGATACGAAATTGGTTTACTATACGAAATATGATTAATAAACGAAATTTGTTTACTATACGAAGTTTGATTAATAAACGAAATTTGTTTACTATACGAAATTTTTCTTTACGAAATGTTTACTATACGAAATTTGCTTACTATACGAAATTTTTCTTTACGAAATGTTTACTATACGAAATTTGTGTTGTACGAAATATGATTACTAAACGAAACTTGTTCACGATACGAAATTGGTTTACTATACGAAATATGATTAATAAACGAAATTTGTTTACTATACGAAATTTGTTTACTATACGAAATTTTTCTTTACTATACGAAATTTTTCTTTACGAAATGTTTACTATACGAAATTTGCTTACTATACGAAATTTTTCTTTACGAAATGTTTACTATACGAAATTTGTGTTGTACGAAATATGATTACTAAACGAAACTTGTTCACGATACGAAATTGGTTTACTATACGAAATATGATTAATAAACGAAATTTGTTTACTATACGAAGTTTGATTAATAAACGAAATTTGTTTACTATACGAAATTTTTCTTTACGAAATGTTTACTATACGAAATTTGCTTACTATACGAAATTTTTCTTTACGAAATGTTTACTATACGAAATTTGTGTTGTACGAAATATGATTACTAAACGAAACTTGTTCACGATACGAAATTGATTACTAAACGAAATTTGTTTACTATACGAAATTTTTCTTTACTATACGAAATTTTTTTTACGAAATGTTTACTATACGAAATTGGCTTACTATACGTAATATGATTAATAAACGAAATTTGTTTACTAAACGAAATTTTTCTTTACGAAATGTTTACTATACGAAATTTGCTTACTATACGAAATTTTTCTTTACGAAATGTTTACTATACGAAATTTGTGTTTTACGAAATATGATTACTAAACAAAAGATTTTGCTTTACGAAACTTGTTTACAATTCGAAATTGGTTTACTATACGAAATTTGATTACTAAACGAAATTTTTTGATTTACGAAATCTGTTTACAATACGAAATTTTTTGTTTTACGAAGTTTGTTCACTAAACGAAATTTGTTTAGATGCACGGAATTTTTGAATGAAAAAAGAAAATCAAATCGTACATGTTCCTTCTAAGTATAATATAGGGGGAAATTTTATATTAATTTAAACTCACTAGCTTTTTTTCTAAATCAAATGTAGAAAAATGATAGAGTGTTGGATATGTCCATAGGATTCAGTCTTCCATATCAAAAAAGTCATTTGATTTCGAAGATTTGATTCCTATTGACATATTCAACTCTCTAGCTTTTTTCTACAAATAATTTAGAAAAAAAGCTAGGGGGCCCCTCTTTTTTTAGCTATCGCCAGCACCTTCGCCAGTCGTTTCAGAATCTGGGGCATCAACTTCATCTCAAACTAATGTAAATTATAATTCTTTATATGTATATGATTTTTATAAATTAAGTGGGAATTACGAGCAAGCCGAAGATCCCCAAGGCCAATTCGTACTGAAGGCTACCATCAACCTATAACTCGAGCTGCATCTGATGTAATTTTATTTTTAATTAAACAAACTCACTAGCTTTTGTTGTAAATTTTAATGTTTTTTTTATTTTATAGATACAAGAAATACAACAACAATCTTCTTCAATATCAGATAGGCCAATTATAGATGCAGCACCACGGCCAAAGAGACCAGCTGGATACATTAGAGTGCGGCATCGTATGATTGTAGATGAGGTATTACTTATTGAAACAGATCTTTTATGAGTATAAAATTAAAGCTGGCACGCGCTAGATTACATGAGAGTACTTCGGCAGATAATACTGACTTACCGGAAGGTCAGCAAATTCCGGCTGATACACCAGAAATTGCAGCAGAATATTTTAGAGGTTTTAAAACTCCAGGTGGCTTAACTGATAGGGAGATTGAAGCTAGAAAAAGGACAATTGTGCTTCTCCCTACTACGTTTAAAGGAAGTGATGAGATTTGCAACTGCTGTTTGAATGGTTATAGAGCCGGGCAATCAATCATTTTTGCAAAATGTGGCCACAAATATCATCTAGACTGCTTTAATGATTTTGTAAAAAATTGGAGAGCTTGCGCTCTCTGTAGGAAGGACATGGCTACGGGTAAGAACTTATAAATTGATTAGCCAGTTCTTGCACGTAGCCATGTCCCTACAAGCAAGGATCCGAAAATTGTGAGGATTCTTGCTTGTAGTCAAGTATCCTATGATCAAGAAGTCACGTAAATTCCGAGTGGCTTCTTGGTCATTGGATACTTGATTCCTACGTGTTTTCCCCCTCACGTCAAAAGAATCTAAGTTTTTTTGAGTGTATTTTTTTGACACTCCTCACTTCAAAAGAATCTAAGTTTTTTGAGTGTATTCTTTTGACGTGAGGGGAAAAAGTATTTAATTTGATTTTGATAACATTTAACCACACCACTTATATTTTTCATATATTTTTGGTAAAATTTGTAAACCAATTTTTATTTTTCAATATTATTTTAACCACTTTGATTAACCACACCACTTTTTTTTTCAAATATTTTTTGGTAAAAATTTGTAAACCAATTTTATTTTGCAATATTTTAACCACTTAGAAAAAAATTTTATTGATATTATGTGTAAATAAAATTAATGTATTTACATTGATAGCAAATATTTTCAAACCTTAATTATAAATTCATATTTATATTTGCTACAATGTAAATGCAATTTTAAATTATAATATTTATTATATTTTCCACCATTATTAAATTTTTTGTTTTAAAAATATTTACAATTATATTTTCATGCCTTTTATATGATTTTATTTTATTGCCTTCTTTTGCAGCAATTTTTTGAATATATACTAATATCATTATTAATTTTAATATCAACAATTCACTAATTATTTTTTTAACGATTTTTTTTTAAATTAGAGAATTGTTGTATTAAATTTTACTATAATTTGTAATTTTTTACCTTAAATAAATTTTAATTATTTTTTTTCTTTAATTATTAATAGACAATTAAAAAATTTAGGTATGAGATTAGGTTTTTTTAGATTTTTGTAAATTCTAGATTCTATTTACTCATTCTAATTTATGATAAATAAAAACCCATACATTCTTAAATAAATGTTTTAATATCGTCCTGGCATACATTTACCTATCTATAGCCGCGCATGCTAAAAAAATTAGATTATTTTAAAAATAAACTATTAGTCTAAATTTAGATTGAAAACATGAGAAACTACTTTGTTATTGAAAGAATAGAGCCATTCGCCTCCCAATCACGAAATACTCGTGGTGAGATCGCCCACATCAGATTTAATAATTTGGCCGATCACCCCCGACCTGACTTGGCTCTAACAACACTTATTGAACAACTTTTGGATCGGGTGCTCACCGGAAGACCAGCGCCTCTCCGTGTTGGTCTTCAGGTGCAGCCACCAAACTTCCATCACCCATTTACGGTCCCACTTAGACCGGTAGAACAAAATAATGCAGCAGCATTAGCCGCAGCTATTGAGAGGTTGAACGAAATATCCCAGGCCGGGATAGACCTTCTCTCAGGAACAACAACAACAAAAGTTGTAGCTGTATGGCCTTTGACTGGTCAGCGCACTAATAATCCTGCAGCACAGTCTGGTAGGTTCATACTAGTCTTACATTTCTCAAATAAATGTAAGGCAGTCATGTTCCTACAGGTAGTTGCAATCTGGACCAAGAACATGCAGTATCTTCCCGATGTCGTTCAATTGTGCGCGTCCACAATCCAAACGACCGCTACTGTCTTGCTCGAGCAGTAGTGATTGGGCTTACAAAAATTCGACTTGTTGATCAAGGTGATGCTAATAATGGAGCAGCTCATTTTAGAGCTTTTTGTCAACAACAAGAACAGCATGTGATTTTTGTAAACTACTTAATGAATATATCTGGACTTCCAAATGGATTACAGGTATTATTTGAGTACATTTTTTCAGATTTATTTTTTATAGGAATATTCGCTTGAACATGTAGCAATTCTCCAACGATGGTTAAATCAATATTATGGAGAAGGGCACACCCGTATTGTTGTTTTCCAAAAAGAGCAACAATACCGGATTGTGTTTAAAGGAGAGGGAAGAGCAGCTCGTTATAATTTATGCCTGCTCTTGGAGAATCGCCACTACAACTACATTGGTCGCCCTGAACAACTTTTGGGAGTCAAACGTTATTGTATTGACTGTGAACGATCAGTGACACGTTGGAGTCATTGGGCTGGGTGCACTGTAGTTTGTAGATTTTGCATGCGGTCAGGTCCCGAATTCCCATGTCAAGTAATATCTAATTAAATTGTAAATTTTTTATTGTCATTTATTAGGAAGAAGAAAGAATCCCGTGTCAAAACTGTGGATTCATTTTTCCACGACGATCATGTTATGACTACCATTTAGTCAATTCTGCTCCTCTAGAAATGGTTCGACGCGATACACGTAATTTTGCATCCATTTGCCAAATGCGTCGTATTTGCTCGAATTGCCATCTCATAATTTATGCTCAACAAGCACACGAATGCCAACAACAACGGCAACAACGTCAAATAAATTGTAAAATGTGTAATGGCCCTCACACAGAGGACCAGCCATGTTTTATTCAGCCATTAAAACCTGATGAGGATGAACAAGAAGATACTAATGAAAATAATAATGAACAGCAACAACAGCAACAAAGAACAAGAAATCATCGACAACCAATTCGTCTTTGTTTTTTTGATGCTGAAACAAGTCAGGACGAACCTGTACAAATAAGCCAAAATATCAATGGCTATAGACATGTACCTCTTCTGATTATTGCAGAGGTTAATTTTTTAAATTAAATTTAAATATATTTTTGTTTATAGGTTATTTGTGAAGCCTGTATATGGGCTAATATCCGTATTGAAGATGTTGGCCAACGTGCTCAAGGGTGTTTTTGTGGAACTCCAAGAGGAGAACGATGGCGTAATTGGTGTTCCCCACCCTTCAAAAATGCTCCAGGCGACAACACCGCCTTTCCAAATAACATCACTTTCAATCATCGGCGTATGTTTTTCCATTCTTTTGACAACGCTGAAGATAATCCAGTGGACCAATTCTTAGACTACCTACTTAATCACGGTTCACAGCATATGCTTACCATCTGCATAGCTCATAATGGAGGAAAATATGATTTTCATCTATTATTAGAAGCTCTTCATAGGCGAAGTCACCCACCAACAAGAATATGCACAACAGGACTCAAAATTTATTCAATGAGTCTTGGAGGGAACAACCAAAGAAAAGTGCTTTTCAAGGACTCACTAAACTACTTTTTTTGTGAGCTTGACGCACTAACAAAGGTTTTTTCTTTGCCAGAGGATTTGGTTACTGCAAAGCCCTTCTTTCCTTATCTATTTATTCAACGACAACACCTTCATTATAGGTTAAGAGGGCTCCCTGCAATTCAATATTACCAACCTGAATATAAGAAGGCTGAAAAGAGGGAAAAGCTCATTGAATGGTATACACAGCAAACATCCGTCCAAACAACAACAAACTTCCAGCTTCGTGAACAACTAATTCAGTATTGCGTAAATGATGTGGCGATTCTTCGCGAAAGTGTACTCCGATTTCGACAACTTATTGGAGAAAACACGAAGAATCTTGACCCATTTTTGACGGTATCAACAGCAGCTGGACTTGCTTTAACAACAATGCGCCGCTGCTTTTTACCTGAAAATTGGTTAGTTCACTCGCCTGAAGGAGGTTACTTGAGAGGACGGCGAGCTTCAGCCGAATCGCAGCGATACATCCGCTTTTTTGAACTACAACACCCAGAATCTGCAGGACAAATTCAACACGCACAATGGGCACTTGGAGAAGCTCATGTTGAAGACTGCGGGTATAGACTTGATGGCTTATGGCAAAGATCGCCTCCCCTTCGCCCTTTGGCTATTGAATATATGGGATGTTACTATCACGGTATAAAGTTTTATTAAACTTTTTAATTTTATAAAATTTTAAGGTTGTCCCAAATGCTTCCCCGTACGTGACCAACGCTTAGCAGCTGGTCGTACAGCCGAAGAGCTTTTCGAGAGAACTCAACAACGCTTATGGGAATTGGAGCATCAACATGGATACCAACTACATGTTGTCTGGGGACATGAAATTAAAGAAAAACTAAGGAACAACACACAGTTACGAAGGAAATGGCTTGAAATTGACTGTGTAAGGCCAATGGATCCCAGAGAGGACTGCCTTAGAGGAGGAAGGACAGAACCCTTCAAACTTCATCATTTGTGTGCTGAAGATGAGGAGATCCTCTACATCGATATTGTAAGCTTGAATCTAATTTGAAAAGAATTATAATAAATTTTAAGGTAAGTCTCTACCCTTATGTAATGAAGGCACGATCATTTCCTGTTGGACATCCAAATATTTTGACGCGTGACACACTGCTTCTTCCACCAAACAACCCTTTGCCTTGGACAACGCCTAAGCATAACATCTATAAGGGCTTGCTTCTTGTTCGAGTTGAACCTCCAAACTTTATGAATGGAAATCTTCCACCAGTTCTTCCATACAGAACACATGATGGGCGACTCACGTTTCCTCTTTGTGCAAAATGTGCTAATAATAGACAACAGCGACCCTGTACTCATAGGGAACGTGAACGTTCCTGGCTGACTGGTTATACCCATGTGGAGCTTAATTATGCTTTGGAACGTGGATATAAAGTCGTCGACATTTATGAGGTAATATCCGAGTTTAATTTGAATTTAATTTAAATTTAACAAATTCAATTTGGTATTTAGGTTTGGAATTATGAAAAATGGGATCCGAATCTATTTCGATCCTATGTGAACACATTCATTGGATTGAAACAACAGGCTAGTGGATGGCCAGATGGCTGTGCCTCGGAGCTGGACCGAGCTGAATACCTAGCTGAATTTGAACGAATTGAAGGGATCTTCCTCGACCCAGAGAAGATTGAAACAAATCCTGGTTTGCGAATGATTGCGGTGATTTAGTATAAAAAATATTCAAAATAAATTAAATTTTTAGAAATTATTAGCAAACTCGCTCTGGGGAAAATTGGCGCAACGAGTCTGTGGAACTGAAGTGCGATATGCCAAAACACCGGCAGAGTTCCATCAATTGTTAGAAGACCCAACAATTGATATGCTCGACTTTGATCACGTCAGTGAGCATTTGGACCGTTGTGTTGTAAGGAAGAAGCCGGAATTTGCAAAAGCACCAAATACCAACTGCCTTCCTGTAGCAGCGTTCGTCACTTCATATGCTCGTCTACATCTATATGAGTATATTGAACAAGTACATCAAATTGGCGGCGTTCTCCTGTACTGCGATACGGACTCCATCATCTATGTCGGCAAGCGTAATGGCCAACGTGTACTTGAAGGTGAATATCTTGGTCAAATGAAGCGTGAAATTCCATCACGCCGAATATTGGAATTTATTGCTGGAGGGCCTAAAAATTATGGCTACCGACATGTCGACGCAAGTACAGGCTTAGATGAGAGAGCTGAGCTTAAGATCCGCTCATTCCCGCTCTCTTATGCTACTCATCAGCTTCTGAACTTCGACACTATGAAACAACTTGTGTTGAACCAATTCAATGTTGATGGGGCAGTGTGAGTTTATCAACCAATTTATAAAAAATAATAAAAAATATATATTCAGTGATGACACAATTGCTGATGATGTCTTTTTCGTTGGTAATTCAATTGGTGTGCAATTCCCTCAAATTGGAAGAACTCGTCGGTCTCAGCTTTACACCCATCTGGCCAGGAAGGAATACAGGCCTTGTTATGAGAAAGGCCGAATTATGCCTGGAATGGAAACTCTTCCTTTTGGGCACAGGAGGACTAATTCGGTAATTTAAATTGTTTAAACTTTTTGATTGATTTTTTATTTACAGACATCTCACGGGCAAATACATCAGCAACGACAAACTAGATCACCAATACCACCACAACAAAAAAGACCTCGCTTTAATATGAATGAAACAAATTTGCAAGATTTACCTGGATCTTCATCGTGGACAGAAGCTGATTATAGAAATAGATACAATTCTTAATATTTTTATTAAAATTTATTCTGTATATATTTTGTTAAATAAAAAAAAATTATGTTCGTGGAAATTGTTTAATTTTAGGTAAAATATCATTGTTAAAAACATGTTTCATTCGATGATGTCCTCCACCAAACTCGATAATACAAGGTAGATATGGATGACAAAGTTAGAAATTATGCTTTACATAATAATATCCGCGGACCTAAAATAAAAAAATGATATTAGTTTTATGAATATAAGCTTACAGTTATGCCCAAATAACCACTCATTGCTGGAACAATACTTGCTGATTGCACTGTAAGATCATGACAATGTACAATAAAGTTGCGACATGTTGGTTTTAGATGAGATGTCCGTAACTGCACATTTTGGCGTAAATGTTCAATAATTTCACGACGAGCATCAAGATTATGGAATAATACATGTAGTTCCTTGAACGAACAATTTCGAAGTTGGCAAAGGTACTCAATTAATGGAACAGGCAAATTTGTCTTCGAACGTAATGATGTAGATATAGTTGGCCTTTTAAGTTGAAAATCTTCATTTTGTTTTGTTGCCGTTGGTGGTGGCGTAGGCTCACGAAAAGGATTTTCTGGTTCAGCAGTCCAATCCAAAGGTTTATCGTCTTGAGTAATTCGTAGGATTTTTTCGCTTGTATCTATATTACTTTCATCTTCAATTTGTTCCTCATCCATTTTATCTTCTGCTATGTCATCCATAATTGTAAGTAATCCAAAAGCCGGGGTAATAACATCAACACCTTTCTAAAATTTAAATTTTAAAAATCCAAGTATTTAATTTATTTTACCTTTTGTTTCTCTTCAACTTCATCTCCAGAGTCTTCAACCACAACTAATGCTGGCTGGTCCGTTTGAGCTTCGCTTGATGTATTTTGTTGTTGTTCTGGTTCAGGGTCGTCTTCGATAACCCCCCAGACCATAAGAGTGAGAAGAAATTCCATTACTTTCATTTTGTTAATTTTGAAATTCTAAAATCTATATATACTTATTTATAAAAATTAAATTAAATTTTAAAATGTCAGGATTTGAAAAATTTGATTTAATACATTCAAGATTCAAGCACCCTTTTACAATGATTGTATCAGGAAGCACAGGATCTGGTAAATCAGAATGGGTTAAAAAGTTTCTTGAAAATTTGTCAGAAATGATTCCAGATGAAAATGAAGGAAACCATCAAATTGATTTGGTCCTATATTGTTATGGAGAATTAAATAAAAATATTATAAGTATGCAGAGAATGGGGTTTGTTAATAAAGGTAAAACAAGTGTTATAGTTCATAATGGTCTGCCAGTAGAGGGTGAGGAATTTATACGTACAAAGGCTATTCAAACAAATGGTAAAATGTTGCTTGTACTTGATGACTTAATGGTTGGGATGAATCAAAATCTATTAGATACAATATTTACGAAAGGATCTCATAACTGGAAAATGAGTGTTATATTAATAACACAGCATTTATTTAGCAAAGAATTAAAAATAGCTCGTAATAATTCACATTATTTGCTGTTAATGCGAAATCCTGCTGGAGCCTTACAGATAAGAACACTTGCTTCCCATTTATTTCCCTCACGTTCAAAATATTTCTTAGAGGCGTATTCGGATGCTACAAAAGACAATTTTGGATATCTTTTAGTAGATATACATCCAAGTACACCTGAATTGTTAAGACTTAGAACACATATATATCGTGATGATGAGAATAAAACAATAGTTTATATTCCAAAATGAGGAAAAAATTTTATACTAGCGACCTAATACAGCGAAATTTAAATTTTTTGCGTTCGATTATTGATTGTTCAAAATCGAATAAAGTATTAAAAGAATTACTAGATAAGGCCTCAGATGATCAATTGTTATGTTTTGTGGAAATTTGTTTTAATTTATTAAAAGGACGTCTACCATTTCATAAAAATAGAATTACAACTTTGCAAAAGCATGCAAATTTGTTGCGTAAAATAAGTAGATCTAGAAGTGCCCCATCTACCAAAATTTTATTGCAAAAGGGAAATGGAATTCCACCGGTTGCTGGACTTCTTGCCAGCCTTATTATCCCAATAATTACTGACAAAATTTTAAAATAATATAAATAAAAACTTATTATTGAATTTATATAGTTATGAAGAATGCAAATAGAATGTTTCTAATCCCCGAAGACATTTATACAAATATAATTGGGGGTTTTGATGAAAATAAAGATTTACATTCAAGCGGAGATGGGACTGCTATAGGTATGATAAAGGAACGTTTACAAAATACTAGTGCCAATAAAGAAATATTAGATCCTACAACAAGGGCAATTCGTTATGAACAGGATTTTAAAAGATATAATAAACTTTTAAAAGAAAAGGAGGAAAAACCTATTGATGTTAAATTGAAAAATTTTGAAGAAATAGCTGATGTCGTTTCAAAAAATATTGAACACAAAGCTCCATTAGCAATAAATGCTGATCCCATTAAAAAACCACCCCGTAAAGTTGTAGTAAAAAGGAAACTACATAAAAGATCAGTAGGTAAAGTTGGTACAAGGAGACAATATCCTGTACAAGATATTAAAGTTGAAGCTGATGAAAGTGAGGTCAAAGATAAAAGTGATGAAGAGGAAGATGAATTTTTATCGGCAGATACCGATAATGAGCCTGGTCCAAAAGAACAAGCATTGAAATATATAAGACAACATGCCAATGAATTAGGTGTTTTACCAGATGGAAGGTTAGCGAGAAAAATAGGTAGCAAAGATTCTTTCATTACAAGTAATATAGAAGATCTTGTAAATCATATACTTAAAAATAAGAATAAGCGTAAAAGACCAATTCCAACTGGTTACGACGAATTTATTCGTAGAATAAATAAACATACAGTTTTACAAAATTTGCTTTTTCCGTCGAAAACTACTACTAATAAACAAGAAGGTGAAGGTGGTTGTTTCAAACAAGTATTTTCTTATAAACCGTCCTTATGGCAGTAGTGTTAACTAATAATAAGATAAAAATACTTGATAAATTATATAAGAATGTTAATTCATCAACATGTTTTACCTCTCTCGAACCGCTTTTACACGCATCTAGGAAAGTTGATAAAAATATTTCACGACAAGATGTCAAGGACTATCTTGCAATGCAAACTGTCAATACTCTTCATAGGAGAGTTGTTAGAAAATATAAAAGAATGCCAACGTTAGCTCCCGGACTTCATACAGAATGGCAAGCAGATTTGAGTGTTTTTAATCGTTTATGTAAACAGAATCAAGGATACAAGTATTTATTAGTGTGTATAGATACACTCAGTCGTCAAATATTTGTCGAACCGGTAAAGAGTAAACATAGT
Organism: Meloidogyne arenaria; assembly: GCA_036172955.1. Classification (NCBI taxonomy): domain Eukaryota; kingdom Metazoa; phylum Nematoda; class Chromadorea; order Rhabditida; family Meloidogynidae; genus Meloidogyne; species Meloidogyne arenaria. Next base: position 3,361,873 of record JARQAB010000033.1, on the reverse strand, counting down.
GATGATATGATAAATGCATTTAAAAAATTATTTTCTCGTACTAAAGTCATTCCATGGAAATTATTAACTGATCAAGGACTTGAATTTACTGCTAAACAAGTACAAAAATACTTCAAGTCCTTGGATATGGAACATTTCTCTATGCTTACTTCACCTCTGTGGCATGCGGGGATGGCAGAAAGAGCGAACAGGAGCATTAAAGAAAGATTATATAGGTACTTCACAGAAAATAAAACTTTAAAATGGGTGGATGTCATCCAAAAAATTGTTAACTCAATAAATAACTCATTTAACTCCAGTATAGGTATGCGCCCAACTGATGTCAATTTCAAAAATGCTGAAAAATTAAGGCAATTACTAAAGAATAGAGCAATTGAGACACATGCTCCTTCTTCTCAATGGAGAAGGAAAAAGTTTTCAGTAGGAGATAGAGTGCGAATCGAAAAATATAAGCATATATTTCAAAAGGGCTATTTGCCAAATTTCACAAATGAAATTTTTATTATTGATAAAGTCCGCTTAGTTCCCTGTCAACCTCCTACATACAAAATTAAAGACTCTAATGGAGAACAGATTAGGGGTTGGTTTTATTCTAATGATTTAATTTTAGTAAAAGAGAATTCTAAAAAGGATGAGAATTTATATGACATTAATAAAGTTTTGAAAAAAAGAAAACGCGATGGGGAAGATTATGTTTTTGTCAGTTGGAAAGGTTATGGCCCGGAACATAACAGTTGGATACCCGCTAATTCTATAACTTGGAGATAATTATACATAAATTAAAATTTAATTTTTTAATATGTAAAAAATGACTTCATTTTATATTATTGTTCCTTCTAACACAAACATTGAAGGAAATAGAACAAATTCCTTCCGAGTTAGGTTACCTCATAAGTTGCAATTTAATTCTGAGTGGCATGTCGGCCTAGCCGTTATGGTTTATCCACACTCCTGGCCGTCGTTAGGTACTAATAATGAACAAACTGTAACTGTTTATTGGAAAAGTGGTGATGTAGTTCAATTTTCTGTTCCTTCCAATACTTTAACTAACCCCCAACATTTAAAAGATAATCTAGATAGATCCTTAAACAAAGGAAGTGAAGCACTTGTTGAAAAATTTCGTAGCGTACACATTGAATATACAAATAAATTAAAAGAACTTCGCACGCAGGCTAAGGATAAGTATAAACGTTTAAAAGAACTCTCTCAGAAAAGGACAGAGCCAGTATCTAATGATACTACAGAAGAACACGTAATTATTAGTGAAGAAACTGAGGTTCCTAACTTAAAAAGTGAAGATGAAATTTTTACTGATTTGGTGAATATCGAAAATTTAAAAATGACTGATGATTTCAAACAAATTATTTCAATAACTAACGAGGTTGGATTTGACCCTTGGATAAAAGTATTTCGTAAACCTAGATTAGCATGCAATTTTGAATTCCATAGTTATAAAAATAGGTTTTCCTTGTTCATCGATAGTGATTATGTAGAAAAAATTGAATTAACTGACCAGCTTGCATATATTTTAGGGTTTGATAGGCAAATTTTAACTGAAACATGTATTGCAAATTTTATGCCTGATATGCGAGGAGGTGTGTCCTGCTTCCATGTTTATGCACCTGGATTAATTGAACCAATGGTTATAGGCGATGTGACAGCCCCAGTGCTTAGAATTGTAACAATTAGAGGTAAACAAGATGAAATAATTGAAGAACAATTTTTATGTGTTCAATACCATAAATTACTTGTAAAAGAAATTTCTGAAATTTTTATTGAAATTAGAACTTCTAGTGGGACATTAATGCCATTTCAATATGGAACATGTACATTAACATTACATTTTAAAAAGACTTCATACTTTTGACAATGAATACCTTTCAAATTGATAAAATATTAAAAAGAAATATTGTTACAAAGAGACTTTATGTAGGATGCTTTGCTTCAGACTGTATTCCTAATAAGAGTTATTCTTTCCCGTTCTGTGTTGTAGTTAACACAGATCCGAGCAATTTATCTGGAACACACTGGATAGCACTATTTTGCAATTCAACTACTAGTATTGAATACTATGACTCTTTAGGTATTTGGCCGCCGATGAGTCATCATATTAGAAATTATTTAAATAAGTTTAACAAAGTCCAATTTAATTCTGTTATGTTACAACGACCATTTTCTAGTACTTGTGGCAATCATGTTATCTTATTTCTTTATATGCGCTGCCTAGGTATTTCAATGAATAAAATCATTTCATTACTAAAAGGAATTAATGCTGATAAATTCGTATCTGAGTTTATTAATACTCAAATATTTAATATAAATAGATGACTTAAATAGTAAATCTTATAATATAAAAATGCACATTGATTTTAATCCTGCAAATATAAACTGGTCAACATTAACTGAACAACCCAATCAATGGGGCGGTTATAATGTTTTTCGGGGCGTTCCTTACCAACGAGGTAATGGATTGGGGTCAGTGTTTAGAAGTTTTCTTCGTTATTTAATTCCGATTGGTAAAGAAATTGGTAGCGCTATTGGAAGACAGGGTTTAGAATCCGGTAATCGAGTTTTAAGCAATGTCTTAGAGGGAAAAAATCTTAAAGAATCTCTTGTAACTGAAGGTAAATCAGGCTTGAAAAATTTACTTCAAAAAGCATCTGAAAATGTTGATAAACAAAGTGGAAAAGGTTTTGATTTTAAACGATACAAGAATATAGAAAAGTCTCCTGCCATCGGGCAAATGAATGACGCAATACCAGATCTTAAACCAAAAACTATAAATAAACATCCATATTCTCGAATCGGCCCTCCAAATTTTCTTCCTACTTTCAAAAAGAAATACTCTAAAAAATCTAATAAAAAATCCCGCCCCCAAAAACGATTACGAGTAGACACGTTAGGAACATACTAAAATGAGTTGCCCAAAACAAATTAATGAAAACAGCCCGTTGGCACTGAATAGTGCATTAAGTATTTTTTCTGTACCACCTACAAACGTTTCTGTTGTCCGGTCCTTTTTTAGAGAAATTCTTCCTCTTAGTACAATAACACAAGATTCGCCGTATTTGTTTCGATTGTTCAGTGATAATCTTTGGACTGACTTGTCCCGAACATATCTTTACCTCGAGCTATCAATTGAAAAGTTGGGAACCAATGGTAAATGGGTTGATATTGAAGCAACAGATAATAACATTGGATCGATTCAAGGTATTGGTCAAACATTTGTGCAACAGTTGAAAGTAACTGTTGGTAATACTGAAGTTTATGATAGTGGTACTCTTTATCCTTACAAAGCATATATTACTAATGAGCTGTCATTTCCTGACAACGTTAAATCGCATTTTCTTGCATCCATTGGATATTATAAAAGCGAAAAGCATGATGATCCTACAGATGATGGTTTCAAAAATCGTTGCTCTATTTTTGCAAACGGTAAACGCTCACAATTCCTTTCGCGCCTTGATTTTGATTTGGGGAATCAAGAATTATTTCTCCTTAATAATTTAGATATTCACTTTAGCATTTACAAAAATAAGGATGCTTTTATATTACAAAATATTAAAGAAGGCGATACTAATCAATATAGACTTTATGTTCACGACGTTAAATTATTTTCGAAGATGGTTGAAGTGCAACCATCACTTAATATGAACATTTATAAGACTCTTGAATCTAAACCTGCTACGTATGCTGTTCGCCGAACTGAAATGAAATCTACTTATCTTACTTCAGGTCGGACAGAAATTGAATATAATGCCTTCAGCTCAGCTATACCGCGACGCATTACAGTTGCCTTAGTTTCAAATAAGGCCTTTAATGGTGACATTGCTCTTTCTCCATTCAATTTTAAACCATTTGATATTAGGGATATCTCGGTTCATACTGGCGGGCATATTTATCCTATGGTTGCTTACAAGCTAAAGTTTGCTCAAGACTTATTTGTTAGAGCTTTCGTCGACATGTATGAAGCTCTTGGAATGGCTAATTCAGATCGTTCCATTGATATTTCAATGTCGCGATTTAAAGATGGATGGACCTTTTTTGTAATACCATTAACATCGACACTCGATGACTCTTGTGGTTTTGAGCTTCTCAAAAGTGGTACTACTAGTGTTCGTTTAGAATTTAATACTCCCATCCCTGCTGGAGGTGTTGAAATGATTATTTTAGGCGAATTTGATCAAATGATTATGATTGATTACAATAGACATATAGTTACGGATTCCAATCTAGGTTGAAAAGTTGTATAAATAATAATAATTTAAAATATATTGATTTTACAAATGCACAATATTTCCAACACTACCCAAAATATAACATTTGAATTTTTAAAAATTGCTGGCACAAATTTACAAGATAATGCTCTGAATCCCACTGTAGCTTATGGGATACCTTTATTACTACTACTTCATTTCATTATTCTCCCGATGATTTTAATATGTTGGATCTTACTCCTTCGAGTTCTGCGTAAATTAGGATTCATAACTTCTGCTGAAGAAACCAACATTGCAAAAAATATTAGTGAGATACCCTTAGAGAGCTTGTGTCGAACTAAAACACACTTTTCATTCCCAATTGAGCGAGTCGCCTAGCGAATTAAAAAACAATGCACTGAATTGGCTTTAGAAAAAACCATTGAAAATAGTAGTTTGAGTGCGGTCAGGTTAGAGCCAAAGGTTTTTAAAAACAAATTATCGATTTGGTAGCCGCCGGCCCCACTCGACTCGACCGCCGCTTCAGGCTTCGTTTGATACCTTTTGGTTTGCTGCTGAGACACTTAACAACCCAGAATCGCAGTACGATACAACTTGACTTAGCCTCCGGCCTACTCCATTCAAACCACGCATGCTCCAATAGGATTGGGTTTACAAATTATTGACTTGTTAGAACAAGAGGGACCTGAAGAGACCATTTATTTGGTGAGAGAAAAAAATTTTTTCTCTGACTTCTCTCACCCAATAATTGGTCTCTTCAGGGCCCTCTTGTTCTAACCAATCGATAATTTAATAATGGTAATATAGTAGTATCCCCGTCCCAGATATACTTATCTTGATACTTTATATCAAAACTTTTTTACAACAAATCTCATAAGACAATTAGCTAGATAACTTGATAATTGCTTATAAACAAAGTATTTTGAGAATGATTAACCTCGCAGAGTTAAAAGAAAAAAAGCCATAGGTGTGTGAGGCCAACTAGCATGTCAACAGCAGAAACGTGTCATTCTATTAGAATAATAAAGATTTATGAAGAAATACCTTTAATAAATCTTCTACGGAAATTAACGTTCAAGTCACCGTTTTTGAACAATTTTATAAAATATTGATATCTTTCGTCTTTCATAGCATTTATAACTTCGCTAAAGTCATGTTTGGAAGTTTTAGTTAAAAGATCATCCACTATATCTTTCCATTCGAGCTAAAAATTAAATTAAATATTACTATTATTTATAGTTATTTTTATGTAATTAAATCAAACCCGAAGGTTATATATAGGGCTCAGATTTATTTTAATAAATCGCTGAAACGACCCTGCCCGCGAACTGACCACTGTCTCTCCATTTTTTTATTACATCTATCACCGGTCATTTCTATCTTCCTTCTATTAGAAAGACTCCACTACACCCATATTAGAAAGACCTCCCTACACCCATCAACTTATAAATCCATTATTATAAACCCGACCTGTAAATCCATCATAAATGAACTTTTTTCTGAATTTTTATATTCCTTTGCACACTTTTTGGTCTTTTTTTCTCCAATTGTTTGAATCATGAACAAATTAAAGGCAGGAAATCTTGAATGAATTATATTTAGTGAATCCAAATCATTGTTTTTATCAAGTAAAAGACAATAAGGTAAATCTATTTTTTCTTGCTCTAGATTCCAGGCATCTAAAGTCCAAAGCCTCATCTTTCTTGTAGTAAAATTTGCACTCCATTGTTCAACAGATTTTATACTTTTTTCCATATATTGATGCCAAATAATATAGTCAATGGCTAAATGATTCCGTATGGATTCTTCTTCGTTGGACCCATAGAAAATTTTATAAAAGTGTTGAGCCGAATATTTATAATCATTATACACTAAAATTTTAGAAAATAAATATAATCTCAACAGATTTATACTGTTATCGATGTCAGAGAAAGATAATTCTCTCTAAAACCCTTATCCCAAATAATTACCACTTCTCGATTAATTAGCCATCTATCATTGAAACAATAATTACACTTCCCTCTCTATTGAAAGAACCGAAACAATATGTACCTGGTCAATTATTTAAGTAACTATGGTATTTGTTTTATTTAAAGTTCAAAAGGTTATCTCAGATTTTCCCAAACAAATTCATGAATATTTGACTTACATCCTCTACATTCCTCCTTGAGATGAAGATTATTAACACATGGTTCTTCACAGGGGTCCGACGTTTGAGCTAGAGGGAGTAAAATTAATATAAAAATTTTAGATAATAATTGACGATTCATTAAAAAAATTTCTAAAATTTTTAGATTTAATAAATATTTTAAATGTGTTTTAATAATAGTTTCAGTAGTGATTTTATTCTGAAGCGCTCTGATATCCCGACTTTTGTAATGTTATTTTCTTTCAAATTTTAAGCCCGATATAATTGTTTCAATGGTGTAAGATTAATTCTCTTACAATACTAACAAGTTTTTTTGATGAATATTTAGAATAAATTCACTCGGTCCCAAATTATAAGAACTCCCTCTGGTCGAAATTTGACATCCAAACGAGATCAGTCACTTGTGTAAAAGCCTGCCCCGTATAAAATTTTCTGTATGAGAGGTGTCGTTTAAGAAAATAACCTTTTTATTATTAAAGGTTAATTATTAGACGTTAAACATTAAAAAAATAAAATCTGGCATGTCTAGATTTTTATTTATAGCCAAAGCAATTAGGCGGCACTTCTTTAATAAATATAAGTGCAATATTGAATACAAAAATATACAAAAAGTACAAACATAAATAGATTTATCCATGGGAATATCACCAGACATGTTGACTTTGAGTCAGTTTTAGTCGCAGTAATAATATTAAACACTAAACCGGAAACCTGCCACAGTCCACACTCATCAAGTGTTTTTATAAATGATTTTTAGCTAAGTGACCGGGTCCAGACCTAGGAAATCTCATAACCTTGCCGATTGGCTTGGCGATTTTGAAAACACGTTATCCTATTAGTTTTATCTCAAGAATATTTTCGTTTTTAATTATTTAGGAAATTATTTCATATAGTATGTATTAATTAACGAAGATGGCGCCTTCTAAGTGCTGCATGAACAAGTTTATTATATGCAGATAAACGTCGACTTGAAGTTGATTGTTCTGCAATACTTTCTGAATTGGTTTCAGATGCTGCTAAATATTTTAAATTATTTTTATAAAAATTCCGTATTATTATCACCTTTTACAGTTCCTCCTCCATAACCACTACCTCCCTCAGATTTTGCTTCATACGCTCCAACTTCTGGCTTTTTTGGTGTCTCAGGGGCACTTTTATTTGGCACAGCAGCGCCATAATTATTAGCTGGATGAGTTTCAGGCGGTTGATAAGGTGGTGATGGGGATGGAGCTGCTGGAGGAGCGGGCCCTACATCAACCCCTTTTGAACGTTCAGGACAAGGACAGTATTCAGCATCAGCACCTATTTTTAGTTTACTAATTTAATATAGATAATATTCTAGTTTACCAGGCAATCCTTGTGTACCAGGACTTCCATTTATGCCATCCTTTCCTTTGTCACCGCGTGCACCTGGAGGACCAATTGTTCCTTGGGGACCTTAAATGATTTGAAATTATGTTTACAATTATTTAGAGTTACAAACCAGGAGCGGCATCATCACCTCTATCACCCGTTGGGCCCTCATCTCCAGCCTCACCAGGCGGGCCAGCAGCTCCTTTTGGTCCAGGATCTCCTTTTGCATATCCAACGCCTTAAATATTCCTCAAATAAAGAAACTGATTATAAATCTATTACCATCCTCTCCAGGTGTGCCTTTCACACCTGCATCGCCAATATCACCAGGAAGACCGATTTCTCCTTCCGGTCCCTCATCTCCAGGTTGTCCATCTCGACCAGGGGCACCAGGAGATCCTTTTGCTCCTTTATCTCCTCTCGACCCTCTTTTGCCTTTATATCCAGGCAAACCTGTTGGACCAGCTGGACATTTCCCACAGCCAGGAGTTACAGCCTCTGCATATGCATTTCCAGGATCAGAAGCTATTTGACTGCTCCCTTGAGCACCTGCCGCACCAGGCTCTCCATCCATTCCTTGAAATTTAAAATCAATAATGTATGTATATCAAGAAATTAGTGGTACACTGATCATATAAAGATACAGTTCAGGGGTGCGGCTAGTGCCATAAAATACGAGACACGAGACTAACGAGGTACGAGATTCTCAAAAAAATACGAGAACGAGATAAAACGAGATACGAGATATTAAATATTTATTGTTTTTTCAAAATTACTCATGACCGTATTTATTAAATTAAAAATTATATACTATCTCACCTGCTTCACCTGGCTCGCCTCGGACACCTTTAGGTCCACTAGGACACTGATTCTTTGGAGGACTAGATTTGACATTAGCATTCTCATCTTAACTTCCGTCATTTTAATTAAAAACCAAGAAATTAATTTACATTGCCTTCGTTGACGGGCTGTAATTTCTGCAGCTCGTTCTTTTCGAGTTAAAACATTCTGCTCCATTATAGTACTCCACATTTGCGAGCCCTATTTATTTAAAAATTATTTGATGTAGGCAAAAAGGAAAAATGTTTAAGACCATGTCTTCTACGATTTGCCTTTTTTGCGACATTTCTTTCTCAAAATTGGCCAAATCCATGAGCCTAAATTGTTATAAAGTACTAAATGTTTAGTATATTTAAAATTTCGGTAATTATTGCGTAAAAATTTGGATATTGTTTGTAATTAAATTTTTTATAGACACCCTTCTTTAACGCCTCTTTTAAGAGTAAATTCGGAAAAATTAAAAAACAAAAAGATCACTTTCATGCTGGGCATGGCACCAGGAGCTAGCCCTGGATCTTTTTCAAAAACGGAACCAAGATCTAAAGAGTTATGAAGAAGGAGCCGGAGCAAAATGATGCCCAATACCCAGCAATGGTTACCTTCCCAATTTAACTATGAGGTAACTATGAAGTACGATAACTATGTTCGGAATAGGAATGTGATATCTCGAACCCGAGATTTTTTCTCCTTGTTTTTGTTTTAGATCTCTCTCGTTCTGATCACTAACGATAACATGCAAAATTCATTTCCTTTATTTATATTTTTATTAATTTTAAGAAAGATTACATTAATGGAACACCAAGCATTAAAGTTCCGAATGACACAAATGCAAGTCCAGCTGCAATATTTACAGTTCCTTTTGGCAGACTATTCATTGTTTTAAAATTATTTTGTGATAATGTTGAGAGAGAATTTAAATGAAAATGCTTAAAATACTGAGGTAAATTTTTATCTTTTATTACTAAAAATTGATGCCCTAAAGGCTATCAGACTCAGACCTGGATGAAACGTTTCGGTTCCTTGTCTCGTTAGTGCCATGCCTTATTTCGTTTCTTTCTGGAAAGTATTCTCTGGAAGTATTCAAATGGAATTATATTACTGGTTTTAATTTTCATTGGTTTTATTTGGTCTTAAAAAATTTGGAGTTTTTCCCAGGTCTGATCAGAACAAATGAACTAATTGACTAAGGAATACATTAAAAATTTAATTAAAAAACATAAGAAAAATCTTTATAAGAAATAACTAGCAATAACAAATGAAAAGAAAAGCTCTCAACAAAAATAATTTGGATAAATAAAAAGCCTGTTCCCACCTTTCCGTCATTTTTGAGTTATATGCTTTGGCGGTGTTTTCTAATTAAGTTTTATGCTTGGGAGTGGCTTTCGCGCAGTTCTGCCCTCAAGGCTATTGTAGAGAGTGCAATTATGAATTGGGCGCTTCCTGATTCTCTTTCTCTTTTTTCATAAAAAAATCCAACTTTTTTACTGAAAATTATTAGCAGAAAATTTTTAATAAAATGATTTAATTAGAAAATTAATGGAAATAGGTAGAATTTTAAAAATTTTTTAATAAGAAATTATTTAGATGATTATTAAAATTTATTAATAAATTAATTTGGAGAACAAAAGATTTAATAACGGATACAACTCAACTGAGCCCGGGAACATTTTCTCTTGTTGAGTTATAGGGCCTGGACTCACAATCAGCTGAAATGCTCCGTTAATACTTATATAAAAAACCCCAACTTGTCCCTTATTTTGGGGGTAAAATCGCTGCCAAAATCAAAATCTCTTTAAGGCTTTGTCGTCGATTTTTTTAAGTTGTGGATGGGTCCTACAACTTTTTGAGGCGCATCTGGGAAAAATATGAACTCGGCGCCAAAACGTATCTCCGCGCCGAAACGGCCGTGTGAAAATTTCAAACAGCTATAACTTGGAACGGAAAAGTCGGATCAAAAAGTGCTTGGGGAAAGGGCACACCCCCAGAATGTGCACTACAATGTAGGAAAAAATTTGGGAACTTTAGGGTGACACTTGAGTACGATGTGCCGCCTTAAATGAGAGTCACTTTGTTATGAATCGTGACATGGTGTCCGACGAAATTGACCGACAATTTACAAATTATATACCAATCGAAAGCTCTCGGTGAGTAGAGTCTGGGAAAATTTAGTTTAATTTTTTCTGACCATTTTGTACAAAGTTACAAAGTGTCAAAGGTCCAAAATGTCCAGAACCCCTATCTAGAAGGGTGGCTCCCATTGAGTTTGATTATAAAAATGCTTAAAGTTGGCCGAATCGATCCAATTCTTTTTTCATGAGTCAGGGCACTAAATGCTCTACAAAAACCTTGGGGGACACTTGAGTCTCAGATTTTTTCCTGACATAGATATGGGCACCAAAGTGACCACGCAAAAATCGACTTTTTAACGCGTGAATTGAAACTCGATTTGAGTATCCTATCTTGTAGAGCGTCCCTTGAAACCTCTAAAAATATATACTTTATTAGGGGTACACTTGAGTCTGGAAAAGTTATAGTGCAAAAATTGGCATTTTGGGGGCCAAAAGTGGTTGGTTTTTTGAGTATAACTTTTTTTTAAAAATTTTTAAAAATAAACGGACTTCAGATTCGGCTTCAGCATCTATTGGAGCACCATAAAACATATTTTTCTCACTATCGATTTTTTGACCCATTTTTGAAGGGGTACCCTTTTTAAATTTTTTGGTGAAATTTAAATTGGGCATAACTTTGCTCATTTTTGTCGTAGCCAAACGAATTAAGGGTTATAAAATAGAGTAAAAAATTACAAATTTTTTGAACTATTTAAATTTTTGAAAAATTTCGTTCGAGGCCTGGTAGGGTCGATTTTTTGAAAATTCAAAATTTTTCGTTTTTTTGAAATTTTCTGGGGTATATCGAGGCTGAGGTTGGTTAAATATATTTTTATAAAATAGAGCAGAATTTTTGCTATATATTAGGCTTTTAAAATGTTTCAAAATGGTCATTTTTTGGGTAGTTTTGAATTTTTGAATAATCACAGGAATTTTTCGGTCGAGTTTTCGGCCAAAAAAATATTTTTGCCAAAATGAACTTAAATAGCGCAAATGTTATATCAATCGAAAGCTCTTATCGCTATAAAAATATTTTATAGCGATAAGAGTTTTATTCTATATCTATTCTTTTTATTCTATATCTATTCAGTTTTATTCTATATTTATTCTCTATCTCCCTGAGTATAAAAATATTTTTTGCAATATTTTTAGACCATTTTGGCAAAAGTTGTAGAGATTCGAAATTTTGGGGGTGGGCGGTACCATACCCATTGGGTACCTAAGGGAGTGTGATCCGACCGGCCGGCAGGAGGCCCGACGTGCAAGGGCCGAAGGTTTGTATCCATCCCTCGAGGCGAGGCAAAGGAATTTCGAGGGCCGAAGGCCCGAGATTTGCATCCATCCCTCGAGGCAAGGCAAAGGAATTTCGAGGGCCGAAGGCCCGAGATTTGCATCCATCCCTCGAGGCAAAGCATAGGAATTTCGAGGGCCGAAGGCCCGAGATTTCATCCATCCCTCGAGGCAAGGCAAAAAAGATTCGAGGGCCGAAGGCCCGAGATTAGCATCCATTCCGCAATGCAGAAGTGCGTTTAGACGCGACGGGCCGAAGGCCCGACGCTAAATCCATGGCTTTTATTAAATGTAGCAGAAAAAACTTCTAGCAGCGCGCGAAGCGCGCCCCAAAGCCGATAGGCTTTCCAACGGGCAGAGCAAAATTAAAACAAAAAGTATCTAACAAAACGAATTGCATACGTAACTTACCGCCATCACCCGATAGGCACCACTAGTTTAATAACATAAAAACCGGACTGAACACAAAAATATTTGTGTTGCACGCAAAAACTCAATACAAAACAGACAAAACGCAAAGCTAAAACTAGGTAGGTCGGCAGCAGGGCTGGGCGAAATCAAAAAATAAAAAGCGAAATGCGAAACTTTTTTTAAAAAAATAAAATGCAAAATGCGGAATGCGAAACTTTTCGCACCAAAAAATGCGAAAAATGCGAAAGATGCGAAAGCGAAATTAGTTAAAAATTCTAGAAAAATTTTGGACATGGTATCGTATACCGGAAACAAAATTTCGATAAGAAACACATACCATTCGATTTGTCTCGGCGAGCTGAGTCGAAAGATACCACACTCTATTCATGGAACTGCCTGTCAACCGAGATATTGTCCCGAATATCGAAAAACCATAGTGGGCATTGCAGGTTCGGGGCATTGCAGGTTCCGATTCGGGATCGGGATCGGGGTCATTATTTCAAATCCAGATCCCGATTTCGACCAATCCTGCCTCCGTAGTCGGGACCGGGATCAGGGTCGTTATTCCAAAATCCCAATCCCGAATTTAGGTCGGGATCCTGATCCCGCTCAACTCTTGAGAATATGAAAATTGCTCGAACTCGTTTTCCATTTTTTGCGCCGCAGGCGAAAATTTTGAGAATTTCAGAGGTCCTTAAGTCAGATTACTTTTATTTTCTGCGCAGCAGGCGAAAATTTTGAAAATTCATTACTAAATTAAAATTTTTAATGTTTTTCAGGTTTGACATAATAAAAAAATAAATTTACAGATTTAAAATCAAAATCAAAGTTTAAAAACATTTATTTTTGTAAGGAAAAATTGTTTAAGTCTTATTTCCTACGTCTGGATTCGAACCCAGCCCCAAACTACACCAAAATGAACGTATTCAGTCAACTTAACCACTCCACCATCGACCAACAAAAGTAAAATTGGGATATATTATAGATATTTCTTCCCTTTTCCTTTAAAAAATTTTACGTCAAAATATCTAAAAAATAAAAAAATACTAAATGAAAAATGCGAAACAAATTTCGCATTTGGACCAAAATGCGAAATGCGAAACTTTTCGCACCAAAAAATGCGAAAAATGCGAAAGATGCGAAAGCGAAAGCGAAAGCAAAGCCCAGCCCTGGTCGGCAGATAAGGCTGAAAATCGAAATAGGGTTAGGTTTATATCCGCGAGGCGAGTGCCGCAAAACACGGCGCGAAACGCCGGGTTTTGCACAAGCGCCTTGCCTACGCTCCTTATTCTACTTTCTTTTATCGCTCTTCCTTCTTCCTCAACCTTCATTGCATGAATTTCTACGAGGATAAACTCTTGTGTGTTGTCAGTCGTCTACATTAACAAATCCCTGACGCAACACCTAATGTTTAAAAGTGCATTTCTCATGCACTTTAATTCTCTAAACTTATAGAATACATTTTGTGGGAAAATATAAAATTACATCTTTTTGGCTTTAAATATTCACAATAATGTGTTATTATGTGTTTGATTATGTATCTGTTTAGTTTGTGAAATCTGCTTGATCCGTTTCCCACAGGGAATATATAATATATCTGAGCTCATATAAAATCTTAAATTTTATTGTATTTCATAGTTAGATATATCTTATTCTAAGATAGATTTTTAAAATCCGGACTTGTGTATTTCGAGATACTGCAGATAGATTTCTAAAAATTTCAATAACTAATATTTTTTAAAGAGATCTCTGCTAGTTTTAGTTTGATATGGAAGGCGCAGCGCCAAACTAATTTTTATAACTGAGTGTATGAGCTACCTGAGAGTCATTCCTATCTAAATTACATGAATCTTATTATATAAAGATATACCGTATTTTTCCTAATAGTGCGACCGGTCGGTTTATTTTTTAACCATCCTCTAGAGGGTCGGTTTAATAGAAAGGGTCGGTCTAATAGAGACAGTCGGTTTATTTTTCAACCTTCCTCTAGGGGGTTTTCGCCTCTAGGGGGTTTCGCCATTGTCAATGAAAAAGGAAGAAATATGGCACCTTGGCCCTCCAATTCTTCGAAATTTTCCCATGCGGCGCTGAATAGGAAGAAAATCATTTAGAAAGCTATCGATGGATTAAGAGAGATATCAGTGAAAGGGACATTAGGAGTATCCAGATTAACAGGATCTATGAGGATTAAGGGAATAAAATGATAGGATGAGGATCTAAGTGGATATGAATGGATCAAGGCGATTTAATAGATATTGAGGAATTACTGTGATTAAGAAGTATATTTTACAAATCTCATATCTCTCTCAATCTCTTCAAATTCCTAATCTTCTATATCCCTCCAGATCACTGATATCACATGAAACCTTCCCTAATACTCCAAATTCACTATCTTATATCCCTAGCTTGCTAACTGCGGATTGCGGCTGCGGAAATTTTTTTTATCATTTGCGGTCACCCCTGATTCCAGACAAAACTGGGGCCTGGTTTACTTATTCCCTCTAAATCTATATACCTTAATCCCCGTACCCTTAAACTCCCCTTATATCTTTCGATATCCGACCAAATCCACCGATATCCTTCTTGCTGTTTCTCGATAAAACTTGTTTCAAGTAACGGTGTTTAAATGCCCCGCTTTTAACCTAATTTTACACTTTTGTTTATTTACTGCGAAATTTTTAATTTTTTTTTGAAAATCCGGATTTTCCTGATCCAGAAATTCGATCCTGATAAGGAAATTTTAAAAATCCGGAAACCGAATCCGGCATTTTTCAAATTCCGCTCTATAAAAGAATATGGCTATAAAACATAAAAGACACAACATTAACGCTGGAAGTAAGGGGGTCGGTTTAATAGAAGGGGTCGGTCTAATAGAGACAGTCGGTTTATTTTTCAATCTCCCTCTAGGGGGTCGGTTTATTAGAAGGGGTCGGTCTAATAGGAAGAGTCGCACTATTAGGAAAAATACGGTAATTTTTCAGAATTAGGCTCCGTCTGTATGAAAATTTTATCTTTTAATTTTAATAATATTTATGTACATATTAGATATGCAAATATACAAATTATTTTCTTTAATTAAATTTATTCTCTTTTTTGGATTTTATAAAATAATTTCAAGCAATCTTTATATTAAAATTGAGTGGAGAGAACATGAGAAAAGTTTGCCTCGAGACTTATTTAATAAACTTGACAAAATGGATAAACATCGTTTTGAATTGAAACTTCATATGAGGAAGAACTCAGCAGATACTGATTTCTCTGGATATATTCTTCATTCAAAAATTACAGAAAAATATGATTATTGTAAATTTGACAAACATGAATTATCTACAGGTGACAAAACACCTATAGCTTTTCAAAAAAATATTTATACTTTGGAAGTGTTGTTTAATAAACAAGTAAAATCTTATCATTTTAATTGCTCTTTCTTGACTAACTAGGACTTGATTTTCAAGTATTACAAAGTTAAAATCCAATCATTTGATTTTCTGTGCTCTTGAAAAATTCAATGTAAAGAGAATGGAGAATATGAATAGAGAGAATAGGCCTCTTAGAAAGACACATTCCAATGCAAAACGAATTGCACCAATTAAATTTTGGACATTAATAATAAAATTTTAATTTTAAAGATTTTAACCGGTCCAATACAAATTGATGCAGGAATAGATAAGGCAATCCTAATTCCGTTAAATTCATCAACAAAACATAAAGTATTTAATTCTACTCATTGTGGAGACTTTGCTGATTTTGCGAGGCCTACAAGAGTGCTTAAATTTATTGCAAACAAAATACACCCAAATCTAAAAATGAAACTTCTTTGTGTAAATACTCGTGTTGTTTATGATTTAATGGAACATTCAGATTATTATTCAACATTATATTATCATCGTCGTGTCTGTCAGGATGATAAATATTTGCTTAATATAGAGGAGAATGAGTATAATATTGTAGGTTGATTAAATAGAAGGGGTCCGTAATCAGGGCTTTTTATGATCTCTGTATTAATTCAGGAGCGGATTATGTTTACCGGATCCAGTCACCATAATCCCAATTCTAATCTGATATAAGATACTGGTTTCAATTCAATTATTTAGCCTTCAATAGCAATAGAATGTGAAGAAGCAATATATGAAAATCAAATAGAAAATCTTTATCTTATTACAATTCAAAATCTTGCAGAAGATAATTCAAAAATTTCTTCATTATGCAAACTTCATAGAAATAATCCAAAAACTATAAACGTAAGAGAAATTGAATTGGAATTGGAAAAATATAGAAAATCAAATAATAAAAAAGAGGAAAATACAAGTAGACGAAGCTTAACCAAATCAAACTCAGAAAATAATACTATTTTAAATAATACCAATCAATGTATGATAATTAATCAAAAAATAAAATCGCTATCTGTTATAAGATTAACACGCATTAAATTTTGTTCCAATTTCTTAGTTTCAAGTTTACTCTCGACTTTATTAGAAAATTTTATTGAGTTTCGAGTGGTGGATGGGTAATTAAATATCTTAATTTTCTGGCAAAAAACTATTTCAAATTAGATTTTTTTAATTTTGATTTATTTTCTAATTTATATTTTAAGCAACTGGTGTAGAAAAAACGAGCAAAGGCCAACAAAGTAAGGTTATTCATGAGCAAATTGAACGAGAACCTATTAGCACCAATAATAAAGGTATAAATTATCTTAAGGGCGATGGGATATAATATTCATGATATAGAGATCTTGCATAATAGATAACGTTTAAATTAGCTATGACAGAGATCTGAGTGTGCTCTCAAATAATGGATAACGTTTAAAATTACTATGACTGAAACATAGCGAAATAAAATAGGCAGATTTGTATAAGATTAAAATTTTTATAAGATTTGTCTTGGTCTAATATCTAGCTATAATAATAAGACACCTAAGATTATAGTCACCAATTTGCATGAAATTTGTTCATTAATGTTATATAGTTTCGACAAGATATTTAAAAATAAATTTTAGAAAAATCATTTAACAACATTATCAATGATGCACACAAACATCTGGGAGATTGCTCTATCGCTATTAACAATTCACAAAAATTTTTAAAATATATTTATAAATATAGCAGTTCTGCAATTGATGAATTAATTGATAATGCTAAAAATGAAAGAATTGATAATTATTTTGAATATATTAAGCATGATACTGAATATTTGGAAAAACTTGAAGCTAAATCTATTTATCTTATTAATGAATTAACTAAATGAATTCAAAACTAAGTAAAAAATGAAAAGTAATTAATTTGAAAGGAAAATATAGTTTAAAAATTTTATGAATATAATTTTTAATTTAATTTGTATATTTTAATTGTGAACTTTTTAATATTTTTATTCAATTATATTTTAATGTTAATTATCTAATATTTGAATTATCTCCCTCTTATTAAATAACATGTCGTTTTGTAGTTCAAGTGTAAATTTTTTCAAGAAGTATGTGTGCAGATCAGAAAATTTTTTTGAGTGACGTTACAAAATACAGACGAAAATTTGCCTAAATTTCCTCTACTGTACCTGCGTGGGATATTTCTTTATCAAATCCTTTTATTCTGAGGAGAACACAACATTGTATCAAAATTTTAAACTAGAGGAGATATTTAAATAATATTTCATTTATGATTCAATAAAAAATATTTTTATTTCATAAGTTTATGCTAGTTATTTAAATTTAGATTATAATTAGATTTAGATATATTAGCATCAAGAATTCCTAGGTCGATTATTAGAAACGGGAATTCTTTTTAGTTATTTTTCCCATTCAATTTGAATAAATTTGACCTCCCAAAATATTTTATATTTTTGTTGTCATGTCTTCATATACTATTAAGGTCCATTTTTTCTAATCTTGTTACTTTCCGGACTTCATTCCGCAAAGCCCATTATTCATGTAGTTTGAACAACAATGACTTTTATCTGCTGCTTGTTCTAAAGAATAATTTGATTTTATAAAACGTTATTTTTTCATAAATCAAAACAGAAGAATAGGAAAAACGTAAATAATTCTGGATTATTATATGCTTATTACCGGATTTGCTAAAACAATTGCCCATAACTCTAAAATAAATACCTGAATAATTATTTGGGAAAATAATTGGGGTTGATTAAAAGGAGGGGGTAATTATTTAAGCTTTCTTAGAAAGGCTAATTATAACTATTTTTAAAAGGGAAAATTATTTTTTCGATCTCTGGCCGTAGGAGGTAATTAATAGAGTGGGGGTAATTATTTGAGTGAGGGACATTATTTCAGCATTTACGGTAATTATATGCTTACGTCCATTTCTAATACAACATGTAGCAGCACTGCAAGATGTTGCTCCAAATGGACAACATTGAAGTTTTGAATTACAACAATCCTGATTTTGTACACAATCTTATTTTTAAAATGAGTTTAATCAAAATATTTTAATTAGAATATTTATTAATTCCCCAATTAATTTTGAATAAGAAGAGGGGTTGACAAATAGTAAGGCCGACCATACTATTTGAGGAAATACGGTATAATTAAATTAGTTATTTAAATAATTTTATTAAATAATTATTAAACTTACTATCGTTTACTTTTTTCTGTACGCAACAAGTAACGAAAATAATGAAAGAAAATAAAATTGTAATAATTAATAAAATATTTTTAAGCATTATAAATTATTCAAAATTTTTTGTATACCGTTTTTTCTCTAAAAATTTTCTAAAGAAAATATTTATTTTAATAAATTTAATTAAGCAATTATAAGATTGTTTTTTAAATTTAATTTAAATTACAAATTATTAACTTGATTAAAATCTTTTATATAATACTTAAAGAATTAAAGATTAATTCTAAAAAAATAAAATTATTTAATTTAAATTATTTATTCACATGATTTTAAAATTTTTTAAAATAATATTTTATAAAATAAAATAATATTTTGGCAGAGGTTTGGTGAACCAAAAATTTTTTAGCAACGTTGGATAGGTACAAATGAAGTTTAATTTAGCTATAAAAAATTTTTTCTCTAAATTATTTTATTTTTAAATAAAATTTAAGTATTAATTCACCACCTAATTTTGAATAAGCCAATTTCCACGTGAATATTCACATGGTTTTTATATTTTATTAAAGAAAAAGAAATAGATTCAAGTTCTCTAACTTATTTTGTATCTATTTTCACGTGAATATTCATATGCTTTTTAAAGCATATTTGAGTTTTTATTCAAATTCAGTATATTTTTTAAATTTTCTTAATAAAACATTAAATGAATACTTAAAAATAGGGCTTGATCAGTTCTTATTTTAGAAGTACTGTACTTTAAAATCGACATCGTATTTCCAAAATAAAAATGCACTTATTTGGAAGTACATAAATTAAAATGAACTTTTTGGTTTAAAATTAAATTTAACATTTAAATTCTTAAAATTTATAATATTATACATTTCTATTTCGAAGAGAAATCTAATAGTTTTAAAAATAAAGAATTAAAAAAAGAATTATTTAAAGAATTAAAGATTAATTTTTAAAAAATAAAATTATTTAATTTTTAATTATTTATTCACATGATTATAAATTTTTAAATAATATTCAATAATTAATCAAATATTTTTGCCACTCCAACAATTCATTTTTTGGCAGAAAATAAAAATATTTTTTTTATTTTTGGTAAAGTCAACAAAAATATTTTTTGGCAACGTTGGATTATTACAAAAAAGATTTAATTCAGCTAGAAAAAAAATTTTAGATAAATATTTTATTTTTTTTTTATAAAAAATTAATAATTAATTTTGAAACTATTTCCACGTTAATTCGCATATGATTTTACTAAAAAGCAAAAAATGAGTTTTTTTTATCAAAATTTTTAGTTCGAAAACAAAAATGTTTTTTTGCATTTGCTTAATAAAATCAAAAAATACAATAAAATTTATTCAAGATTTATTTTGTAGTTTGGATTTTTAGTAAATATCAGGGATCGAACAAATAAAAACCAAATTTCCAGTCTTCGTGAATCTAAAAATTTCTATTTTATGTCTTTATTTTTATTTTCATTATATCGGAAATTTGTCGATTTAATTATTGAATTGTAACGAGGAGAAAGATCAAGCTTTAAAACGTTTACTAGGCGGAGGTTTAGGATCTTTTAAAAGTGAACGTCATATAGTTCAGCCGGCTCGAAACAAAACCGAATATGAATTTTTTCCTATTTTCAGAACCGCGATCATTAGAAAACTAGAGTAGCGCGAGTCGAGATTTTTGAAGAAATCAAGGCTAAAAGTCAAAGCCGTGATCGAGTTGGATGAGCAAAGTTGGCCTAGGTCTCCACATAAAGTCAATTCCTATGAGTCTGGGTCCTCTGCTAGTTTTATAAGCGAGGACCTCGGTTTGAGTAGAGGTCGACTTCAGCTAAATCTAAGTCGTGGCCGTAAAATCGGCGAAATATCTGTCTCGGCATACTCTAGTTTAAACGTCTTACAAATAAATCGTCATTTAAATTTCCTTTCATTTTATTTATGCGATTAAAAAGAAAATTGCTTTATCAAAGAAATAATTAGGTTTTGGTTAAAATTTCAAGACCATAAAATTTAGTAAAATAAATAAATATTCAGTTTTTGATTATTAAAATAAATTGTTAAAATCCAATTTATTTTCGTTCAAATATTCTCCCAATTATTTAGATATTTTCACATCTCTTTAGACAAAGTTAGGTGCATTTCACTTTAATATTAGTTTTTCCTTTGCAACATTTTTGTCCTTTAGTTGGTTTTACTGAAAATTAACGATCATTTAAATTAATTCACAAAGTTGCATTTTCCTTAGCTAAATAGAAATTATTTTGTTAATTTTTAAATTGTAAAAATTAAAATATTTAAAATATATTAATATTGTTTAATTTACTTACCCCCTTTACCAATACATTTTGGAATAGTTATGCTACTACTACAACATTGTTTATGACCCAACGAACAGCAGTCTGTTCCACTCGTTGACATACATCCTAACAAAAATAAATTTTATTTTATAAATTGCTGAGCATTTGACTTTTTTAGAAACGTTAATTTTGATTGTTTTTTCAAAACATTTATAGAACAAGAAATTCAAAAAGTATATTTTATTATTGGTAAATCTACCTCCATTTTTTGAAATTATACAACCATCGTTATTACAATTAAACTCAGCGACAAAAATTGAAGAAATGATAAACAAAATTATAATTGCCATTTTTAAATATTTTGAAAATTAAACTATTTTTAATGTTTTTCTTAAAAATTAAAATAATTTTAAAAAACAATTAAATAGAGACTGTGTTTCAATATTTTTCAATCAAGTTTTTTGAAAATTTGGTGAATTTCGTGAATTATTGGCATACTTCTCCAAAAATAATTGTAATATTTAATAATTGGTTCTCCAAAATCCTAAATTTTCGCCTGCGGCACTAAACGAACCAATAGTTCGCTAACCGGAAATTTCGGTTCGGTTGAGGATCGTGGCGGGTAGGACAGATCACCATCAAATGGATCTACTAGTTTAAAGATAATCTTCCATTAATCCGATCAAACAACGAAAAAAAGCTTTTTTTTATTCAATAATTTTGAGTTTTAAAATGTTTTCTTTAACAAAAAAATTTTTTGATTATACAATGTTTAATGTCAAAATAATATTTTTAATTTAAAATAATTCTGTGATTTAAAGATTTCTGAGATTAATATATGAAGGTTAATCCAGGGATCAGACCGAATAAAAAATAAATCCCAATTTCGGTAAACGAGTCAGCGACATCCCTTTTATACCTGCAGCTATACCTGCACAATACGCAGGCTTGTACTTATCGCCATGAATTGGTATGAAAATAAAAAGGGGTAATAAAAAATTAAAATAAAAAATTTAAAATAAATTTTTAAGATAATCTGAAATGAAAGATGCCTAAAAATATACTGAGAAAATTTATTTTTATATTAAAATTTTCATTTGAAAATTTTATTTATCAATAAATTCACGTGAATATCCAAAACACATCAAATTCTGTTTAGAATTTAATTCAAATTTTTGCCCATTTAAATTTTCTATGCAAACAAAGCTTTTCCAAAATATTACCAAAATAGATTCAATTGCGTAATTCTTTCTCAATTTATTTTTAAATAAATAAAATATTGAGAAATTTGCAAAAAAAACTTTTTATGGAAAATAATCATTTTTAGTTTATTTTTTTATTTTGTTTTTGCATTTAATGTTTGATGCTTTACTCTTTTGCTAAAAATAAAAATTAATAAAAAAACTTTTTTTATATTAATTTAAAAATATTTTTGCAAAAAAAGTAATTATTCAAATTTTATTAAATTATAGTAATTTAAATTGTTAACTGAATTTTAAAAAATAGATAAATTAATAAATATGTAATTGTTTAGTTAATTTAAATTGTTAACTCGAGAATATAAAGTTTGCTTGATTTTGAATTTTATCTCAAAATATTTTGATAATTCGAATTAGGCTGAAGTCAATTTATCGAAAAACAACCAAACGTAGAGGCCGGAGGTTTGGATGAATAATTAAAGGGAGTAAAATAGGATTTGTATAAATTAAGGAAACGTTGTTCCAGGAACTGGAACAATATTTACTGGTTATAACCGTTGTGTCTAAATTTGGAAATAACAAAAAATTTAAAAAGAAAACACTTTTTTAAAACACTTTTGAAAAATTTATCGAAGTGTTTTAAAAATGGAGTATATACTACTTACATTTTTATATTTTTGGTTTTAATCTTTGAGGCTTTATTTTACTAAAAACTATAGTTCGATAAATTAATTTTATTTAATTTACATTTATCATTTTGGAGGCAACTTTAAGTCTTACACCCTTAAAACCTAGATACACCCCTAATTGCTATGTGTTTCAAAGGTTCTTAGTTTTCATAGGACTCAAATTATTGATTAACTAGATGTTAAAGACACAATGAGGGGACTTCAGGAAGAAATGAATATTATCATTATTACTAAAAAATTTAAACTTTAAACATACCTGGGCCCATATCAAACCACTTTTTAAGAGTATCTATTGTCAAATTTACATTTATATGAACCGTATAAGGTTCAAGATTTAACAAATATTTTTGAATCATTGAGGTAAAAATGTAAAGGTGAGAGAATATACATAATGTATAATCAATTTGGTTAATCAGATAAATTCCACATGTGTTGGAAATTGCGTTTCTTAATGTCTGAGTAAGATGTTGCATTTTCTGAAAATTAATTTATTAATTAAATTATATTAGGGATATTAAGGCTTAAAGGTTCTAGTTCAATAAACTAGTTGCAATGAAAATAGAACTTGATACCGACACCTGAAGTTTTTGAAATGCTTAGGCATAAAGCTATAGTTCACCATACTAATTATTGCTACTATAGTTATTATGTATCAGGGATTGTGCAATATTAAAAACAAATTCCAATTTTTTTAATTACTATTTTATGTATGGGCATATACGGCACAAAAAGCTCGAGAATTCCTAACTTTCGAGAATCGGTCTGCTAGGTACCCGGTCTGATTGAAAAATTTTATTAAGTGCAAGGCAAAAATTAAATTACTAAATAAATGCTTACTTTATCCAGTACAATAAACGGGGATAATTTTTTTATTGAAATAACTCCATTTTCCTTTATTCCCTCCTTGTGAAAATTTATTGTTTTAATGAAATTTTCTAAATTAAATGGTTTATTTGTTTCAAATCTCGCCATAATTTTTGCAATATTCTTTAAATATTCTGGAGCATAAAAATTTCTGTTCATATATATTGGTAAAATCATTCCATTTTTTGATTTAATAATTTTCATAAAATAATCATATTTTTCTTGAAACTCGAAAATAGAAAATCTGATCGAGTATTCAATGTCTTTATCTATTTTGTTGTTCAATACAACAGAAATAAGTCTATAACTTTTGTCAATAAACCAATTGAGTTGATTAAAGTCGTATTTTTTGTCTATAAAATTTAGTATTAACTTCCGGATTTACTCTAATCCGGATCTGTGTAAACCTCCAATAAAATGCCGAATAGAATGCCTTTTGGAAGATGATAGAGAACTAGAATGTCCCGTTAAATAACCTGCCTCTTTGGAAGGTGATTGAAAATTTGAATGCCCCTACTCCAATAGAATTCCCAATATAATATAAAGCCTTGAGAAATAAAATGCTAGGGCATTCAATTAGAGGTAATACGGCAAATTTTTATTTAATTTAGATTTGTTGATTTAATGCTTACTCTGATCATGAGAATTCTCATCTTGAGAAGTTTTTGCTTTTTTTGATTTTGAGTTCGGAGCCTCAATACTATTTAAAATAATAAAGAAAATAAAAAATAAGAGAGGGAAATAGTAGAGGTGCATTTAAATTCTTCTTAAAAATAATTTAGAATATTTAAAATATAGTATTTTCTTTGATATTCCAGAATTTCTTACAATATTGGCAACAAAAAGAATAAAACAGAAAAGCAAAAAAATTTATATTTATCTTGGATAATTATTATTCGTTCAAACACTAGCTTGAAGGAGTAAGTGAATGGCTCTTCATAATTTTCTCTTTTTTAAAATTCTCTAATTATTCGAGTGAGAGCAATTGTAAAGCATATAGCTATTAATTTCCTAAGGCTGAGCAGTAGGCGGCGTGGTGTAATGGCTAACACATCAGTCCGGTCTACTGAAGATGCTGGTTCGCTCCCAGCCGCCGAATAACCTTTTGCACTAGCTAAAGGAGAGAAATAGCTATAGCCCAGCTGCTTTACTCAATTCAAAGAGGACAGACAGTAACATGATTAACTATAAAATAATTTTTGATGATGTATATGCAAGTTATTTCACTTAATCTAAAACAACTTGCTGAAAGTACATATAAAAGTTTCAGGCACTATGCATTTATATCCAAGCATTTTAATTTTCTTTTTTTTTAAATTTGATCGAATATTTAAATGAATATAAACTGGAAGGATCCCAAATTGAAGGATCAACTTTAACTTTGTAACTTTTAATCTAATCTCGCATTTAAAAGTTAATAAAAAATCTCCCATTTAAAAGTTACAACTCGATAGATGAAAAAATTGTTTTCACTTATTTACTTGTATCTTTTTAACGGGAGATCAGACTTGATCCATCTAGTTGGAAAGAAGATAGATCTTATCGAGGGCTTTCGATTATATAAGATTCATTCTGAAAACAACAAATATAAATTGAAATTTTTGCATAAACATAGAATAATTGACAATTAAATTTTAATATTTAAATAATTTTTTTAAATATTTTGCCCATGAATAAAAAAATGCCCAGGCACTTTAATTAATAAATAAAAATTATTGCGCAATGATAGCTATTTATTTACTAAGAGTTAGAGAGAGGAATTGACATTAGACTACATTTTTTGTGTTTTAATAATGAGTGGAGGCAAGACTCTCAAAATCACTTGCTATTTAGATGTTGTGATAAAGTGCAAATAAATATTTTTGTCTTTTTATAAATGCCGAATAATATGTAGTAAAAAGATTAAAGAAAGTGCAAAAACAAAAATAAAATTAAGTAATAAAATTATCTCTCCTATTAATAAGATTGTCGGTTTCGAGTTGAGTCGACGCTCGCTATGTTTCTAAGGCATGTTTTCTGGCATGCTTATTAGGAGGCAGTATTTTTTGTTGCTTAATTGTTGTATAAACGAACGGATTTTTAGGACCTGTTAATTGGGTAGTTTAACCCCATAAGCCCAGCCCCGATTTATCTTTTTACATTATCCTTTTTAGTTATTTCAGCCATTAGATTGTTACTGATTATTACATAGCAAATTTGGTAACAAAATTTTCTTAATTCTTACTACATGTCCAAAAAATTATATTTCCAAAAAAATTTCTAGGAATAAGTTAACCTATGCAAGTAGCAGTAGTAACAAGAAGAAAAAATGCAAGAAAAATCTTGAATGACTCAAGAAAAAAGTCTTGGACATCGCTATAAATTATGAATTTCCACAAAATTTAATTTTTATTTAAAATTTTAAATCTTCATTTCTTTATTGAAAAATAAAATCGAGTAGACAATTTCCTATAAATTTTTTAAAAATCTGTCTCATATTTATGTAAACAATAACAAATATTTTTCCAGACAATATTTTTCTTTATTTTTCGGAGAAAATAAAAAAAATTACGAAATTTATATTTTGACAAGACTTGTATATAAATACCTAATTTAAAATTAAATAAGTACTTTAATTTTTCATTAATTGACCTTTAAATATGTAAGTTAAAATAATAATTATTATAAGATTCCGATTTTCGGAATTAATTTTTTTGAAAAAAAATTTTAAATATAAAATTAATATTTTTGCCAGGGTTTTAGGCGACAAAGATAATGGATTCCCGAATTATTTCCGCGGGGTCCCTCATGATTGATCGTTTGAAACTCAATCACGTTATGTAATGCAGTGAATGAGATTATGACTTTATAGCTAAAAATCCAAGGAACTTAAAGAAAATAATATTTTTATTGTCATTATTTATCATTAAAAGATTTAAATTAACTTTTATTTTACATAAATTTTTTACAAATTCAAATAATTAACATATAAATTTTATCAAATTACAAATTTAGAAAAATTTTAATTTCAATGAAAATAATTATTTTATTAATTTATTTAAATTTTATTAATTTAATATATGGAACTAATAAATTAAAAAATATAAAAAATGAAAATAATACAAATAAAAATAAGATTTTGTATGGAAGCTCTTCTTCATCTAGAGGAAAACAAATAATAGATGAAGATAAGGAAATATTATTAGAGACGAGTTATAATGAGGATGTTAATGGTAAAATTTATAAAAAAATTCTTGAATTTTTTGAAATAGATTTGCAGGCACATTCATATCCATTGCCTTCAAAACAAAAAGAATTGCAAGACGTTAATGAAGGTTATATGATTGTAAAGCATATAGCTATTAATTTCAGATGCTTTACTTGATTAATTTGTAATTTTTAGATTAGTTTATAGCTTATCCTATTGCTTACATCATGTAAGTTACATGTAAGAAGGGACACTCAGCCATGTGTCGAACTGACAAATATTAGAAATTATACCGCTTCCTACGAGGGGGTTTAGTTTCTAGGTGCTTAGCTTCTAGGTATTAAATGAGAAAATTAAAGCAGCACTGAGGTAGAGCACCTGTACGTTATGAGCAAAAGCTCCTAGCAATAACTGTCCAAGGGTTGCAGGATCGATGCCTCTCGTGGCTAAACTTTTACACCCACTTATTATAAAATTAAATTTATTTATTCTATAATTAAAAATTCAGACATAAAAATTGAAGAAATTATATTAAAACTAATCATTGTCAAAAATCAAATAGAAATTGCTAGTGATCCTAAAAAGCAGAAAATACTTTCAAAAAATTTTAGTCGTTTAAGAAAAAAAATTAAATATATCGGGACTATCGAAAAACATTTATTTAAAAAAGAGGAAATGAAAAGAATGCTTTCTGCCTTCCCGATTTCCAGAAATCGGAAATTTTGTTTCTTTTGTCTGAAGGATCCTTGACAGTTAAGTAGAATAAAACAAACATTTTGTTAATAAATTAATTAAAACACCTTAAAAAGTTAATAAACTTTACACAAAAAATTAACAAATCCGCGATTGAAATTTTAACAATAAATTTATATTTAGCAAAAACATATTGAAGAATATGGTGATTTTTTAACTGTTAAATACTTCTTGGATTTACTTCAATTTTGTGCCACAATTAAACGAAATTATGCCGAATACAAACAAGTATTAGATAAATATTGTAAAAATGATATATTACCCAACGCTAGGGAAATATTAAATTATGCTGGGACTGAATACAAATTTGGAAAGTTTAAAATAAAAATAGATAAGAATAGACAAAAAGGACCTTTTATTAAATTAATTAACAAAATATTTCCATTTCTTAATAAAAAAGAAAAATTAGATAAGATAGAGGATTGGTTAGAAGAAGAAGAGGATTCTATTGAGGAAAAAGTAAAGTTTTATCCTTTGAATGAAAAACTTGATACAATTATTGAGGAGGAGAAAGATGATGAAATTGAAGAATTAACTGAATAAAAAATAATTTTTAATTTAATATTTATACCTAAAAGTACAGGGTGGCCAGAAAGTACTAATTGCACAGTTACCCTTTGCGTGTCTAATTGCACAGTTACCCTTTCCCAACCGTTACTGGTAGGAATAGGATTTCTTTATAAAATTCAACTCAATCGAACTAAATAATTTGGACCAATTCACAGTATACTGCTAAGGAATAGGGTCAAGCTATGTGAAATATAAAAAACGTTCTCTTTGTTGTCCAATCCTGTTATTTTTTAAATATATCTTTCTTAAAATCTGTCATTCTAATAAAACTGATGTTTTAAATATTATATTTTTTGAAGTTTGTTGACTATTTTTACTTTATTATTTCCTAAAAAACCTAACCGCTCTCGGACCCCTCCTCTCCCGACACCCACATACCTTTCAACCGGAAATTGGAACGGTCCCTGTCTACTTATTACTTAGCGGGGTTTAAAACTAAAAATAATATTACCATGGGAAGTTTAAGTGAATTCACTCAATAAATTATACATTTTGTATTTTAATATTGAAATAGCGCAGTCAATATTCTCAAAATCAATTTTATTAATGACAAAGTGCAAAATTTTTTACTTATAGCTTCTCAATAAAAAACTATAAACAACTAGTTTAGCTTTATTAATTAAATATTCAAAATCTAATTTTTATTTTCATTTAAAGTTTTATTTTTTATTCTAAAATTCTGCTCTATCTTTATTAAAAAATAATACAGTGAGGTGCAAAAGTTTATGCAGCGACTTTAAAACATCATAAAACCTTTTAGGATCGGGCGATGTAGACATTCTTGGTCTTAAAAATAGCTTAAACTTTAACTCAGTTGACATCTTTCGGCACTTTCTTCAACTTCTAATTTTCTACCCCTTTTAGTCTGGTCGAACGAACAGACTATTTGCTGGATCTTTGGATAAATTTTCTAGAATCTTGCTGATTTTATATATGATTCTCCGTAAAATTCTGTACAAAATGTAAAAAACTGCGGTTGAAATGCTTCGGCCCGAACCAAGATATGATTTTTTGAAAATTGAAAAAAAAAAAAACTGAAAACACCAAAAACTCGAAAAATAGCTGTTTTTTTCGATATTCAAAAAATCATATCTCGGTTCGGGCCGAAGCATTTTGAATGCGGTTTTTTGCATTTTGTACATAAATTTACGGCGAATCATATATAAAATCAGCAATATTCTAGACATTGATCGATCATGAAAGGCTTTATGATGTTTTTATGATGCTTTATTTTTATGATGCTTTATGATGTTTTATTATGACAAATTTATAATATATTATGCATAATTATAATAATAAATTATATAATTCTTATCCAAATTAGTATTTTCTGCTATCTTGTTCATGTTTTATTATGACAAATTTATAATATATTATGCATAATTATAATAATAAATTATATAATTCTTATCCAAATTAGTATTTTCTGCTATCTTGTTCATGTTTTATTATGACAAATTTATAATATATTATGCATAATTATAATAATAAATTATATAATTCTTATCCAAATTAGTATTTTCTGCTATCTTGTTCATGTTTTATTATGACAAATTTATAATATATTATGCATACTTATAATAATAAATTATATAATTCTTATCCAAATTAGTATTTTCTGCTATCTTGTTCATGTTTTATTATGACAAATTTATAATATATTATGCATAATTATAATAATAAATTATATAATTCTTATCCAAATTAGTATTCTCTGTATTATAATAATAAAAATTAGTATTATTATCAAATTAGTATTATTATAATAATAAATTATATAATTCTTATCCAAATTAGTATTTTCTGCTATCTTGTTTATGTTTTATTATGACAAATTTATAATATATTATGCATAATTATAATAATAAATTATATAATTCTTATCCAAATTAGTATTCTCTGTATTATAATAATAAAAATTAGTATTATTATCAAATTAGTATTATTATAATAATAAATTATATAATTCTTATCCAAATTAGTATTTTCTGCTATCTTGTTTATGTTTTATTATGACAAATTTATAATATATTATGCATAATTATAATAATAAATTATATAATTCTTATCCAAATTAGTATTTTCTGCTATCTTGTTCATGTTTTATTATGACAAATTTATAATATATTATGCATATTATAATAATAAATTATATAATTCTTATCCAAATTAGTATTTTCTGCTATCTTGTTCATGTTTTATTATGACAAATTTATAATATATTATGCATAATTATAATAATAAATTATATAATTCTTATCCAAATTAGTATTTTCTGCTATCTTGTTCATGTTTTATTATGACAAATTTATAATATATTATGCATAATTATAATAATAAATTATATAATTCTTATCCAAATTAGTATTTTCTGCTATCTTGTTCATGTTTTATTATGACAAATTTATAATATATTATGCATAATTATAATAATAAATTATATAATTCTTATCCAAATTAGTATTTTCTGCTATCTTGTTCATGTTTTATTATGACAAATTTATAATATATTATGCATAATTATAATAATAAATTATATAATTCTTATCCAAATTAGTATGGATATGGAGACTCAAGAGATATGGAGACTCAAGTCTCTCGATATGGAGACTCAAGAGCATTGAAGGAAGCGTTGCAATCAGAGCTGTACCACCTCGCGCCAGCACATGACTCCGTAATAGGACTTAGGAAATTTCTGGATGTAATTGAGCGTGTATGTCGTCAATTGAGTGATTATGGGATCCAAGACGATTCATGGATTATCTTTGCTCTGAAGGAAAAGCTACCCAGAGGAATACTAGCCAAATTGATTGAAAAAGAAAAAATGGCAGGAAAAACTTGGAAGATTGAAAATTGGAGATCAGAACTTAACCTGCTCATATCAGTAAAAGAGGAAGTGCAAAGATGTACGGTTAATAAGGAAACAGAAGGACCGCCGCGAAGAGAAAGACGTCCATTTTATCAACCAGAGCCTACTCGTTCATTTCCAGTGGCTAACCAACCAAGATCGTCCTGTTGTTCTTTGTGCCAAGGAAACCATTTTCCGAGCGAATGTACCAAATATGGAAACCCGCGAGCAAGAAAAGACCGCCTAATGGAACAGAACCGTTGCTTGAACTGCCTAAGAGATGATCACCGAGCTATCGACTGCCCGAACCACCGTCGCTGTAGTAAATGCCAGGGACGACATCATTTTCTTGTATGCTTTTCGCGTGACGGAAGTAATCAAACTCAACACAAATTTGTTGGACCTACTCAGAGAACGTTCTTTCAGCCTAATCGTTTTGAACCAGTTGCTAAACCGAGACAATCTACTCAGTCAATATGGGAAAGGAGGGACGAACCGCACTCTATTGATCATGGGACAAGATGTGACGCCAAATTGCCAGCGCCTAAAGAAAACTCTGTGGTTGCTACCGTTATGGATGCTAGGAATAAACCCACTGCCTATCTGATGACAAAAAGGTTAATGGTCACTGCTAGAGGACGTAAAGAAAGAATTCCCGTTTATGTATTCTTTGATACCGGAAGTCAGACTAGCTTTGTTTCTCGCCGACTAGTGGAAAAACTTAACCCGCCTAGAGGCCGCGAAGTTGATCAATTGGAGATTCATGGATTTGGAGGCGCTTCATCTAACCCGCTGAAAATCCGATCACCCACGTATATGGTTAAAATACAAAGAACTGATGGAAACTGGGAAGAAATTGCCTTAAATTGTACTGAAGAAATTGCTACTCCATTTGATATGATAAATTTTGATGAATACTTCTATAACCGTACTGGAGTTGACAGCCTGGAAATTGTGATGTTTTATTATGACAAATTTATAATATATTATGCATAATTATAATAATAAATTATATAATTCCTATCCAAATTAGTATTTTCTGCTATCTTGTTCATGTTTTATTATGACAAATTTATAATATATTATGCATAATTATAATAATAAATTATATAATTCTTATCCAAATTAGTATTCTCTGCTATCTTGTTCATGTTTTATTATGACAAATTTATAATATATTATGCATAATTATAATAATAAATTATATAATTCTTATCCAAATTAGTATTTTCTGCTATCTTGTTCATGTTTTATTATGACAAATTTGTCGCGAAAGGCGACAATTAGAATTTAAATTTTTAAGTTTATTTTTCCTAAAATTGTTTTTCTTTAAAATTCCAATCTTTGGTTATTTTACCGCGCATCTGCTGTCTATTAATTCTTTTATGTTTAAGAAATTTTTCTATTTCTAACTTTTTTAAATTTCTTTTGTATTTAAAATTAGTTCTATTCTATTAACTAAGCGCATCTGTCTTAATTCTCTTTTTTGTACCAGCCGCCATTCATTAATTTCTATTTTTGCCCACTTTTGGAATGTTGTCTACCTTTAACTTTTTCTATCCGCCTATTTTTCTGGCCTATATAATCTCCCTTCCAAAACCCACATTAGCTTGGCTTTAGCTTCTTTCTGATAAGCTCTGCTCTATTCTGTTGGTTCCATTCCTTGGTTCACTGGCTGGCTCTTACCTATTATTTGGCTTATTATTGTTGGCTCGTTTTATTATTTATTGGATTGATTTAATTTGAAAAATAAATATATTTAATTTGCTTGGAACTTATTTGTTGGATTTAGGCTATTAGGCTGATTGTGAGACTTAAAACTTGGTCCCTAGGCTTTTACTATAAATTTTTTGGTGCAACGGCCGGGAAACCATCCTGGTCACCGTGTGGAATCAATCTATTGCCTCTATTTGGAATTTATTGCTCTGGATTAAATCAAACTGAATTGGTTATAAATAATGGCTGCCTGTATTCGACGCAACATTTCTGCTGTTCTGAGGGGCATACAAACCTATACGAGAGAAGCAACTCAATTAATGGGGAAAGATGTGGACGAGGGCATATGTGAGAGATTAAGGTCAAAGAAACTAGAATTGGAATCTGCAATAGCACGAATTGTTGAATTGGACACACAGTGGACTGATATTATAAATAGTCTTGACGCAACACAAAGAATGGCTGAAGAATCTATTTACATGAGTTTCCCGCATAAAGAAACTGGTGGATTTGAAGATGGAAAAAAGGCATTTTTTGGATCAAAAGGCATTTTTTGGATCAAAATGAATTTGCTCGTGAAGTCCTAAACATGGTTTCGGAAATGCTTAACACTTTGGAACGCTCCCGAACCAACTCTCGTCAGTCCGCGCTGAGTGAGAGCAATCATAGCGTGGAGTTGAATGATACAAATAATGCTAGACCTAATCGTTTGGATGCCAGGATGGATAATGCTAGAATAAATAATTTTGATGCCAGGACCAACAATTCTGGGATGAATAATGCAGGAATTCCTGCTTACCATGCACTGCAACCGCCCTTTGCGCAACCACGAGTGAATCTTCCGCCCCTCCATTTGCCGCATTTCTCTGGTGACTCAAAAGACTGGCCAACATTTTGGCAAATGTTTTCATCCACGATCGATAATGAACCAAGTTATAATAATGTGGTAAAAATGAACTACCTGTTATCCCTCCTGGATGGACCAGTTCTAAACGTGGTAGCCGGTTACCTTCCAACGAATGAGAATTACCCGCGTGTGGTGGAACTATTGAAATCTCGATATGGAGACTCAAGAGCATTGAAGGAAGCGTTGCAATCAGAGCTGTACCACCTCGCGCCAGCACATGACTCCGTAATAGGACTTAGGAAATTTCTGGATGTAATTGAGCGTGTATGTCGTCAATTGAGTGATTATGGGATCCAAGACGATTCATGGATTATCTTTGCTCTGAAGGAAAAGCTACCCAGAGGAATACTAGCCAAATTGATTGAAAAAGAAAAAATGGCAGGAAAAACTTGGAAGATTGAAAATTGGAGATCAGAACTTAACCTGCTCATATCAGTAAAAGAGGAAGTGCAAAGATGTACGGTTAATAAGGAAACAGAAGGACCGCCGCGAAGAGAAAGACGTCCATTTTATCAACCAGAGCCTACTCGTTCATTTCCAGTGGCTAACCAACCAAGATCGTCCTGTTGTTCTTTGTGCCAAGGAAACCATTTTCCGAGCGAATGTACCAAATATGGAAACCCGCGAGCAAGAAAAGACCGCCTAATGGAACAGAACCGTTGCTTGAACTGCCTAAGAGATGATCACCGAGCTATCGACTGCCCGAACCACCGTCGCTGTAGTAAATGCCAGGGACGACATCATTTTCTTGTATGCTTTTCGCGTGACGGAAGTAATCAAACTCAACACAAATTTGTTGGACCTACTCAGAGAACGTTCTTTCAGCCTAATCGTTTTGAACCAGTTGCTAAACCGAGACAATCTACTCAGTCAATATGGGAAAGGAGGGACGAACCGCACTCTATTGATCATGGGACAAGATGTGACGCCAAATTGCCAGCGCCTAAAGAAAACTCTGTGGTTGCTACCGTTATGGATGCTAGGAATAAACCCACTGCCTATCTGATGACAAAAAGGTTAATGGTCACTGCTAGAGGACGTAAAGAAAGAATTCCCGTTTATGTATTCTTTGATACCGGAAGTCAGACTAGCTTTGTTTCTCGCCGACTAGTGGAAAAACTTAACCCGCCTAGAGGCCGCGAAGTTGATCAATTGGAGATTCATGGATTTGGAGGCGCTTCATCTAACCCGCTGAAAATCCGATCACCCACGTATATGGTTAAAATACAAAGAACTGATGGAAACTGGGAAGAAATTGCCTTAAATTGTACTGAAGAAATTGCTACTCCATTTGATATGATAAATTTTGATGAATACTTCTATAACCGTACTGGAGTTGACAGCCTGGAAATTGTGATGTTTTATTATGACAAATTTATAATATATTATGCATAATTATAATAATAAATTATATAATTCCTATCCAAATTAGTATTTTCTGCTATCTTGTTCATGTTTTATTATGACAAATTTATAATATATTATGCATAATTATAATAATAAATTATATAATTCTTATCCAAATTAGTATTCTCTGCTATCTTGTTCATGTTTTATTATGACAAATTTATAATATATTATGCATAATTATAATAATAAATTATATAATTCTTATCCAAATTAGTATTTTCTGCTATCTTGTTCATGTTTTATTATGACAAATTTGTCGCGAAAGGCGACAATTAGAATTTAAATTTTTAAGTTTATTTTTCCTAAAATTGTTTTTCTTTAAAATTCCAATCTTTGGTTATTTTACCGCGCATCTGCTGTCTATTAATTCTTTTATGTTTAAGAAATTTTTCTATTTCTAACTTTTTTAAATTTCTTTTGTATTTAAAATTAGTTCTATTCTATTAACTAAGCGCATCTGTCTTAATTCTCTTTTTTGTACCAGCCGCCATTCATTAATTTCTATTTTTGCCCACTTTTGGAATGTTGTCTACCTTTAACTTTTTCTATCCGCCTATTTTTCTGGCCTATATAATCTCCCTTCCAAAACCCACATTAGCTTGGCTTTAGCTTCTTTCTGATAAGCTCTGCTCTATTCTGTTGGTTCCATTCCTTGGTTCACTGGCTGGCTCTTACCTATTATTTGGCTTATTATTGTTGGCTCGTTTTATTATTTATTGGATTGATTTAATTTGAAAAATAAATATATTTAATTTGCTTGGAACTTATTTGTTGGATTTAGGCTATTAGGCTGATTGTGAGACTTAAAACTTGGTCCCTAGGCTTTTACTATAAATTTTTTGGTGCAACGGCCGGGAAACCATCCTGGTCACCGTGTGGAATCAATCTATTGCCTCTATTTGGAATTTATTGCTCTGGATTAAATCAAACTGAATTGGTTATAAATAATGGCTGCCTGTATTCGACGCAACATTTCTGCTGTTCTGAGGGGCATACAAACCTATACGAGAGAAGCAACTCAATTAATGGGGAAAGATGTGGACGAGGGCATATGTGAGAGATTAAGGTCAAAGAAACTAGAATTGGAATCTGCAATAGCACGAATTGTTGAATTGGACACACAGTGGACTGATATTATAAATAGTCTTGACGCAACACAAAGAATGGCTGAAGAATCTATTTACATGAGTTTCCCGCATAAAGAAACTGGTGGATTTGAAGATGGAAAAAAGGCATTTTTTGGATCAAAAGGCATTTTTTGGATCAAAATGAATTTGCTCGTGAAGTCCTAAACATGGTTTCGGAAATGCTTAACACTTTGGAACGCTCCCGAACCAACTCTCGTCAGTCCGCGCTGAGTGAGAGCAATCATAGCGTGGAGTTGAATGATACAAATAATGCTAGACCTAATCGTTTGGATGCCAGGATGGATAATGCTAGAATAAATAATTTTGATGCCAGGACCAACAATTCTGGGATGAATAATGCAGGAATT
Source organism: Meloidogyne arenaria (assembly GCA_036172955.1). NCBI lineage: Eukaryota > Metazoa > Nematoda > Chromadorea > Rhabditida > Meloidogynidae > Meloidogyne > Meloidogyne arenaria. Next base: position 3,324,993 of record JARQAB010000033.1, on the reverse strand, counting down.
CCTGCTTACCATGCACTGCAACCGCCCTTTGCGCAACCACGAGTGAATCTTCCGCCCCTCCATTTGCCGCATTTCTCTGGTGACTCAAAAGACTGGCCAACATTTTGGCAAATGTTTTCATCCACGATCGATAATGAACCAAGTTATAATAATGTGGTAAAAATGAACTACCTGTTATCCCTCCTGGATGGACCAGTTCTAAACGTGGTAGCCGGTTACCTTCCAACGAATGAGAATTACCCGCGTGTGGTGGAACTATTGAAATCTCGATATGGAGACTCAAGAGCATTGAAGGAAGCGTTGCAATCAGAGCTGTACCACCTCGCGCCAGCACATGACTCCGTAATAGGACTTAGGAAATTTCTGGATGTAATTGAGCGTGTATGTCGTCAATTGAGTGATTATGGGATCCAAGACGATTCATGGATTATCTTTGCTCTGAAGGAAAAGCTACCCAGAGGAATACTAGCCAAATTGATTGAAAAAGAAAAAATGGCAGGAAAAACTTGGAAGATTGAAAATTGGAGATCAGAACTTAACCTGCTCATATCAGTAAAAGAGGAAGTGCAAAGATGTACGGTTAATAAGGAAACAGAAGGACCGCCGCGAAGAGAAAGACGTCCATTTTATCAACCAGAGCCTACTCGTTCATTTCCAGTGGCTAACCAACCAAGATCGTCCTGTTGTTCTTTGTGCCAAGGAAACCATTTTCCGAGCGAATGTACCAAATATGGAAACCCGCGAGCAAGAAAAGACCGCCTAATGGAACAGAACCGTTGCTTGAACTGCCTAAGAGATGATCACCGAGCTATCGACTGCCCGAACCACCGTCGCTGTAGTAAATGCCAGGGACGACATCATTTTCTTGTATGCTTTTCGCGTGACGGAAGTAATCAAACTCAACACAAATTTGTTGGACCTACTCAGAGAACGTTCTTTCAGCCTAATCGTTTTGAACCAGTTGCTAAACCGAGACAATCTACTCAGTCAATATGGGAAAGGAGGGACGAACCGCACTCTATTGATCATGGGACAAGATGTGACGCCAAATTGCCAGCGCCTAAAGAAAACTCTGTGGTTGCTACCGTTATGGATGCTAGGAATAAACCCACTGCCTATCTGATGACAAAAAGGTTAATGGTCACTGCTAGAGGACGTAAAGAAAGAATTCCCGTTTATGTATTCTTTGATACCGGAAGTCAGACTAGCTTTGTTTCTCGCCGACTAGTGGAAAAACTTAACCCGCCTAGAGGCCGCGAAGTTGATCAATTGGAGATTCATGGATTTGGAGGCGCTTCATCTAACCCGCTGAAAATCCGATCACCCACGTATATGGTTAAAATACAAAGAACTGATGGAAACTGGGAAGAAATTGCCTTAAATTGTACTGAAGAAATTGCTACTCCATTTGATATGATAAATTTTGATGAATACTTCTATAACCGTACTGGAGTTGACAGCCTGGAAATTGTGATGTTTTATTATGACAAATTTATAATATATTATGCATAATTATAATAATAAATTATATAATTCCTATCCAAATTAGTATTTTCTGCTATCTTGTTCATGTTTTATTATGACAAATTTATAATATATTATGCATAATTATAATAATAAATTATATAATTCTTATCCAAATTAGTATTCTCTGCTATCTTGTTCATGTTTTATTATGACAAATTTATAATATATTATGCATAATTATAATAATAAATTATATAATTCTTATCCAAATTAGTATTTTCTGCTATCTTGTTCATGTTTTATTATGACAAATTTGTCGCGAAAGGCGACAATTAGAATTTAAATTTTTAAGTTTATTTTTCCTAAAATTGTTTTTCTTTAAAATTCCAATCTTTGGTTATTTTACCGCGCATCTGCTGTCTATTAATTCTTTTATGTTTAAGAAATTTTTCTATTTCTAACTTTTTTAAATTTCTTTTGTATTTAAAATTAGTTCTATTCTATTAACTAAGCGCATCTGTCTTAATTCTCTTTTTTGTACCAGCCGCCATTCATTAATTTCTATTTTTGCCCACTTTTGGAATGTTGTCTACCTTTAACTTTTTCTATCCGCCTATTTTTCTGGCCTATATAATCTCCCTTCCAAAACCCACATTAGCTTGGCTTTAGCTTCTTTCTGATAAGCTCTGCTCTATTCTGTTGGTTCCATTCCTTGGTTCACTGGCTGGCTCTTACCTATTATTTGGCTTATTATTGTTGGCTCGTTTTATTATTTATTGGATTGATTTAATTTGAAAAATAAATATATTTAATTTGCTTGGAACTTATTTGTTGGATTTAGGCTATTAGGCTGATTGTGAGACTTAAAACTTGGTCCCTAGGCTTTTACTATAAATTTTTTGGTGCAACGGCCGGGAAACCATCCTGGTCACCGTGTGGAATCAATCTATTGCCTCTATTTGGAATTTATTGCTCTGGATTAAATCAAACTGAATTGGTTATAAATAATGGCTGCCTGTATTCGACGCAACATTTCTGCTGTTCTGAGGGGCATACAAACCTATACGAGAGAAGCAACTCAATTAATGGGGAAAGATGTGGACGAGGGCATATGTGAGAGATTAAGGTCAAAGAAACTAGAATTGGAATCTGCAATAGCACGAATTGTTGAATTGGACACACAGTGGACTGATATTATAAATAGTCTTGACGCAACACAAAGAATGGCTGAAGAATCTATTTACATGAGTTTCCCGCATAAAGAAACTGGTGGATTTGAAGATGGAAAAAAGGCATTTTTTGGATCAAAAGGCATTTTTTGGATCAAAATGAATTTGCTCGTGAAGTCCTAAACATGGTTTCGGAAATGCTTAACACTTTGGAACGCTCCCGAACCAACTCTCGTCAGTCCGCGCTGAGTGAGAGCAATCATAGCGTGGAGTTGAATGATACAAATAATGCTAGACCTAATCGTTTGGATGCCAGGATGGATAATGCTAGAATAAATAATTTTGATGCCAGGACCAACAATTCTGGGATGAATAATGCAGGAATTCCTGCTTACCATGCACTGCAACCGCCCTTTGCGCAACCACGAGTGAATCTTCCGCCCCTCCATTTGCCGCATTTCTCTGGTGACTCAAAAGACTGGCCAACATTTTGGCAAATGTTTTCATCCACGATCGATAATGAACCAAGTTATAATAATGTGGTAAAAATGAACTACCTGTTATCCCTCCTGGATGGACCAGTTCTAAACGTGGTAGCCGGTTACCTTCCAACGAATGAGAATTACCCGCGTGTGGTGGAACTATTGAAATCTCGATATGGAGACTCAAGAGCATTGAAGGAAGCGTTGCAATCAGAGCTGTACCACCTCGCGCCAGCACATGACTCCGTAATAGGACTTAGGAAATTTCTGGATGTAATTGAGCGTGTATGTCGTCAATTGAGTGATTATGGGATCCAAGACGATTCATGGATTATCTTTGCTCTGAAGGAAAAGCTACCCAGAGGAATACTAGCCAAATTGATTGAAAAAGAAAAAATGGCAGGAAAAACTTGGAAGATTGAAAATTGGAGATCAGAACTTAACCTGCTCATATCAGTAAAAGAGGAAGTGCAAAGATGTACGGTTAATAAGGAAACAGAAGGACCGCCGCGAAGAGAAAGACGTCCATTTTATCAACCAGAGCCTACTCGTTCATTTCCAGTGGCTAACCAACCAAGATCGTCCTGTTGTTCTTTGTGCCAAGGAAACCATTTTCCGAGCGAATGTACCAAATATGGAAACCCGCGAGCAAGAAAAGACCGCCTAATGGAACAGAACCGTTGCTTGAACTGCCTAAGAGATGATCACCGAGCTATCGACTGCCCGAACCACCGTCGCTGTAGTAAATGCCAGGGACGACATCATTTTCTTGTATGCTTTTCGCGTGACGGAAGTAATCAAACTCAACACAAATTTGTTGGACCTACTCAGAGAACGTTCTTTCAGCCTAATCGTTTTGAACCAGTTGCTAAACCGAGACAATCTACTCAGTCAATATGGGAAAGGAGGGACGAACCGCACTCTATTGATCATGGGACAAGATGTGACGCCAAATTGCCAGCGCCTAAAGAAAACTCTGTGGTTGCTACCGTTATGGATGCTAGGAATAAACCCACTGCCTATCTGATGACAAAAAGGTTAATGGTCACTGCTAGAGGACGTAAAGAAAGAATTCCCGTTTATGTATTCTTTGATACCGGAAGTCAGACTAGCTTTGTTTCTCGCCGACTAGTGGAAAAACTTAACCCGCCTAGAGGCCGCGAAGTTGATCAATTGGAGATTCATGGATTTGGAGGCGCTTCATCTAACCCGCTGAAAATCCGATCACCCACGTATATGGTTAAAATACAAAGAACTGATGGAAACTGGGAAGAAATTGCCTTAAATTGTACTGAAGAAATTGCTACTCCATTTGATATGATAAATTTTGATGAATACTTCTATAACCGTACTGGAGTTGACAGCCTGGAAATTGTGATGTTTTATTATGACAAATTTATAATATATTATGCATAATTATAATAATAAATTATATAATTCCTATCCAAATTAGTATTTTCTGCTATCTTGTTCATGTTTTATTATGACAAATTTATAATATATTATGCATAATTATAATAATAAATTATATACTTCTTATCCAAATTAGTATTTTCTGCTATCTTGTTCATGTTTTATTATGACAAATTTATAATATATTATGCATAATTATAATAATAAATTATATACTTCTTATCCAAATTAGTATTTTCTGCTATCTTGTTCATGTTTTATTATGACAAATTTATAATATATTATGCATAATTATAATAATAAATTATATAATTCTTATCCAAATTAGTATTTTCTGCTATCTTGTTCATGTTTTATTATGACAAATTTATAATATATTATGCATAATTATAATAATAAATTATATACTTCTTATCCAAATTAGTATTTTCTGCTATCTTGTTCATGTTTTATTATGACAAATTTATAATATATTATGCATAATTATAATAATAAATTATATAATTCTTATCCAAATTAGTATTCTCTGTATTATAATAATAAAAATTAGTATTATTATCAAATTAGTATTATTATAATAATAAATTATATAATTCTTATCCAAATTAGTATTCTCTGCTATCTTGTTCATGTTTTATTATGACAAATTTATAATATATTATGCATAATTATAATAATAAATTATATAATTCTTATCCAAATTAGTATTCTCTGTATTATAATAATAAAAATTAGTATTATTATCAAATTAGTATTATTATAATAATAAATTATATAATTCTTATCCAAATTAGTATTCTCTGCTATCTTGTTCATGTTTTATTATGACAAATTTATAATATATTATGCATAATTATAATAATAAATTATATAATTCTTATCCAAATTAGTATTCTCTGTATTATAATAATAAAAATTAGTATTATTATCAAATTAGTATTATTATAATAATAAATTATATAATTCTTATCCAAATTAGTATTTTCTGCTATCTTGTTCATGTTTTATTATGACAAATTTATAATATATTATGCATAATTATAAATTTATAATATATTATGCATAATTATAATAATAAATTATATAATTCTTATCCAAATTAGTATTTTCTGCTATCTTGTTCATGTTTTATTATGACAAATTTATAATATATTATGCATAATTATAATAATAAATTATATAATTCCTATCCAAATTAGTATTTTCTGCTATCTTGTTCATGTTTTATTATGACAAATTTATAATATATTATGCATAATTATAATAATAAATTATATAATTCTTATCCAAATTAGTATTCTCTGTATTATAATAATAAAAATTAGTATTATTATCAAATTAGTATTATTATAATAATAAATTATATAATTCTTATCCAAATTAGTATTTTCTGCTATCTTGTTCATGTTTTATTATGACAAATTTATAATATATTATGCATACTTATAATAATAAATTATATAATTCTTATCCAAATTAGTATTTTCTGCTATCTTGTTCATGTTTTATTATGACAAATTTATAATATATTATGCATAATTATAATAATAAATTATATAATTCTTATCCAAATTAGTATTCTCTGTATTATAATAATAAAAATTAGTATTATTATCAAATTAGTATTATTATAATAATAAATTATATAATTCTTATCCAAATTAGTATTTTCTGCTATCTTGTTCATGTTTTATTATGACAAATTTATAATATATTATGCATAATTATAATAATAAATTATATAATTCTTATCCAAATTAGTATTTTCTGCTATCTTGTTCATGTTTTATTATGACAAATTTATAATATATTATGCATAATTATAATAATAAATTATATAATTCCTATCCAAATTAGTATTTTCTGCTATCTTGTTCATGTTTTATTATGACAAATTTATAATATATTATGCATAATTATAATAATAAATTATATAATTCTTATCCAAATTAGTATTTTCTGCTATCTTGTTCATGTTTTATTATGACAAATTTATAATATATTATGCATAATTATAATAATAAATTATATAATTCTTATCCAAATTAGTATTTTCTGCTATCTTGTTCATGTTTTATTATGACAAATTTATAATATATTATGCATAATTATAATAATAAATTATATAATTCCTATCCAAATTAGTATTTTCTGCTATCTTGTTCATGTTTTATTATGACAAATTTATAATATATTATGCATAATTATAATAATAAATTATATAATTCCTATCCAAATTAGTATTTTCTGCTATCTTGTTTATGTTTTATTATGACAAATTTATAATATATTATGCATAATTATAATAATAAATTATATAATTCTTATCCAAATTAGTATTTTCTGCTATCTTGTTCATGTTTTATTATGACAAATTTATAATATATTATGCATATTATAATAATAAATTATATAATTCTTATCCAAATTAGTATTTTCTGCTATCTTGTTCATGTTTTATTATGACAAATTTATAATATATTATGCATAATTATAATAATAAATTATATAATTCTTATCCAAATTAGTATTTTCTGCTATCTTGTTCATGTTTTATTATGACAAATTTATAATATATTATGCATAATTATAATAATAAATTATATAATTCTTATCCAAATTAGTATTTTCAGCTATCTTGTTCATGTTTTATTATGACAAATTTATAATATATTATGCATAATTATAATAATAAATTATATAATTCTTATCCAAATTAGTATTTTCTGCTATCTTGTTCATGTTTCATTATGACAAATTTATAATATATTATGCATAATTATAATAATAAATTATATAATTCTTATCCAAATTAGTATTTTCTGCTATCTTGTTCATGTTTTATTATGACAAATTTATAATATATTATGCATAATTATAATAATAAATTATATAATTCTTATCCAAATTAGTATTCTCTGCTATCTTGTTCATGTTTTATTATGACAAATTTATAATATATTATGCATAATTATAATAATAAATTATATAATTCTTATCCAAATTAGTATTTTCTGCTATCTTGTTCATGTTTTATTATGACAAATTTATAATATATTATGCATAATTATAATAATAAATTATATAATTCTTATCCAAATTAGTATTTTCTGCTATCTTGTTCATGTTTTATTATGACAAATTTATAATATATTATGCATAATTATAATAATAAATTATATAATTCTTATCCAAATTAGTATTCTCTGCTATCTTGTTCATGTTTTATTATGACAAATTTATAATATATTATGCATAATTATAATAATAAATTATATAATTCTTATCCAAATTAGTATTCTCTGCTATCTTGTTCATGTTTTATTATGACAAATTTATAATATATTATGCATAATTATAATAATAAATTATATAATTCTTATCCAAAAAGTATTTTCTGCTATCTTGTTCATGTTTTATTATGACAAATTTATAATATATTATGCATAATTATAATAATAAATTATATAATTCTTATCCAAATTAGTATTTTCTGCTATCTTGTTCATGTTTTATTATGACAAATTTATAATATATTATGCATAATTATAATAATAAATTATATAATTCTTATCCAAATTAGTATTCTCTGCTATCTTGTTCATGTTTTATTATGACAAATTTATAATATATTATGCATAATTATAATAATAAATTATATAATTCTTATCCAAATTAGTATTTTCTGCTATCTTGTTCATGTTTTATTATGACAAATTTATAATATATTATGCATAATTATAATAATAAATTATATAATTCTTATCCAAATTAGTATTTTCTGCTATCTTGTTCATGTTTTATTATGACAAATTTATAATATATTATGCATAATTATAATAATAAATTATATAATTCTTATCCAAATTAGTATTTTCTGCTATCTTGTTCATGTTTTATTATGACAAATTTATAATATATTATGCATAATTATAATAATAAATTATATAATTCTTATCCAAATTAGTATTCTCTGCTATCTTGTTCATGTTTTATTATGACAAATTTATAATATATTATGCATAATTATAATAATAAATTATATAATTCTTATCCAAATTAGTATTTTCTGCTATCTTGTTCATGTTTTATTATGACAAATTTATAATATATTATGCATAATTATAATAATAAATTATATAATTCCTATCCAAATTAGTATTTTCTGCTATCTTGTTCATGTTTTATTATGACAAATTTATAATATATTATGCATAATTATAATAATAAATTATATAATTCTTATCCAAATTAGTATTCTCTGTATTATAATAATAAAAATTAGTATTATTATCAAATTAGTATTATTATAATAATAAATTATATAATTCTTATCCAAATTAGTATTTTCTGCTATCTTGTTCATGTTTTATTATGACAAATTTATAATATATTATGCATACTTATAATAATAAATTATATAATTCTTATCCAAATTAGTATTTTCTGCTATCTTGTTCATGTTTTATTATGACAAATTTATAATATATTATGCATAATTATAATAATAAATTATATAATTCTTATCCAAATTAGTATTCTCTGTATTATAATAATAAAAATTAGTATTATTATCAAATTAGTATTATTATAATAATAAATTATATAATTCTTATCCAAATTAGTATTTTCTGCTATCTTGTTCATGTTTTATTATGACAAATTTATAATATATTATGCATAATTATAATAATAAATTATATAATTCTTATCCAAATTAGTATTTTCTGCTATCTTGTTCATGTTTTATTATGACAAATTTATAATATATTATGCATAATTATAATAATAAATTATATAATTCTTATCCAAATTAGTATTTTCTGCTATCTTGTTCATGTTTCATTATGACAAATTTATAATATATTATGCATAATTATAATAATAAATTATATAATTCTTATCCAAATTAGTATTTTCTGCTATCTTGTTCATGTTTTATTATGACAAATTTATAATATATTATGCATAATTATAATAATAAATTATATAATTCTTATCCAAATTAGTATTCTCTGCTATCTTGTTCATGTTTTATTATGACAAATTTATAATATATTATGCATAATTATAATAATAAATTATATAATTCTTATCCAAATTAGTATTTTCTGCTATCTTGTTCATGTTTTATTATGACAAATTTATAATATATTATGCATAATTATAATAATAAATTATATAATTCTTATCCAAATTAGTATTCTCTGCTATCTTGTTCATGTTTTATTATGACAAATTTATAATATATTATGCATAATTATAATAATAAATTATATAATTCTTATCCAAATTAGTATTTTCTGCTATCTTGTTCATGTTTTATTATGACAAATTTATAATATATTATGCATAATTATAATAATAAATTATATAATTCTTATCCAAATTAGTATTTTCTGCTATCTTGTTCATGTTTTATTATGACAAATTTATAATATATTATGCATAATTATAATAATAAATTATATAATTCTTATCCAAATTAGTATTTTCTGCTATCTTGTTCATGTTTTATTATGACAAATTTATAATATATTATGCATAATTATAATAATAAATTATATAATTCTTATCCAAATTAGTATTTTCTGCTATCTTGTTCATGTTTTATTATGACAAATTTATAATATATTATGCATAATTATAATAATAAATTATATAATTCTTATCCAAATTAGTATTCTCTGCTATCTTGTTCATGTTTTATTATGACAAATTTATAATATATTATGCATAATTATAATAATAAATTATATAATTCTTATCCAAATTAGTATTCTCTGTATTATAATAATAAAAATTAGTATTATTATCAAATTAGTATTATTATAATAATAAATTATATAATTCTTATCCAAATTAGTATTTTCTGCTATCTTGTTCATGTTTTATTATGACAAATTTATAATATATTATGCATAATTATAATAATAAATTATATAATTCTTATCCAAATTAGTATTTTCTGCTATCTTGTTCATGTTTTATTATGACAAATTTATAATATATTATGCATAATTATAATAATAAATTATATAATTCTTATCCAAATTAGTATTTTCTGCTATCTTGTTCATGTTTCATTATGACAAATTTATAATATATTATGCATAATTATAATAATAAATTATATAATTCTTATCCAAATTAGTATTTTCTGCTATCTTGTTCATGTTTTATTATGACAAATTTATAATATATTATGCATAATTATAATAATAAATTATATAATTCTTATCCAAATTAGTATTCTCTGCTATCTTGTTCATGTTTTATTATGACAAATTTATAATATATTATGCATAATTATAATAATAAATTATATAATTCTTATCCAAATTAGTATTCTCTGTATTATAATAATAAAAATTAGTATTATTATCAAATTAGTATTATTATAATAATAAATTATATAATTCTTATCCAAATTAGTATTTTCTGCTATCTTGTTCATGTTTTATTATGACAAATTTATAATATATTATGCATAATTATAATAATAAATTATATAATTCTTATCCAAATTAGTATTTTCTGCTATCTTGTTCATGTTTTATTATGACAAATTTATAATATATTATGCATAATTATAATAATAAATTATATAATTCTTATCCAAATTAGTATTTTCTGCTATCTTGTTCATGTTTCATTATGACAAATTTATAATATATTATGCATAATTATAATAATAAATTATATAATTCTTATCCAAATTAGTATTTTCTGCTATCTTGTTCATGTTTTATTATGACAAATTTATAATATATTATGCATAATTATAATAATAAATTATATAATTCTTATCCAAATTAGTATTTTCTGCTATCTTGTTCATGTTTTATTATGACAAATTTATAATATATTATGCATAATTATAATAATAAATTATATAATTCTTATCCAAATTAGTATTCTCGCTATCTTGTTCATGTTTTATTATGACAAATTTATAATATATTATGCATAATTATAATAATAAATTATATAATTCTTATCCAAATTAGTATTCTCTGCTATCTTGTTCATGTTTTATTATGACAAATTTATAATATATTATGCATAATTATAATAATAAATTATATAATTCTTATCCAAATTAGTATTCTCTGCTATCTTGTTCATGTTTTATTATGACAAATTTATAATATATTATGCATAATTATAATAATAAATTATATAATTCTTATCCAAATTAGTATTCTCTGTATTATAATAATAAAAATTAGTATTATTATCAAATTAGTATTATTATAATAATAAATTATATAATTCTTATCCAAATTAGTATTTTCTGCTATCTTGTTCATGTTTTATTATGACAAATTTATAATATATTATGCATAATTATAATAATAAATTATATAATTCTTATCCAAATTAGTATTTTCTGCTATCTTGTTCATGTTTCATTATGACAAATTTATAATATATTATGCATAATTATAATAATAAATTATATAATTCTTATCCAAATTAGTATTTTCTGCTATCTTGTTCATGTTTTATTATGACAAATTTATAATATATTATGCATAATTATAATAATAAATTATATAATTCTTATCCAAATTAGTATTTTCTGCTATCTTGTTCATGTTTTATTATGACAAATTTATAATATATTATGCATAATTATAATAATAAATTATATAATTCTTATCCAAATTAGTATTCTCTGCTATCTTGTTCATGTTTTATTATGACAAATTTATAATATATTATGCATAATTATAATAATAAATTATATAATTCTTATCCAAATTAGTATTCTCTGCTATCTTGTTCATGTTTTATTATGACAAATTTATAATATATTATGCATAATTATAATAATAAATTATATAATTCTTATCCAAATTAGTATTTTCTGCTATCTTGTTCATGTTTTATTATGACAAATTTATAATATATTATGCATAATTATAATAATAAATTATATAATTCTTATCCAAATTAGTATTTTCTGCTATCTTGTTCATGTTTTATTATGACAAATTTATAATATATTATGCATAATTATAATAATAAATTATATAATTCTTATCCAAATTAGTATTCTCTGCTATCTTGTTCATGTTTTATTATGACAAATTTATAATATATTATGCATAATTATAATAATAAATTATATAATTCTTATCCAAATTAGTATTCTCTGTATTATAATAATAAAAATTAGTATTATTATCAAATTAGTATTATTATAATAATAAATTATATAATTCTTATCCAAATTAGTATTTTCTGCTATCTTGTTCATGTTTTATTATGACAAATTTATAATATATTATGCATAATTATAATAATAAATTATATAATTCTTATCCAAATTAGTATTTTCTGCTATCTTGTTCATGTTTTATTATGACAAATTTATAATATATTATGCATAATTATAATAATAAATTATATAATTCTTATCCAAATTAGTATTTTCTGCTATCTTGTTCATGTTTCATTATGACAAATTTATAATATATTATGCATAATTATAATAATAAATTATATAATTCTTATCCAAATTAGTATTTTCTGCTATCTTGTTCATGTTTTATTATGACAAATTTATAATATATTATGCATAATTATAATAATAAATTATATAATTCTTATCCAAATTAGTATTCTCTGCTATCTTGTTCATGTTTTATTATGACAAATTTATAATATATTATGCATAATTATAATAATAAATTATATAATTCTTATCCAAATTAGTATTCTCTGTATTATAATAATAAAAATTAGTATTATTATCAAATTAGTATTATTATAATAATAAATTATATAATTCTTATCCAAATTAGTATTTTCTGCTATCTTGTTCATGTTTTATTATGACAAATTTATAATATATTATGCATAATTATAATAATAAATTATATAATTCTTATCCAAATTAGTATTTTCTGCTATCTTGTTCATGTTTTATTATGACAAATTTATAATATATTATGCATAATTATAATAATAAATTATATAATTCTTATCCAAATTAGTATTTTCTGCTATCTTGTTCATGTTTCATTATGACAAATTTATAATATATTATGCATAATTATAATAATAAATTATATAATTCTTATCCAAATTAGTATTTTCTGCTATCTTGTTCATGTTTTATTATGACAAATTTATAATATATTATGCATAATTATAATAATAAATTATATAATTCTTATCCAAATTAGTATTTTCTGCTATCTTGTTCATGTTTTATTATGACAAATTTATAATATATTATGCATAATTATAATAATAAATTATATAATTCTTATCCAAATTAGTATTCTCGCTATCTTGTTCATGTTTTATTATAACAAATTTATAATATATTATGCATAATTATAATAATAAATTATATAATTCTTATCCAAATTAGTATTCTCTGCTATCTTGTTCATGTTTTATTATGACAAATTTATAATATATTATGCATAATTATAATAATAAATTATATAATTCTTATCCAAATTAGTATTCTCTGCTATCTTGTTCATGTTTTATTATGACAAATTTATAATATATTATGCATAATTATAATAATAAATTATATAATTCTTATCCAAATTAGTATTTTCTGCTATCTTGTTCATGTTTTATTATGACAAATTTATAATATATTATGCATAATTATAATAATAAATTATATAATTCTTATCCAAATTAGTATTTTCTGCTATCTTGTTCATGTTTTATTATGACAAATTTATAATATATTATGCATAATTATAATAATAAATTATATAATTCTTATCCAAATTAGTATTTTCTGCTATCTTGTTCATGTTTTATTATGACAAATTTATAATATATTATGCATAATTATAATAATAAATTATATAATTCTTATCCAAATTAGTATTTTCTGCTATCTTGTTCATGTTTCATTATGACAAATTTATAATATATTATTGGAAAAATAGAGGAATTCCAGGACCAGAACCTCTTCTAATAAAAGGGAATATAGATCTAATTTTTGGAAAGAATCCTCTTTCATTGCAATTATTTAATTGGAGTAAAAAATATGGAAGAATTTATGGAATTAAACATGGATGGAATAATGTTTTAGTTGTTAGTGAACCAAAAATGGTTAAAGAATTGATTGTTGAAAAATTTGAATATTTTCATGGAAGATTTGTAAATTTTTAAAAATTTTTAATTTAAAAAATCATATAAATTTGGGTTTATTCTCTCTAATCCAATTGGAACCTGGATTTTTTTAGGGCCCGGATTTTTTTGTGTCAATAAAGCCCTAACTGAACATGAATGACTTAAACATTACTGACCTTCTCATTTTTCACTTTTTCAACAACAGAATTTATGAAATAAAACTACTGCCTTAATCAGACTTGGTAATGGATAAGGATATGGATACAGAAAATATCAAGATGCCTGCGGATATCCTCCTACATTCGCCGTAATATCCGGATACGGTCCCCAAAATCCATGTCCATTACCAAGTCTGGCCTTAAGACAAACATTCATTCTGTGAGTTTAACATGATATGAAATTTTCGAGTAAAGGGCATCCATTATAATAAGATTTAGCTCGTCCTGGGACGCCTTCTGGGAATTATAAACAAAAAATTTATTGAAAATAAAAATAGTTTTTTTAAAGCTTTGCCCTATTGTTGGTGATGTAGATCCAAATAAATTTATTCATCTATTTTTCGCTAAAGGAAAGCGTTGGAAACGACTTCGTTCAATTGCTAATCCAGCATTTTCGATTTCTAATTTAAAAAGAGTAAAATAAGACTAATTTTTAATTAAAAATAATTATTTTTAAGATAATGCCAATAATCGAGGATTCGATTAAAATAAATATTAATTTATTAAAAGAAGCAGAATCATCTGGAAAATGTGTTGATCTACATGAGTGAGTTATTTAAAGAATAATAGAGGGTATAAGAGCCAATGGTACGGTAGTGTGTTTCTGTACCACTATTCAATTTGCAGTAGGTATACCGTTTCCCCATAAAATACTTTGTGGAATAGAAAGTTTTATTCACCCAGAGTGACGGTAGGACCATTTAAAATCAAAGGCTATTTATTACCGCAGATTTCCTTGGCCATTATTTGCCTTCATTCTTTTTCTTAAAGGAAAATGGGGGAAGGAGGGGCGGGGATTTTTGGATATGCTAAAAATTAAAAGTCTGAGTTAAATAAAATTTATTTTCAGATATTTTGTAGAACTTGCTTTCGATATAATCGCTCGTATCGCAATGGGTCAAAGAGACTAAACAATTTAAATCAGAATATTGTCAAATAGCTGTAGATACTTTTGCTTATGTTAACAATAATATTTTTGATTATATCGCTTTTATATTCCCTTGGATTGGAGAAAATATACTTGAACCATTCGTTAGAGCTACAGGACAAATCAGAGGAGATCCAAATATGATTTTGATAGATAAGTGTGCTAAAGCTGTTAAACAAAGAAAAGAAGAGCGAATGACGAAAAATGAAAAGAATGAAGAAGATAATGAAGAAAATTTAAATAATAAAAAATTTGTTGATTTTATTGACCTCTTTTTGGAATCAGAGGCCGAAAATAATGAAATTGATTTTAAAATAAGTAATGGGACTTATAACAAAAAAGAAAAGGTACATACCGATTTACTGAAATAGTACGGTCCCCTTTATTAGAACGGCCCCCTCTATTACTACGGCCCTTTCGAGAGGGTTCAAAAATAGTACGGTCCTTTTTATTAGTACGGCTCCCTTTATTAGTGTAAAAATACTAATAAATGTAAAAATAGTACAAACCCCATGTAAAAATAGTACAAAATCTGGTAAAATTCAACTTCGTTCCCCCGCTCCTTTTTCCTTTCTCAAATTAGTAAAAAATGGCATTCGACACAGCTTCCTTTCTAGTTAATTTCGGGAGGCCAAGTGAGAAATGCCAAGTTTTGGAAGGACAAATCCCCAGATATACAATTGAGAATAATGTAAGAGCCAACCGGGTGGATATTGAAAGGCCAACCCATATTTTTAAAAGAAACATATCCTTACTGGTTTAAAAAAGTCCCGGTTTGTCTGGAACCGATTTTTATGCCGGAACCGGATCCAATTTGAGTTCCGGTTCCTGGAACCGGAAGCAAAAAACACCGGAACTTTCCGGAACCTATACTTCCGGTGAAACTCTAATAAAGAGATTTTTACGATAAACTCGATAAATTTAAAAAAAATTTTATATTGAGAAAAATTGTTAGAAAAATTTAAAATTTTTATTTTAATAATTTCAAAATTATTTTTCATCTTTAGTTTGACCGTTGTAATACTATAGAAGAAATGGTACTTAATTGTGTTCTCTTCCTTATGGCTGGATTTGATACAACAGCAAATACATTAAGTTTAATAGCGCACAATTTAGTTTTTAACCCGCAAGTTCAAAAACGTTTATTTGAAGAAATTGAAGAAATTAGTGGATTAGAAGAAGGGGAGATGATTGATTATGAACAACTGTCTAAATTAAAATATATGGATGCTGTATTAAAAGAGACTTTAAGATTATGTCCAATTGCGAATGAGTTGGTTAATTATTTTTAATAAAATTTTGGAAATTAAATAATGTAAGTAAGCGAGATCATACAATGTTCCTCTTGTTACAGTAACGGGAACAAGAGGGAAAGTTGGGTTAATATTGAACCGGAAAGACCCCTATTTCCTCCCCAATTCCCCCTCCCCTCTCATATTTTTGCAAAATGGTTTTTGCAAAATGGTCTTTCATCCAATTTACCTTTCTAATTTTTGCCGGCAATCAAAAAAAGGATTATTTAATTTTATACAAGTGAAAGTACTTGCCAAAAACAAGTAAAATTAGGAAAAATATAGGGGGAAAATTAGGAAGGAAGAAAGGGGGTCCGTTTGGTTCTTATTACCCAAGTTACGGCTCCATTCCCAATTGGAAAATCTCCAAGGGCGCGTGTGTTTTCAATTTTTGGGGGTGGGGTTCGGTTATTAGTTAATTGTGGAAAAATCGAATGTACAACTCTAATAAAAATAAAAAATTTTAAGTGTGGTCAATAGAAGATGTGAAGAGACTACAACTCTTGGGGAGATAACAATAGAGAAGGGAACATATGTTTCTGCCGATTTATTCACTTTACATAGAGATAAAAAAGTTTGGGGAGAAGATGCTGAAGAATTTAAACCGGAAAGATGGCTATTAAATGAGAATCTAAATACACAAACAGAATATTATTATCCTTTTGGAGGAGGGCCTAGAATTTGTATTGGAATGCGGTTAGCAACGATGGACATTAAAATGGTTTTAGTTCATTTACTACGTTCATTTGAATTGGAGAGATGTTCTGAGACATTTGTGAGAAAATTGAAAAATAAAAATAATTAAAAATTATTTTAGATAAAACCTAATTTGACTGGCCAAGGTGTTTTAAATTCAGGAAAGATTTTTGTAAAATTAAACTTGAGGAAATAAAGTGGAGGAATTATTTAAAACATTTGTACAATTTGACTCGTCTCAAAATAAATTTTTGTCATTAAAATTAAATAAATTCTATTATTTTAAAATTTGAAAAACATTTGGGTGGTGGGAGTGCCAAAGTGATATTTTAATATACAGCGTGTGGCAAATTAGCAGCCGCTTTCGGCTATAACTTTTCATTTTTAACGGAAATAGATAATTTTTTTTGGATTCATGACACTTTGGGAAGATTATTGGTACCAAATACAGAAAATTTGGTTAATATTTTCAAAGAAAAACGAATCCGAACTTCTGGAAAATTTAAAAACTTTTTTCAAAATTATTCAATCCGATTTCACCACTTTAACGAAAAAGGCCAATAATTTAAATATAAAGATAGGAAAAGAGAGAGAGAGAGCTGGGAGAGAGAGAAACGTGACCGACAATGCGTCAGTGGACAATCGGTCAGTATTGTTAAAAGTGATGAAAAGTAATAATCTAAAGAGATAAAAAATGATATAAAAGGACTAAAGATGGGATATAAACAGATTAGGAGTATTTAAAAAGGGATTTTGGGGTTTAAAAGAGATATAGAGGGATTTGTTGGGATCAAGGCCGATATTCGGAGTTGAGAGGATTAGCAGAGATAGTAAGTTACTTGGTTTGATAAGATGGAGATTAGCCGATTTAGAGGGATATCAGTGAATTTTTATCTCTTTATCTCATCACTTTTAATTACTTTTTGTCAATACTGACCGATTGTTCACTGCCAAAATAATTATACATACAAAATTTTTATCTCAAAACTGAAATAATATCTAGACAAAAATCAGAATATAGAATGAAAATATCAACATGATAATAATGGATGTAAAAAAATGCGAATAATTACATATGACAATAAATATCCTTCTAAAAATAATATGAAAGAAAATATGAAATAAAAAATAGAAAAATAAAAAATACTTATTTTTTAAAAATATATATTTTTTTAAAATTTTATATATTTTTATATTTTTTTATATATTTTTTTATATTTTTTTAAAAATACTTATTTTTTAAAAATATTTTTAAAAATATAAAAAATACTTATTTTTTACCAAAGTTGACATTTTTGTTCATTATTATTCATTTTTGTTCCAGAAGGGCATTTAAATGCGTTTGCAAATGCTTGGAAATTGCTGAGTGGCAAATTAACTCTTGCTTTAGGAAAAGCATGATTATCTGTTTTTGCATAATTATTTGCGTCTTCTTCTGTCATGACGGAACAATAAGTCTTTTAAATTAAAAATAAATTTCTTATTTTTATTTTTTACTTACAAATGCATTTCCAATGAAAAACATTTGTTCATCAGTAAATTTAGTTAAAGAATCTTTAAGATTTTTAAATTTTCTTTGAGAAGTTGTAAAATATTTCCAAGCATTATATGATGCCCGAATACCTGCATTGTCAGCTATATTTTATGATAATGTAAAACGAGTATTTGGACGTAATTTGTTGTTCTAAATAAAGTTTTATAGATACTTTTCGGTTATCTTCCATCATTTTCCTTTTTACTGAATTTGATCAGCTGTAACTTTTTATGTTTGATCGAATCCGAAATTGACTCATATCATTCAAAAGCCCTCAATAAAATTTACCTAACTGGATAAATCAAGACTGTCACTCATGAAAGAGTTACAAGTCAATAATTGTGAAAAACAACGATTACCTGCACTTATCGACTTGTAACTCTTTCATGAGTGATCAGACTTGATCCATTCACTCTGGTAAAAGTTAGCGTTTATTGATGGCTTTTGAATTATATGAGATTCATTCGGATTGGATCAAGCATAAAAAAGTTATAGCCGATCAAATATGGTAAAAAGGAAAATGGTGGGAGATAACCAAAATGTACCTTTTAATTTAAATTTTTAAAACGCTTAATTTTATGTAGAAAATTTTTTGAATTTAATTTTTATATTAAATTTTGAAGGATATTTTAAGTTTAATTTAAGTTACTCAGTCAGGGAGTTTATTATTTTTAATAAAATTAGTTTAATTATTACCTCATAATTATTATATTGTTTTATAAAACATTCAAATCTTTCTTCCATCTTTTTGTATGTTTCTTTATCTACATCTTTTTGATCAATTCTATCACCAATTTCATCAAAATGAAAACCAGAAGAATCAAATCCATGAGAAATTTCGTGACCTAATAAAGTCCCTATACCACCAAAATTTAAAGGCTGTGGAAAAGTCGAGTCAAACCAAGGCGAATGCATAATTCCACCATAAATAGCTAAGGAATTAAATGCCCATTTATAATAACCGTCAACAAAGAAAGATGCCTTAATAATTTTTTAATTATATGAGTTCTGAGGATAGTAATTCTATTTCTAGTGATCAGAGCTATTTCTAATTTTCAATTTTCGATTCGTGTTCCAAAAAATACATAACAAACTTAGAATCTATTAGTAGTTTTTTGTAGAGTCGGTAAAATTGCTCTCATGAAATCACGTAGTAGCAAGGTTTCGAATCTGCGAATTTTTCCTCATTTTGTGGTTTTTTGATATGTTAATGAGGATTATTTTTAAAAATGCGGATTTGCGGATTTTCGTGGGCTTTTGAAGATTATGAGGATTTTTTATATTTTCTTGTAGTTTTTAGGATAAAATGTCATTATTATTCTGCTAAGACCTTAATAAATCCTCAAATTTTTAGCGCCTGGGGCGCTAAAAATTGAAGAAATCTGTATTTTAGTCGTCTACAATTCTAAAAATGTACCGCAAAAATTCAACTGTAACTTTTCAGATAATTGTTCGGATTTTCATAAGAATATCTTTAGTAATAAAAACTGCATAATTCAATTGTTGAAGTTGAAAAATATAACGCATAAAATGATTTATATCAATTTTTGTGTTTGATAATTTTTTGCGGCCTTTTGATATAAAATGCGGATTTTTTCAATCAAATTTGCGGATTTTTAAAAATTCGAGATCGAAACCCTGTTTATTTAAATATTACTTGATAATCAATTGTTGGCCATAAATAATAATTTCTTTCTAATTGTACAAACATCTCAATCCAAGGCATATTTTCATTAATTTTATATTTTTTATACAATTTATTTAAAAATATATTATCCTCAATTAATTTATAATATCCAATATTTTGTTTCATCTTTGATAATTTAATTTTAGCTTTATTTTTAGATTCATCTCCAATCCAATCAGCTTCATTAATTAATTGCCCAAAATCTTGTTTAATAAGACTGAAAATAAAAAAATTTTTTTCTCTGTTATTTTTGAGCAATATTAAAAGATTTTTAACGAAAAATATTTCTGGATTATTATAAAATCATAAGATAATATTAAAATATAATACCTCCAAGTGTATAGTATAGTAAATTTTATAGGCTCTTAAACAAGTAGTGTTAAACTCTAAAGTTAAATTTAGATAAAGCTAAGTGGACTTTGATTAATAGGACGGAAAAGGGATATTTACGTGAATAGGCGACAGCAGAATTCATCGCTAGGCGTTAGGAAGTTGCAAAGTGTAATCAGTAAATAAAGCGATAAACCCCGCCCATGGAAAATATGTTTATAATCCAAAGGCAATTAGGGAAAATCGCTTTAGTCGTCATGGACTGTGAGTTATATTTAGCTAGTTGAAGAACATCCAACTAAGCTCTTCTCTTATTGTGTTCGACCACCTAGTGCTAGATCAAGCGGTATACCGAAACCATTAACTCTACGTAGCTCTTAGCACCTCAGGGAATTAATTAATCATACAACTTCCACATTCAATTACTTATTCTTAAATAGACAGGGCCTCTTTTAACTGTATTAAACAAGATTGCAAAACTCCATTTGGGTAGAAAATTTTTAAATAGCTTATCTTCCTTTAATTTTAATATTTTCAGAACTGTCTTTGTAAAAGCTTGATTTTTTGCTTATTTTTACGGCAAGGAATATTTATAATTTTTGTTACGTTTTCCCAACTATCTATTCAAATCAAAAAATAATTTACTACCTAAAAATATTTTCCACTTGTCCAATAATTTTTTTATCAACAAAATTCTCTACATATAATTTATCAAGCCAATGTTTAAAATAAATTCTAACAAAATTTCTCATACATCCAATTTCATCTTTTTTATAAGAATTTAATAAATTAGAAAATCTAGAATCTAATTCATATAAAATTCTCCAAATTAATGCCCAATCCAAATAATCAGATAAAACTTTTCCTCCATCTTCATTTTGTGCCCATTCAATTATTAAACGATATTCTTTTAATATATCATTTCCTAATATTAATATTTTTGTTTTTTCATTAATTAAAGGATTTCCTTCACTAAAAGGAGAATTAAAAATTAATTAAAATTTTTATTTTTACCTAGCAATTTCATTTAAAATTTTGACAAAATCTATAGAAATACTTGAAGGTAAATATAAAGAAGATAATTCTCCTAATTCTATATACAATTCTGGTTCATCCCAATTAGAAAATCTTTCCACTGTACCACTACTAAATGCCTTTGACATTTTTTGTTCCACGAGAATTATATTTTTGACACGTCTTTCAATATTTACTTTAAAAATAAATAAATATTTTATTCAGATTTTTTTATGATTTAATTTTAAGTTAGATTTTACGCCCTATCATCACAATTTTATTTAAATTTCCAATTTTAGGTTAATGTCCAGCATGCCTACCATATATGTATGCCTTACATATAAAAACTGAACTGGGAGTGTCGTACGATAATTGAGATTTCGATCTCAATCTCGAAATCTCAGGGTTATCAGGAGATTTGTAGGATTAAAAGGTTATCAGAAGATTTGTAAGGGCGTTTGATAAAGCGTCAGAGGATATTGAAGGAATCATTTGACTTTGATTTTCTATTTTCCCTATACCCAGAAATCACCCTTCGTTGGCCTAATAGGATATGTAATTCCTAGGAAATCCTGAGAGAATTCCTATCATCCGAATAAAAATTTTTTATTAAACTGATCAAGAATACAATTAATTTCATCTTCATTTAATCCTTTTTCCATAAATGCTGGAAGTTTATTATATATTTCCAAAGAATCATCAATTAAATAACGTAAAATTTTCTTTAATTTATTTTCAAAATTAAGTTTTTCATTGTCTTTCCATAAATAAATTGAAAATGTTGATTTTGGTTGTAACATAAACATACCTTTTTTAAAATAAATAAAAATATTTTTGTAAATAAAATAAAACTTTTTTCTAAAGATTCTTTTCTAACATCCCAAGTAGTTTCAAAATCAAAGAATGGCACAAATGGAAATGCCTTTAATAATATTATTATTATGTATTAGGCTGATAATAATACAGCATATTATTATTAGGCTTTATTATTAGGGCTGTGAAAAACATGCAAATGCATGTTTTGTATGCGGATAAGCCTTGATGAGAGAAGCTCAAAAATGGTGCTTATTGGAAATTGTTTAAAAAATTGTTTATTTATTTACAGTTGTACGAGCACTTTAGGACCCGGTTCATAATGCATATTTTTGCATATTTCGACCCTTTTGTGCATATTTGCATATCGGTGCATATTTTGGCGAATTTTGCATATTTTGTTGCATATTTTGGGGGGTTTTCGGTGCATATATATGCGCATATTTGGCAATTTTGTGCACATATACATATTTCACAGCCCTAATTTTATTATTTAATTAACAATTTTTTAATTTTTACTTTTATAAACCATTCTGTATCAAATTTTCTTAATTTTCCAACAGCTCCACTACCCCCAATTATTTTTTCAATAAATTCAAGTAAAGGTTGACTTTTAATTTCTTCACGACTTTGTTTATTTAAACAAGAATCATAAAATTGAAACATTTGTTTAAATAATGAATTATCTATTTTATTTGATTCTTTCCGTAATTCTTTATTATTTAATAAACCTGTAAAAAATTGTACTGGTAATTTAGTTCAAAGTATATCTGTTTTTAAATTATCAGCTTTACGAAAAAGAGCCGATAATAAAATAAAATAGAACCTCGCTATAGTGTAGGCTGATTTTGAGGTCTACAATATATAGAATTTTTATACATACAAAAGTATTAGGTTTTATAAAAAAAGATAGGTAGTAATTATTTAAAAAATAAATCAAAACCATTCAGTGCTTGTTAAAGCATATTAAAATTCTTTTTAATCAAATATCTTTTAATAATTAATTGTGAAAAATTTTCAACAGAACCATAGTGACCAACGAACTTAGGTGTACATATTATTGGGGTTACACTAAAGCGAGGTCCGATTACAAAAAACTAACTAATAACTTCCTTTTCACTTTTATCCCATAAAATATTAAATTGACTTTTTCTAGTATACCCATCGGGTAAATTACTAGTATCTTTAACAAATCCATAACAAACATAATCATAAAAATCATCACAAGGATCTAGTAATGTATTTAAAGAACAATTAAGTGAAGTACATCCCCACAAATTATCTAAAATTTGAATAGTAAATTTTTAATTACCGGTATCAATTAATAAAAATAAATATTGACATTACCATATAATCTACTTTAAAAAATACCTAAATTAATATTCGATTATCTCCCCCATTCTACTTTTCTTTTATATCTTCCATTTTCTCTTTTAAAGAAAATTAGGACTGCAAATAAAGGTCCAGAAAACCCTGCTCTGTTTTTTAGAGTCTATGGTACTTTATTGTTATAATTAGGGACTCACAAAATATGCACGGAAAATCCCAAAATATGCGCATATAGGTATATGCACCGAAAAAGTCCCAAATATGCACTGAAATATGCAAAATTTCCCAAAATATGCACTAAATATGCATCAAAAAATGGTGAAAAATTGCTTTAAAACCCAAAATTTCAAGTAAAAAACACTAATTTAGCCTATAATTTTGCATTTTAAGAGCACTTATAAATGATTTTATGGATTTAAAATTTATGTTAAAATTTTTTTGAAAAAAAATTAACCCGAAAAATCCTTCGAAAAAATTTTTAGAAAAATTTTTATAAAAAATTTTTTTGACCAAAAATTTCCAAAATTTTGCCCAATTTTTACTAAAATTTGCCAAAAAATGACGAAATATGGACCAAAATATGCAAAATTTCCCAAAATATGCACAAATATGCACGGGAGGGCCGAAATATGAAAAATATGCATTAAGAACTGGGTCATAAAGTGCTCGGATCAATGTAAAAACACCGTTTTTGGGCTTCCCAGCTCAAGGCATATCCGCATACAAAACATGCATTTGCATGTTTTGTGAGTCCCTAGTTATAATATGTAGTATGTACAATAACTCTGATGAGAAGGGGATTAAAAAGCATTATTTTTATCAAAATTATATACTTGATTTGTCTGGAGAATTTCTGTCAGGAGAAATTTCTGGATCAGCTGAAAATATTAAATTAAACTAACCGTGTAATTAATTTTTTTTTAATGGAAATGATTTTTCGATCCTCTCCTATTGGAGTTTTAGGGAATGAGAAGGAGGTGGATTCAAGGTTATCTAATTGTTTACCCATAACAGATGGAATAGGTCCGCCTGCAATGCTTTTTGTTTTTGAATGAATTACTGACAAAACAATGTTTGCCAACAATAAAATATTTAAATAAAATAATATTGTTCTAGGAGACATTGGGAAATCACTTCTTTAAAATTAATATGTCCGGAAATAAAAAATTTGTTTAAGAATTTTAAAGAGGAAATATAAATGATTTTTAGACAGAAAAGGGCAAAAAAAATTTTTTTTAATGATGATTTTATTATCGTCTGCTTTTTCATCGGAAAGATTAAGAAATACAAAGTGCATTAAAAACAATGAGGTAATGATTAATCAAGCTAAATCAAAACATTGAATTCTGATTTCGAATTTCTGCAAAATAAAAGAATCTGTAAAAAGAAGTCCTCAAACAGGATGGAGAAAAGCAAAATTTTCTACAAATATGAAGAATAATTTTTAGCTATAAGGTGTGATCTGGTTACAAAATTGCCAAAGACCTCTATAGAAATAGAAGAAAAACCTCTGAATAAATAGAAGAAAAATTCAAATTCGGCCCTATAAAACATTATGGTTATAAAATATAGAAGACACAACATTAACGCTGAAATTAAGGGAGTTTGTGTGTCAGCCCGGTGTCATACTAACCAATGTTGTCTCGCATATTCGCCTTCAGTCTTTTTAAAGCAGTAATGGCGCACACTTATGTGTATGTAAAAAAATATATTTACCTGCTCCGATTTTCTCTTTTTTAATCTTCATTTTTGATTTGCTTTCGTAACCATTTTTTAAATCATAGATAAATTGTTTGCATGTTCCACAAGTTACACGGCATTCTTTTTTCATAAAATCTCCCCATATTTTGTCATTACACCGTTCTTTGAATTTTGGACATTCAGAAATACCGTTTGGACTAATATTGTCAGAACATAAGTTTATTTTGAATAAATCACATAAATCACATGTTCTATAAAAAATTACATCGAAACATGTCGTTTAAAATTTTCATATTGTAAAGAAGAGATCATTTAAAATGCTCACTTAAACGCTCACTATCAGCGTCCAGGGAGCTCTGTCAGAAGAGAACATTTAGGTGGTGAGCAAAAGCGCCTATCAATAACTGCAAGGGGTTGCAGGATCGAAGCCTGCCCTGAATTAATCTTTTACCTCGCTCTTACTATATCTTACAATTATCATACATTGTCATTCATTACCGCTATCCGAAATTGATAATTTTATAATTTCAATAAAAAAATAAAAATGTTGAATGACATATCAGAGAGCGTCAACTCCTTATAAGTTTTGGATAAACCAACTTTTAAAAATCTACCTTGGACATTCTCTAGACATTATATCTTTATAAAGTGGACGTTCACAAAGATATTTTAACATTGGACAGTCTGACGGCCTTCCAGGAAAATTTTTATCGGCACATTCTTTACCGGAACTGATAGAAAATATAAAATAAAAAATAATATTTGTAAATATTTTTAATAAATTTTTTGGAAAAATTTTGGACATTTTTTTATTATATTTGCAACAATAATATTATATAAAATATCATTGTCTTATGGAGATGTACAATTTTATTATATTTAACCAGCATTTGATCAAATATACGTTTAATGGGACTATAAGCTATTGTTTTCTTTTTATTTTTGTTAAGAATAAGTACATCAATAATAATTTTTAAAAATCTACTAGTCATCATGGTGTAAAACTTTATTTTATTCCCTCCAAATCCACCAATATCCACCTTAATCCCGCCAAATCCCCCATTATCCCCAAGAAACCAGCTACTTAACCTATAAACGCTTAATAAGTATTAATTTATACTTAAAATGTAATTCAACGATCTTGCAGTAAAAAAGCTCTTGCAGTGAACATTGCGGAGAGACTATTCAATAGTACCCTGAGTGTATCTATCAATTACTAATACTTTATCCAATCATGTATATGTATGTAAAACAAATAGTAATCTTTATCAAAATAATCTTATCGAAAATAATGTAAAAAATTCAAATTTACTTTTCGTTAAACATCATCAGTATAGGTTTTTCAACATCCAATAACATCTAGTCTTTTTTCAAAAATCGTTTCCACACTAGTTATTTAATATTATTTTAAAAATATTTTTAAGAATTAAAAATAAAGACTGCGAGCAAAAAGGTAAGAGCGAAGGAAAGTTGAGATGGGTAAAATATTTTTTCTTTTTTAAAAGGTGAATAAAAACATTTTTACCGATATAAGAACAACTAAACTCCAGAAAATTTGGAAATGTGCGTAATATGCAATTGTGAATAACGGATTAATTTTTTGCTAAATTTCAACCTTTTTTGCTATTAATAAACAATAATTTATCTCAATATTCCAGTAATTTTTGGCACTTTTTGTCAATATTTTGACAATTATTTCAATATTTTATGGCCATATTTTGCGATTTTATTTCAAAAAACCCGCCCTCTACATATTAGTAATTATTAAATTAATAGTTACAACAGAATATTTATTTCTCTTACCAGTATTTCCATCACCAGTATTTGAATTGTTTTCATTTGCATCATTTCTTGAAGTGTTATTTGAATCATGTGATGTTTGTTGTGAAGGGAGTTGTTGTTGGGATGGTCCTGATAGGAATTGGTGTGGTTGGAATTGGTGTGGTTGGGATGGTCCTGGTTGGAATTGGTGTGGTTGGAATAGTCCATGAACAATTTGGCGAGGTGGTTGTGGTTGAAGTTGTTGCATATTTGTTGATGTTATTTCTAGTCCAGGGCCAAGATTATCTAAAAGCTGACGCTTTCTTCCAGATAAGGCACGGCTGTGAATTTGATCTTGTAACGTTTGATTAATAGGTAATTGAGGTGTAGGATCTATGTTGGCTGGATTTGAGGCTAAAATTAATCATTTTTTATAAAACAGAATACTCAACTTCAATTAGGTTTATAAATAATAATTACCAGAAGCTAAAGGAATTGTCGGATTACGATTTATCTGTGGGCGAATGTTTGAACTTTCAGCAGTATTTAACAGTTGCATTTGGTAATCAATTGGTTGTTGCATTATTACTTGCGCATTTCCAAATTGTTTCTGTTGCTGTCGTTGTATTTCATCAAGTGTTTGTGGCATTTGAATTGGTCTGTAATTTCCTAATTGGCTTTGTTGCTGTCGTTGTATTTCATCAAGTGTTTGTGGCATTTGAATTGGTCTGTAATTTCCTAATTGGCTTTGTTGCTGTCGTTGTATTTCATCAAGTGTTTGTGGAAATTGAAGTGGTCTATAATTTCCAGATGGTATTTGTTGCTGCCGTTGTATTTCATCAAGTGTTTGTGGATGTATTTCATCAATTGTTTGTGGAAATTCAACTGGTCTATAATTTCCAGATGGTATTTGTTGCTGCCGTTGTATTTCATCAAGTGTTTGTGTAAATTGAATTACTTGCGCATTTCCAAATTGTCTTTGTATTTCATCAAGTGTTTGTGGATGTATTTCATCAAGTGTTTGTGGAAATTCAAGTGGTCTATAATTTCCAGATGGTATTTGTTGCTGCCGTTGTATTTCATCAAGTGTTTGTGGAAATTGAATTGGTCCGTAATTAGACCACTGGTAATTTTGAAGAAATGGAGTCAAATAAGTTGAAGGTTGAACAGGAGAATTGTGTCGTTGATTAGTTGTATCATTGAGTTGTTGTAAAAGAGTTGCCAATGAACCTGGTTGTTGTGGACGTTGTATTCGTGGGCTTTGACCTCTCAAAGAACTCGAAAGTAAACCCCCATGAAAAGTACTTGGACCTGCACCATTCTGTACTTTCAAGGCTTGCTGTTGTCTTAGAGCGATTTGTGTTGCTTTTTCATCTTGTTGCACCTTTGCTTTACCTTTACCACGGTCTTGATGTTTACGGTCATTTTCATTTGTTTCATTGAAATTTATTCCTTGTATATTTTGACTAGTTTGATTTCTTTGCGGCTCAACATCTATATAAAATTTTGTTTTTTTAGAATTTATAATAAAAATTTGATTAGGAAGCTTATTTGTTTACTTGGTAAGGCAAGACTAAGGTCAAGGTTTAGTTTTTGTGAATTTCCAGAATTTGTTTGATTCTCTTCTTTGTTTTCAGAATGATCAGATGTGTTCTAATAAATTAATATTATAAAAATTATTAAAAAAATTTATTACGAAATTAATTTAAATACAAGATAAAGGGAAATAACATCTTCGGCGAGACATTTTCTCGCCGCTAAGTGGTAGGTCTTTATCGTGCCGAAAGTGTTACAAACAGGCCAGCCGCAATTGCGGACGGCTGAAATTTTTTCATGTCAGGACAGCCACCCCCCCCCCCTCCCCCCAAATAATTAATTACTTTAGAATCCGTCGATAATGTAGAATTTAATTGTAAAATAAAATAAAATAACAAGAATGATTTTTTGTATTTCATTTTAATTAAATTTAATAGAAATCTATATTTAAAAAATATGTTTGTCAATTAATAATTCTATTTATTCATTTATATATATAATATTTATAATTAAAATATTTTATTATTTTAATTTAAAATGAATATTTAAATTCAAAAATATTAATTGATAAAAAACTTTTTAATTTTAAGAATTCATTGGGGATTTTTATATATTCTTTACAGCCTTCAATGCAATTTTTTAAATTGTATAGGGGGGAGTTAAGAATTAAGTGGGATTTTATTTATAATTTTTTTCTATCTACATTGTCGATTTTAAATGCAAATTGATTTTTTAAATTAATGGCAATAAAAATTATTGCAATATTGATTTAAATATTTAATAAAATATTTATTGCAAAATAAATTTAAATATCTATATATAAATTAATTTCTATAAAAGTTATTTAACTTTTAAAGAGTTAAATCTGAGAAAAGTTTTTTGTTATAATTAGTAATATTCGTCGTTATTTGGACATAAATTATTTTATAAATTTTGTTATAATTAGGGAACGGATTTTTATATCATAACTTTTGGCCGGATTTGTATTGAAATAAAAATCGCAAACTATGGACATAAAATATTGTAATTAACTGATGAACTACTGACAAAATATGCCAAAAATTAGTGAAATATTGAAATAAATTATTGGTTAATTATCGAAATACAAAGTTTGACTTTGATAAACAAGTTATCAAAATTGCACATTATGTAGGTTTATAGTTCGTCGAATCGAGTATTTATACTTTGTCGAATATCTTGGTTTGTGCATTTTGAAGGTTCAGTGGGACATTTTGGGCCGTTAAGGGACAAAAAAACTGTACACTTGATGTATCTACTACTTCCCTCAAATCAACTGAATTAAGCAAATCACCTGATACCTCGATAACTCAGTTTATCCTAAAGGTACTTAATTCTTTGCGTGTCACGACACTTGCAGATATGACATTTGCAGACCCGACACTTGCAGACCCGACTTTTGCAGACCCGACATTTGCAGATCCCGACACTTGCAGATATGACACTTGCAGATCTGACATTTGCAGATCCGACTTTTGCAGATTAGACCCGTTTCGCTCTCTCTTTACCTTACCTATACACCGTGGAGTGTTTGCTGCTGCGGAAAAATCCTGGGATGCCCATCTCATCGATGATAGGAATAGGATCATGTTACGAGCCCAGAGCCCAGCGACCGTTGACTCCCCGCGAGGCGCATGCCGCAAAACCCCGTGCGAAGCGCGGGGTTTTGCACAAGCGCCTCGCCGACGCTCCATAGGTCTACGTTGAACATTTCGAACCCCGGAAAAATAGAATCTCCGGAAAAAAGAGTGGTGCCGTTCGACTCAGCTCGTTGAGTCGAATTGGTATTGGTCTTATATCAAAACCTTTCCACCGGTATACTATACTATATCCTTTGATTTTTTAAGATTTTTAATTTTTTTTCAAAAATTAATATCTGCAAAAGTCGGATCTGCAAATGTCTGATCTGCAAGTGTCATATCTGCAAGTGTCGGCATCTGCAAATGTCGATCTGCAAAAGTCGTCTGCAAATGTCGGGTCTGCAAATGTCATATCTGCAAGTGTCGTATGACCATTCTTTGGTTCGTCACTGACCATGTTTTAACACTTTGTGAAGGAAAAAGGAGTGGGGGGTAAGAACCAAAGAACCATTCTAAATTCTCCAGTCTCTCTTTTAATCACCAAATTTATTCATAATTGCTACTAATCGCTCTATATCCTTCCTAATCCCTTTATATACTTCCATTTTTACCAGCCCATTTTTAATTGAATCCAAAATTCAAATTAACTAATTAAATCTTCAACAAAATTAACTTTATTCAACAAAACTTTACATTAAAAACAATTATTCAATCATTTTTAGGAAAAATATTGAGCAATTTTCTCTCAACATTTTCTTTAATTCCTCCAGATGCCAACAATATTTGTTTAATTCCTTCTTTAGCAATTAGTGGAAACATGTCAATTAATTCATTTAAATCTTTTTCTTAAAAATTAAATTTAAAAATTTATTTTTATAATTATTTATATAAGAATTTACCAAAATCAGAATATTTATAAACTTTATGTTTTGAAAAGTCATAAACAAAAGGCTTAGTTTTCAAGTCCTTCCCAAAATTAGTTTCAACTGAACAACACTGCATTCTTATATATGGTTTATAACCATCACAATTCTTATTCAACAGTATTGGGTTGCCTTTAAAAAATTTTATTTAAGAATATATAAAATTTCCTGTGTTTTTCCTTTGTAGTCCCACAAATTTTTTTATGTTCCTTAACTTATTTCCTTAAAAAGTCACAGATGGTTCAAAATGTTTTACTTCAGTAGATTAAATAGAATCCACCAATATCCATCTTAATCCATAAAATCATCTCCAAGTCTCAAGATAACCCTTTAATCCCCTGTGGTTTCTTGAAGTACGCTTAGTTTCCGATTTGCTAAGTACCAATTTATTTCTATAACAAAGAGAGAAGGAAATTAAAAAACAATTTTCGGGTATATAACGAAAAGTACAAAAAATTTAAATACCAATTTGTTTTCCATTATGAGTAAAGAAAATGTAAGAAAAGTTGTTTGAAGCAACTGGTGGATAAACTAATCCACATCCAAAAATATCGTTGTTATTCCAAAGAATATTTTTAAGTCTGAGGCAACCATCTCGATTCTTTTGATTTTGAGCATTAAACCTGATATTTTTACTACCATGTATTTCAAAATCTAATCTGGCATAACTATTCTTTGAATTTTCAAGGCCGATATTAATTTTTCTATAATTAATCTGATCTTCTTTAATTTTGCTTATATATTTAACTTCAAAATAAAATAAAGAGTAGTTAGAACTGTCCTTTGGTTTAGTGAATAAATTTTCAGCATAAATTGTAGCTGACTTATCAGATCCTTTATTAAATTTTAAAAAATTAATTTTATGAGTCAACGCTAAATACCTAACCCCGTAGACCTAACCCTAATTGCCTACATCCTCAATGCAAAGTGACACTGAAGACATTTGTAATTTTTAAACGAATTATTGAGAGATTAAGGAAATATCAATAGATTTTATGTGATTTAAGTGGATAGAGGTCTCTACTCAACAGAGTTTTGCTACAACACCAGATGTCCTAAATTACAGAAATGGGTCACATTTCCATAGAGCATTGTATTTAACCCCTTAACCTCACTAAATATCTAGATTCTCAATTCAAAATTTAAAGGTTTTAGGGCAATAGGTTTCAGGTAGTAGTATTAATGGTCTATGTGTTTGGAGTGCATGTCTTCAGGATTCACAGCTAAATTAAAATTTAATACAGGAATTACCATAACAATTATCATCCCTCTTAGCATCAATATATTCAATATTTTCATCATCAATCAAATTAGCGAATCCATTTCCCTTGATACAATTACCAACAGGGTTTTCTGTATTTATACATTTAGCTTCACAACAATAATCCATAAACCAACGATCTTCACTACACTTTTCCTTAATTTCCTTCCATTTATTTGCAACTTGAATAAAACACAATTCTTTATTCAAATTATTTATTTGTTTCAACACTTCAGTTTTTTCACCAACTTTTTTGTCAGTTGATTCTTCCATCTTTTATAAATTTAAATATTAGAATATGTTAAATTTTTTAGTTTCTCTAGATCTTCTATCCATCGTAATATCCCAAAACACTCGGTATTCTCTTAATCCCTAGATAAGAGTTTTAACGAAATGTTAGATGGATGGACCAATGATGATCTTAAGTATTACCAATTACCTGTTTAACTTTATTTTCTAAACAAATTATTTTTTCATTTTTCTGCTCAATAATTTCTTTTAAAACAGAATTCTGTTTAGTATTTTCATTTTTAATTTCATCAATCATTTGTTGAAAAGTTTGTTTTAATTCTTCAACATTTATTTGATCTTTTGGCTTGAATTTTATCAAAAATTATAAATTTTTAATTATTTTTTAAACACCTTTTCAAAAACATTTTTATTTTCCATTTCATTTTCTAAATCACCTTTAGGTTGCTGAAAATTTTAAAATAAAATTTTAATTTGTTTAAATTTAATTTTTATTTTACAATTAATTCATAATCAGAATCGGAAGAGTCTTCTTTCATTATTTAAAGTAATAAAATTTTATTTTAAAAAATCTAAAAAATTTCTATATCAGAAATTAAACTGAAGTTATTAAACTTGAATAATTTCCCAAAATATTTCTATAAAAATTGGATTTTTATTTAAAAAATTATATGAGTAAACTAAAGCTTTATTAAAATGAAAAAAACTATAAATAAGGTGCTTCTTAAATAATTATTTGTAAATTACACACCTAGTTTACAGTAGAAATATTAAAAAATATTTTTCCAATTTTTTATATTTTCCCAGACATTATAGGAAAATAATATAAAAAGATCATCATAAAATGATGAACGGTGTAAAATAAAGGTAAAATTTAAAGATGAAGTGAAAAGGCAAATTTATAAAAAAAAATTACAGATAAAATAGAGATAAAATTGTCATTTATGTGAATCCTTTACTCTCATATTTCATCTCTCTAAACAATGAGTAAGTGCTTTTTAGAATATTTCAGAGGGGTTGCCTTCGTCCTGTCTTTGTTTTTTTTAATTTTTTCCCTATTAATATATTGTCCTATTTATTTTCTGTCTGGGAAAATGTACAAAATTAAAAAATATTTTTTAATATTTCTACTGTAAACTAGGCGTGTATATTCCCAAAAAATTATTTAAGAGGCACCTTATTTATAGTTTTTTTATTTTAATAAAGCTTTAGCTTACTTATCTAAATAATTTATTCAATAAAAATTTAATAATTTTCATAAAATATTTTAGGAAATTATTTAAGCTTTTCTGATATAATTTTTTAGATTTTTAAAATCTAACTTTGATTAATTAAGTAAAATGAAAGAAGACACATCTTCCGATTCTGATTATGAATTAATTGTAAAATGAAAATTAAATTTATAAATACACTAATTTTTTTTAAATTTTCAGCAATCGAAAGGTGATTTAGGGCAGGGATGGGACGGGTTGAGAAAAAAGTCGGGTCGGGTTTCGGGTCGGGTTTTCAAAATTTTCTTCGGATCGGGTTTCGGGTTTCGGGTCGAAAAAAAGTCCGGGTCTCGGGTCGGGTTTCGGGTCGGGTCAGTTAAAAATTTGAACATGAAGCCAAATTTTTCGGAGAGGTTGGGGATATTAGTGATTTGCGGGCTTAATAAGATAATATATAAGTGATATAATAAGAGACAGGGATTAAATGGATTTGGATGGATTAAGAGTAATATCAGGGGATTTGGGGATTAAAAGGGATATAAAGGCATTTAAAAGTATCTGGTGAAGATGTCTAATCCATGATTTATACCTTAAACCTCCGAGACCCTCTGCAAATACCTTGAAATCCCAGATACACCTCTAAACCCTCCGATATCTCCCTGAATCCACCTTAATCCAAGTAAATCCCCCGATATCACCCTTCATCCACTCTTTCTCCTTCGACATCACGGCAAAATTACTTTGTATTTTGCAAATTTCGGAAGGCCATTAGGCCAGAATTCTTCTTTTTATGGTAAAAATCCCAACGGAAAACGTCCCACGCGATATCACGCCCACATTTTTTAATTTTTGATTTTTTATCTTACCCGAAGATACCTCCTTCCACCGAAGATACCTCCCATAGATACCTCCACAAACCATCATGATCCTTAAAAATCGTGCCCAAATTCGGCAACATTTCTTAGCGCCGCAGGCGAAAATTTTCGGAAATTTGGAAGACCAACCCACTAGATTTCTTGATTTTCCAGCGCCGCAGGCGAAAATTTTGGGAATTTTGGAAGGCCAAAGAGCCAAAAATCTTCCCTTTTTGTAATAAAATTCCAAAGAAAATATCGGGTTTCGGGTCGGGTTTTCGAAAATTTCTCGGGTCGGGTTTCGGGTTTCGGGTCGAAAAAAAGTCCGGGTTTCGGGTATCGGGTTTCGGGTAACCCGTCCCATCCCTGATTTAGGGCAAGAGAATGAAATTGAGGATAAAAATGTTGTTGAAAAGGTGTTTAAATAATAATATAAAATTTAAAATGTTGATAAAATTCAAGCCAGAAAATCAAATAAATGTTGAAGAATTAAAAGTAACTTTTCAACAAATGATTGATGAAATAAAAATTGAAAATTCTAAACAGAATTCTGTTTTGAAAGAAATAATTGAGCAGAAAAATGAAAAAATAATTTGTTTGGAAAATAAAGTTAAACAGGTAATTAATTAAAATTCAAAAAGATTTTTATGTTTTACATTGAGTGTTTTTATATTTTTAGAATGTTTTTGCTATATTTACTTTTCTTATCAAGGGATTTGGAAGATTATGGGGATTGAGAATATTAAGAGGATACAAGGGAGATAAGGGAGATTTGGACCCCACAACAAAAATTAATCCTATTTTATTTATATATTCCCTTTAAAACCCAATAGAGGAATTTAGGTAAAGAAAGAGATTTAATATACTTTTATTAAAATTTATGGAATATTAAACCATCGACATCCCGTATATCGCACACAATATATAAATAACCCTATCTTTATATTGGTTTTTTGTTAAAAGTAGTAACTAGATTTGCTAATTAATTTTTTGTGGATCACGCTATAATACTCTCGCACTTTTTTGATTTCTCCCTTGTTTTTTTCTGAACCTAAAAAATAATTTAAAAATTTTATTTTCGTTTTAAATTTATAAAAGATGGAAGAATCAACTGGCAAAAAATTTGGCGAATTGAATGTTGAGTTTAAACAAATAAATAATTTGGCTAACCAGTCATTTGTTCAAATCGCAAATAAATGGAAAGAAATTAAAGAAAAATGTTGTGAAGCTAATTGTATAACGACAGAAAAACCAACCGGTGAATGTGTTAAGGGAAATGGATTTGCTAAT
The DNA here is from genome assembly GCA_036172955.1 of Meloidogyne arenaria. Taxonomy (NCBI): domain Eukaryota; kingdom Metazoa; phylum Nematoda; class Chromadorea; order Rhabditida; family Meloidogynidae; genus Meloidogyne; species Meloidogyne arenaria. The sequence continues at coordinate 3,288,118 of JARQAB010000033.1, read as the reverse complement.
TTAATTAATGATGAATATGTTGAATATATTGAATCAGAAATAAATTCTATGGGTAAATATTAATTTAAAATTACCGTATACTGTATTTTCTTTAAAGTAGCCCCCTCTCTAAAATGTCCCCCAAAAAGATTCTTCTAAAAGGTTATTCCTTTCTCGATTTCACTCAGTTTTCCTTGTGGCTTGATTCGATGAGTGCATCAAAAAAAGATTAATTTAAAATCTATGGCATGAGTCATGCCATGAGTCTATTGAAAAATACGTTATGTTCATATAACAACCCTGGGCGTTTATTATAATGGGTAAATGCTCAATTAAAAAAGCTGGTTGCCTTAGACTTTTCTCACTGAGTGAGCTTTTAATCGAGCATTTACTCGAGCCAAACTACTAAAATTTAATAATAATCTCAAAATTTTAATAAAGGATTTGATAAATCAACTACAATTTACGCTGAAAATGCATTTAATAAACCAAAGGATCGTTCTAATTATTCCATATTATATTTTGAAGTTAAATATATAAGTAAAATAAATGAAAAGGGAATTAATAATAGAAGAATTCATATTGGGCTTGAAAATACTGAAAATAATTATGCTCGATTACAGTGTGGTGTATACGGCGGTAAAGAAATCTGGTTTAATGTTCAAGATGACGAAGATTATTTTGGTTGCCTTAGACTTAAAAATATTCTTTGGAATAACAATGATATTTTTGGGTGTGGATTAGTTTATCCTCCATCTACTACTGACGACTTTGCTTACATTTTCTTTACTCATAATGGAAAAACAAATTAGTAATTAAAATTTTTAACAACTTCTTTCACAGTTCTGCAAATTATACGTATTTCATTTCCCTTCTCTTTTAGGTATAGATGCATGTTAACACTTATTGTGCGTGTGTACCTTAAATGAGTACCTTAACTCTATTCCCATGAAAATTTCCTTGAAATACATTTAACCTATTTACAAATAGAAGTAGTGGGACACACACAAGTTCGTGTCCGGTAGTCTCTTCAGTCAGTACACCACGTTCGGCCATGCATGCGCGGCACGATAGGGCACGGCACATATTTATCTCACGACCTATTTGTTTAGAAAGGCGGTAAGATAATTTGGACCATTTGCGACTTTTACAAGAAAATGAGTGAAGAAAATAAAAAAAGAATTTGCAAGAATATAACGAAACTTTACAAAAATTGTAAATATTTAAATAAAATTTTTTTAAAGGCAACCCAATTTTGTTGAATGAGAATTGCGATGGTTATAAACCATATATTCGGCTACAGTCTTGTTCAGTAGAAACAAATTTCGGAAAGGATTTGAAAGCTAAGCCTTTTGTTTATGACTTATCAAAACACAAATTTCATAAATATTCTGATTTTGGTATATATAAATAATTCGAAGAATTAATTTTCACAATTTAAGAAAAAGATATGTATGAATTAATTAAAATGTTTCCACTTATTACTAAAGAAGGAATTAAACAAATATTGTTGGTAAAAGGAGGAATTAAAGAAATTGTTTCTGAAAGTTTAAATTATATTTTTCCGAAAAATGATTAATTCATTGTTTGTAATCTAAATAACCAAGTTTTGAATAAACCTAATTTTGTTGAGAGATTTAATTAATTTATTCATTTCCCGTTGCTGAAGGACACGATTGGTCTGGCCGAAGGTTTTTTTCCTCTGGCCAAAGCCGAATAAATACACATACTAACCATTTCTCTATGTTTTTAAAAATCAGTTTTGGTTTTTAAGTCATTTAAGCATATGATAAATATTAAAGAAAGAAGAATATGAAAGTTTTTTGATGAATTTTGAGAAGCAAACGTAAATCGACGGGAAAGGAGAAGGATAAAATGTGACGTAATTCGGCAGATTATTGCTGATGAACTACTTGCTAGAGTTCATGGAATTCGAAACATGACATTAGAAAAAAATAGAATTGCTCTTATTTCATTGTAAAAAAAGGAGCCAGCATATCGTGATGGAAAGATATTTCAATATATACAACCAGCGGAAATACGATAAAAGTTATTTTTGTCGCCAAAACCCCGATCTTTCCCATTAGCAAAAAAGGATACAAAATAAAATATTTTCTTAACAATTCAAAAAAAATTAATTCCTCGAAGCAGATTTAATGTTTTGAATTTGATATTATTTAAAAGTAGACGCTGTGACCTTACCATTTATACTAGATTCTTTTGGGGCAATGTCTGTTTGCCCAAATTGGAAGAATAAAGGCGAAAGTTTGCCCTACTTTTTATGGGTAAGGGAGAAAGGTTGGAGATGTATTTATGAGGGTAGTATGATGTATTTCTGCATTCATTTGTTACTTTTTTGGTGATTTTTCACAAAATTCTCCAAAAATTAATTTATTATTGTCTAATTAATAGTAAAATAATTTCAAAATTTTTTAAAATCTATTTTAGAACCAAGCTCAATCATTTACTAAATTTTATTAGTTTTCCTGCTAAAATTGAATTTCTTGGAACAAATTTGCAAGTAAAGTTAAGTAGGTAGTTTGAGACCGAAATGAGATCTTTTAGTACGGCAAAAACTGGGAATATTTTGGATAAAAATTTATAAAAATTAATGTAAAACATACATAAATGGGGGAGTTTTGACTAGAGATCAGGGAAATCGTGTTTGCTGGATCCCTCGCGGATCTCTAGTTTTGGCATAAAATGATTATTTTTCGATCTGAATATTCTTAACTAAAATTATTCAATTAAACTTATAATTCCTCAATTAAATGAATCTAAAACAAGGCAAAAATATTTTAAGATCTCTCGACTTTACTCAGAGTTAATCTCGATCCTAACTGGACTTTTGGTCTCATTCTACATTAATTTTTAATTTAGTTATAATTTGTTTTTAAAAGAGGGATTTGTCTGAAAAATGAATTTGAAGGTAATTGAGTTTAAACAAATTAAATCTATTTTTAACTCAAGGAAATGATGGAATTAAAAGAGGCGGAATTGAAGGAAGTGAATGAATTGAAAGAATTGGTACTTAAACAAGGCAGTAATGTTTTGGATGTTCAAAGTAGATTATTAGAAATTGAAAAGAATATGGGAAAGAAGGATAATAAGGATGAACTTGAATTGAAAATGATTCAGCTCGAAGAGAAAACATTGTTGCTTGAAAAGGAAGTGAAGAATGTAAGTTTATCAGTGAAAGATTTTTTGGGGGAGGGATATACGGTAATTCTCGAGAAATCTTAAGGTGTTGACTAAATTTAGTAAATTTTTTTGATTCGGGATATTATTAAAACTACTCTTCATTACTTTATTTTTTCGCTAGGATACCAAGATTACTTCCTAAGACCAAAGTTCTGAAAAGACTTGGATAATAAGTCCAACTGAATACTTAAACGAACCTATTATAAAATGCCTTCGTAAAACAGTGAATCAGTGATGTCATGGGTTACCTGAAACCAAAGTCCGGACTCTTTTCGACCTAAAACCCACCTAACGAAAATTGGGCTAATTCCTCCCTTCTATGAATTAGCAACTATCGTAACTGATTCAAATAGCTTGGCATGAGTGCCTATATATAATATCTCAGTCTTTTTTTTTTATTAAGTACGGAGCGATGGGTGGCTTTAGTGGATAATTTTTATGAGACACTACTTCATTTTTATTTAATATTTTTACTTAAAATTTAGAAGCAACGAGATCCAGAAGAACTTCGAATGATACGACAAGTTATTCTAAAAATAATTGAGGAAAAAGTCTGTAATTTAATTATACTTCTATTTAATTATCCTTTTTGTTTAGTTTGCTGATATATCTCGTTCTACGGAGACAAAAATTCAACAAATAAAAAATGAAAATTCTAAAGAATTTTCAGCTTTAAAACAAATTATTCAACAAAAGGATGAACTTATTAATTCATTGCAAGAAACTATTGAAAAAAACTATGAAGAAATGTTAACGTTAAGACAAAATATTAATCAAGCTAATATGAAGGTAATTTTACATTATTAAGGCATTCCAAACCATACTTTGTTTGTGGATATGCGTTCAAGTCAAAAGTCCAAAAAATGTGTTTTTAAGTTTGTCCTAGCTTAGATACTGGTTTTTAATGCATAACCCTCGTACTTCGTCCCTCACATGCATATTTGCACATCTACAACATATTTTAGAAGTTCCTACTCCTATCCTACTATTTTTTAAATTTAATTCATTTCAGACCAATGGGATTATTCAGTCGATTGGAATGAAGCTAAATGAAGTTGACCAAGATTTTGGACAAAAAATTCAAGGTCTAGATCAAGCTATGCGTAAGACTGATAATAAATGTAAAGATTTGGAAGACAGGATTGCGAAGGTATTAAAATGACTATTGAAAATTGAATATAACCAAGTCTTGATTTTATGTGTACTCTTAAGGATGCGAAATTATACATAAGTCAAGGGGTACTTAATTTTGTTGGTATTATCAACTCCTACCACCCCCCCACACATTGGTATTAAATTGGATAAATTGTACCTTATTTGCGAATAATAGGATTTGTAGTAAATCTCATAAATTGAAGACAAAGTTATTTTATTTTTTCTATTGATTACTAAAATTCTCCGTTAATTAAAATTGATGATTGTTTAAATATTTCAAAATTAGTGTCGAGAAAAAGGTGAAATTATTAGAGAGCAGTGGTCGGGAGTTTGTACTGTAACGTATTCCGTATAATACCGAGAAATGCCTTCTTAGTCCGATCACTCTTATAGAGTACTCGAGCGAGGCTAATTAATGAAGCATTTACGATATCCTAAATTGAGGTATATTTAAGTTTGGGATTACATAAAATAAAAGTTTGGCTTTAAATCCTTTATTATAACAATTTAACAGTTTGATATCAATGGATCAGATCAATTAATTAAAATTGAGGAATTTGGAAAAACTCTTCAAAATTTGATTGATGAGAAAGCTAAAGAGAGGGTGATTGAATTATTAAAATAAATTTTGAATTAATTATACATATTCTAGGAAGAGAAGAAACTTCAGCATTTACAACTATTAAGTATACAAACTGATTTTAATAAGAAAGTCGGCGACCTAAGAAATGAATTTTTCAATTTACATCATGATCAAGTTGAAAAAATTAAAAAGGTATTTTCGATCTAGGAAAATATCAAAAAAGTGTAACAAAATTCTGGAACGTCTATCAGAGTTCTCTGATAGTTATTTAAAAGTTTATAATTCGAACATTGTTGAATATATTTCTATAGATCGTGACCGGGACGTGTATTTCATTGTTTTTCTAATCTAGTACATAACAGGGATCCTCCGTCCCGATTCCCGAAAATTGGGAATTCCCGACGTTTTTTGGGTCGGAAGCACGATTTCCCGAAATCGGGAATTTATTTTTTCTCTGGAATTCCCGTTCCCGATTCCAGAAATTTTCTTGAAAAAATCGAGAATTTAAATACAATTTTCGGGTTATTTGAATCTAAAAAAACTTGGAGAACATTTTTAACGTAAATATAGCAAGATATTTTTTAAAGAAAACTTTTCTGGATTAGACTGTCGCATATCCTGAAAAATTACCTTAACTAGAATACAGTAACTAAGTCCGAAATTTAATAACCTAAATAAAAAATAATCAAAATTAAATTTTATCAAAGGTCGATGATTCAAATGTTACAACTAAAAATTCAGTTGACTCTATGAAAGTTGAATTAAAATTTTTAAGTAGTTCGACATTTAAAAAAGGGGTTAGTTCATATATTTACAATTACAAAAAAATATTTTTTAGTCTTTTGTAAATATTGATAACGAATGGAAAGTTACTACTAAATATCCATGTTGTGGGACTAAATGTGTAAATACCGAGTCTCCTTATGGTACTTGCAAGTCTAGAAATGGATTTATTCAATTGACTACTGATGGCACTATTAGATATATTAAATGTGCAGAAGGAAAGGGTAGGTTTTTCGTGTCCATCCTACAAATTAGTCCCTCCAGTGAGAGGTTAAAGCAATAATTACTCGGGTAATTATTCGAGCATATACTTTATTTATTATTAGACTAGGTTGTTTACGCTCGCTCCTCCAAACCCCTAACATTTTTGATAAAATCTAATTGATAGATAAGCCGACACTTAAAACGAATCGGGATTGAGTGTTTCAAGTATATTGTGATTTTTTTCTCGATAAAAATTTCAGATTAATTTGACAATCGGAACCTTGAGAAATATAAAAAATTAGGTTGTGCTATAATTTCTTAGCAGTAGGGTTGGTCCCCGTCCCCGAAAGTCGGGGAATTTGAGAAATTTTTTGAAAAAATTTTTTTCCTCCCCGTGGAAAAAGAAAAATCCCCGAAAAATTCCGAAAATTTTCCTTCCCGAAAATTTTCCCTGTGGCCCTCCCCCCGTCGGGGAACAACCCTACTTAGCAGTCGACGATCTGGTAGATCCATAATTGATACTTTTTGGAAGGGAATAACAACTATTACCAGCCATTTATACAAGTTACTGGATATGCTGTTGAAACTAACTTTGGACAGAACTTGGAAGCTAAACCTTTTAGCTATGATATTTCAAAGCATTTGGTTGCTGAAGAATTTCACGAATTTTATTAAAAATATTCATTTTGATAACCAAATTTTGTACTCATAAAATTATTTTTAAAAATCATTTTATAAAAAAATTTTCTTTTAAATTCTTTTAAATTCATAGTATGGTTAGTCCTCGGACCGTCCTGTGAAAACTTTTCAGGGAACGGGAATGTCGGTGAATAGCATTTCTAGGATCTGCGTCGGGTAATGGCCTAGAAATCATCGTCAGGTGGGGAAGGTGACTCGTTGTAATTGGGGGGTTTTGTCCAACCCTAATTTTCGGTACGGAGTCATAATGGCATGGATTTTTCTTGGTCTTGAAGGTAATATTGTTTTTGAATTCTCGAACCATTACAATCGCACAAAATTTTACATAGGTTTACGGATTATATCCTGTTCCGAAATAAAGCCGTATACCTAGAAATTTTTGTATAGTATCCGGATCTTCATAATTTTCCAGGATCCGCCAACCCTAAATTTGCTTAATTTCTAAGATGGGCCAAAATTAGGGAATAAACATTAAATAAAGAAACGAGAAGCTTTTCACTTTCGTTATTCCATTTATCTAATCCCCTTTCTATTATTTACAAGCTGGCTGTTCCTTTCATTCTAACAAAACACACATAAAACGAAAAGTGTATCCAGCTTGTTTTTACGTCAATTCTTTCTATATGCTAGGCAAAATCCATCAATAAAGACATTTTAAACAACTAGCTTTTAAACGTTTTTGTTTTAAATCAAGTTAAAAATTTTTTGAAATAATATTTTTGACATATTTTTAAGCATTTTTAACTGATTGTATGATCGAGTTTTTCAACTTTTTGCATCATAAAAAGCTATGATTTTTTCTCTCATACGACTTAAAGGGCTGAATCAAAAATCATTTATATTAAAGTTCAGCACAAACGTATCCCTTAAGTGATTTTACGATATACAGCTCCGTTAACGCGATTCATTAGATTAATCCCACGGTGTCTCTCTCGTTCGATTTTCGAAATTCAATCATGTTACGGATCTCGGGGATGCAGTTTTATTGGCAGAAAGTCCCATAGATTCTTACAATTAAGGTGCAATATAGGGGGCAGTCACTAAAGTAACTTTAAATTAGGTAAATGAGGGCAGCCAATTTATTTAATTGAGTAAATTATTTAATTTATATTTAAAATTAAAATTGCTTTTAAAAAGATTACATGTCCATCAATTAAATTTATTCAAAAACATTGTGTATATAAATTAATCCTCCAAACGAGCTTCGTAAAACATAATGTAAATTACTTAAAAAATAAAATTGGAAATATCAGAATAACATCTAAATATTTCTATAAATACAATGTCCACTAATTTAAATAAAGATGGATTAAAGTATGTTTTTGGTTTATTTTTTGGTTGGATTATAGTTCCCAGATATCCCTTCTCGTTACAAGTTAATATTCTCTATGAGATTAGTAGGCAAGCATAAGGAGGTTCTCAAGTGGGGGGTTCACAATGGGAGGGGTTTCTGAGAGGTTTTTCATGAGATGCGATATCCACGTTTCTATTAGGATTGTCATAATGGTCAAACTCTGGAAGGTAGTTGGTAAGCATAAGAGGGTTCTTTCTCTAGATTTGAGTCTAATTTATCATCGCTTATATTAATATAAAAAATTTCGAATTCACTTTAAATATTTCGATTTCTGGTGATATTATTCATTAAATTTTGTAGCTTCAAGCGTTGGATACTCATAACTGGTTCAACAGACGGGTTTGGCCGCCAATTAGCACAGGAATTGGCAGCCAATATTTATGAAAATTTTGTTATTATTCATGGGAGAAGTGAAAAGAATTGTCAAAAAACTGTTGAGGAATTAGAAATAGAACAAGAAAATGTTGGAAATAATCGGAAACAAAGGAATGTTGATTTTGTAGCTGCTGATTTTTCGAAACTATTTGAGGTAGCATACTAAATCGAGGATGGAAAATTTCCCTAAAATGAAGTAAAATGTTGGGTTAGGGAACTCCTCCTACGACGTGGCCAAATTATAGAATTTTAACTACAATCATGTTCTATTTTTCAAAAGATAGCCTTATTACTAAAATAAAGATTAATTAGTTTAACGCACTAAGCATTAAATTTCTCTGTTAATTTGACAAATCCTTTAATAAATTTAAGGTTTTAAAAATGTCTGAAGTTGTTCGGTTAAGATTTCCTCGACTAAATACATTAATCGCTTGTGCATCTGTTGTTGTTCAGCGAAGAATAAAATCTCATGATGGGCTTGAACTTACTCTACAAGTAAGGATTCATACATATATTTATCCAAAACTGTATAAAATTCAATAACTTTTTTCAAAAATTTTCCAACCTTATGTCTTGAAAAAATCGTCCTGGAATTGGTTTTATATAAAGGAAGAAGGACCTCTCTTTTAATAGAAAGAGAGGTGACGCTTTCGCACCTGTACCTGATTAGCGAAAGTAAAATCTCGTGATAATAAGCCCTTCTTCGGGCTGTTTTACCTCTCTTCTATAAATAATTTTTTAAGATCAACCACCTTTCTCACATTGTTTTATTCACTGAATTACTTCCCTTGCTTGAGCTAAATTCTCCATCAAGGATCTTAACTGTTGGTTCTATGTTGCATAACTTGTATGTTTCTTATTGGGGTTCGAACTTATCATATTATCAGGTCTTCTATCCTGTTTTTTTAAATTGACCATGGCCATGTTTTCTGGGCTAAAATCTTGAAACCTGGAAAACCCCCGGATTCTATCAAAATTCCAAGTTTTAATGCTATCGGGCCCAAAATTCCTTCCAAGCCCGGGTTCTAACTCAAGATTTTATGATTTTTTGGAGATTTTTGGACCTTTTGGACTTCTGATTTCTCAATTTATTTTAGCAGTAGTTCAATAAATTGGAATGATATTAACTCTGAAGGATGCAAATATGATAAATTTGCACAATATTCCCTTAGTAAATTAATGAATCATTTGGCTACATTGTACTTACACAGATTAATGTTTAAACATAAAAAACAATTCCAAGTTACTGCAAATATTGTGGATGCAGAAAAGAGGGTTGAGAACGAGGGACGAACGATGTTTGTATTTTTTAGCTAACTTCATCAAAATTTCTGTAGTAGCTCCCTCAAACCATTGGGTCTGGGAATGAAGGAGTCGCGCCAGGGTTCTATGTCGGGATTGGCATTTGTGTCAAGGTTCTGGTCAGTCTATCCTAAAAATTCTAAGTAACTAAGTTATGATTATTTGATAAGACATATTTTTAGGAAATATTTAATAGTAATAAAATATATATTCTGATCTTGAACTACCGCACCTAGGTGTGCTAGGTACGAGGTTTTCAGTTTTTGGGGTATGCTGGCGGTACACGACGAATGGGCGCGGCCGAATGGGCGCGGAGACAAATGGGCGCGAGACGAATGGGCGCGAGACGTTTGGGCGCCCGAAATTATTTTTTCGTAGAAATTTTTTTCTGATTTTTCTGTTCAGATTGCTCTGTTCTGATTTTTTGTTCTGATTTTTTTGTTCTGAATTTCTGTTCTGATTTTCTGTTCTGATTTTTTTCTTCTGATTTTTTGTTCTGATTTTTTTGTTCTGATTTTTTTGTTCTGATTTTTTCTTCTGATTTTCTTGTTCTGATTTTTTTCTTCTGATTTTTTTCTTCTGATTTTTTTCTTCTGATTTTTTTGTTCTGATTTTTTTCTTCTGATTTTTTTCTTCTGATTTTTTTGTTCTGATTTTTTTGTTCTGATTTTCTGTTCTGATTTTCTGTTCTGATTTTTTTCTTCTGATTTTTTTCTTCTGATTTTTTCTTCTGATTTTTTTGTTCTGATTTTTTTCTTCTGATTTTTTCTTCTGATTTTTTTGTTCTGATTTTTTTGTTCTGATTTTTTTGTTCTGATTTTCTGTTCTGATTTTTTTATATAGTATAGTATACCGGTGGAAAGGTTTCGACAAAAAACCAATACCATTCGATTCGTCTTGGCGAGTTGAGTCGAACCGTACCTCTCTTTTATTTCAGGAGATGCCTGTGGACCGAGATATAGGTCCCAGAAAATCGAAAAACCATATGGGGGAGTAGGTTTGTGTGCTTCTTGCGTTTTGCGTGTTTCACAATTGCCTCCTGCGCTCACCCTTGCTCCGAAATGAGGGAAAATGGAATAAATTGAAAGAAAATCTGAAGAAAAAATCAGAACAAAAAAATCACAACAAAAAAATCACAACAAAAAATCAGAATAGAAAAATCAGAAAAAAATTTCTAGGAAAAAATAATTTCGGGCGCCCAAACGTCCCGCGCCCATTTGTCTCCGCGCCTATTCGGCCGCGCCCATTAGTCCTGCTCCGTATGCTGGATAATTTCGTACAAGACAAAATTTCCTCAAGAAAAATATTTTTCAGCGCCGTATAAGTCCAATAAAAGACCATTCGAAACCTGTTAGTTTAAGATTTTCAAAATTTCAAATAAAAATTTTAAGTTTGCCCCAATATTCAAACCGTGCCCAATTCTATAGTTCTCTATTTCCTGCATCATCAGAGCCATATTTATACGAACATGTAAATGCTTTAGGAACACTTGTTAGATTAACTGAGGATAAAGAATTTGAAGGAATTAGTGGGAAATATTTTGATGCCAATGGTAAAGAATTAAAACTGGGTGCTTCTGTTTGTGATGTAAGGGTACAAGTAAGTACATTATTAAGTAAAAATAATTGATATTTAATGATATTTAATATATTTTGATATTTAATGTCATGTTTAGTTTGAGGGACTGACATAATAAAATCCAAATATAAAAATAGATGTAGGTTAAAGCTGTTTTTATGTCTTGAGCCGGCTAGACCTCTACTTTTATTTATTTGCCCTATGCTTTGGGATGCATTCTTGTTCATGGATAAGGATATGGATATAGATAATATCAAAATGCCTGCGGATATCCGTCTGTATCCGCCGTAAATATGCGGATACGGATACCAAATTCAGTATCCGTGAGCAGGTCTGGCTTTGGGATGCATTCTTGTTCATGAATCCTTGGAAGTTTTTGGTCTTGAATAGCTCTAACTGATCCTGCCGATAACTGATATAAAAAAACTACCTAATATACTGACCATGCTTCTGTCGGCCTTACCATACCACATACCTGATCCACTAATTCATGAAAATAACGGATTGGGGCTTCTGTCGGCAGGATCTCTGATTTATAATATAGGTAATTAGAGCATAATTAGTGAATGATTAAATTAAAGATAAAATTCGATTAATTGCCTGATAATTTTATTAACTTAAAAATTTGTTGATTAAAAAATATGGTCAATTTAATTTAATTAAGGACCAACTTTGGAGTGAATCTGTAGGAATTTGTGAAAAAATACTTGCAATAACTCGACGCACTTGATCATTTGGAATTTATTTGTATCGAATCAATTTAAATAAAAAATTTTCTGATCTCTTTAATTAAAAAATAATTATTTTTGTATGTAAATTTGATTCTTAACGCTTGTAACACTTTATTACTAACTTCAGTTAATCATATTTTTATAATATTATCATCAAATTCATGTCCTTGTTGTTTACCTAAAACAAGTTCTAATGATTAAAGTATAGAAGATATGAACAAAATTTTAAAACAATATTAGACCAATCACATTTTCCTCCTTGTTCTTGTAAATCGAATGATAATAGCAAATCACATATTGTTGTATGTATTAACTTGTGATATTTTACTTTCTATATCAAAATTAATTCATTAATTTTTTTGATAGAAATTTATAAGAAGAATATTAACATGTTGTTAAGATGCTTTTATATGAAAAAAAAATTAAAAATTTCAATTAAAATTTAAAAAAAATTACCTTTATATTAATTTGTGTAAGAGAATTCTAATATTTAAAAAAATAATTCTGATATTTTTTTAAAAAATAAATTAGAAATTTTAAAAATAATTTTTTAACAGCTCTGTAAACAAAGAGAATTTTCTATGCTTAATAAAGCTGCAACTTGAAAAATTAATTTATTTAAATTTTATTTTTAGATTAATTTTATAAATACTTAAAAGGAAAATATTCCAAGTCTTACAAAAGAAATTACAAAATTAGATTGAATAACTCGTGGGATTATACTACATAATTATACTACTTAACGTGAGATTATACTCTGAGATTATACTACAATACATAATTTTTTTTGCAAAATTAAAATAATTAAATAATTTGATAAGTTGAATTATTTTTAGAATATTCTAAAATAGAAAAAATAAAAAATAAAAATCTGTTCAAATAAATTTTATAAATTATATAGCAATTTTTGTATATATAAACTTTTTTTAAATTGCTTATACGTATCAAAAAATAATTTTTTTTTCAATTTCAAATTTTTAAAAAAATAAAAATGAATTTGCTTAGCATTATTCTTTTAATATTTTTTATTATTCACTCATTATATTGTCTTAATCAAATGAATTTTGGGCAGCGTAAATTTTTAAATAAATTTAATACTGAAATAATTGAAGATGATAAAAAGAAGCATAGCTATACTGAAGAATATTTGGAAGTTCCAATTGATCATTTTTCTTATATTGAAACAAGAACATTTAAATTAAGGTTAATTCTAGGGTTGTTGGCGACCGGTTTTAAAACCGGAATTTTTGAAATTTTTTTCCAAAAATTAACCGTTTTTAGAAAAATTTTTAAAAAAGTTTATATATACTTTAAAAACCGAAAACCGGAAACTTGTGAAAATGAGTGATTTTATTAAAAATTCCCCCAAAATAAAACCGGTATTTGCCTAAAACTCAAAACCGAAAACCGGGTTTCTAAAATTTAATTAACCGAAACCCGGGGGTAGGGTTAATAATCGGTCGCCAACAACCCTAGTTAATTCTTTAAAAATTCATATAAATTCATAAATCTTTTAAAGATATCTAGTAAATACTCAATATGTTAAAACAAATGATGCACCAATATTTTTTTGTGTTGGAGAAGAAGGAGGTGCTGAATATGATGTTTCACAATTAGTTTGCTTCTTAATCACATTAATTTAATTAAAATTAAATAAATAGGGTTTTATTTGGGATATTGCTCCAGAATTTAATGCTGCTTTAATTTATGTTGATCATCGTTATTTTGGCAAATCTTTACCATTTGGAGATGATTCTTTTTCAAATATATCAATGATTGGTTATTTAAGTACTGAACAAGCACTAGCAGATAATGCATTATTAATTGTACATTTAAAAGAAAAAAGATTACAAAATTTAAAAAATTCACCTGTAATTCTTTTTGGTTATTCATATGGAGGAATGATGGCAGCATGGATGCGTATTAAAGTATTTTTATTAATTATTATTTTTTGATTAAATTATTCATTTTTTTAAAAGTATCCTCATTTGACTGCTGGGTTTGTTGTTTATTTTTTTATATTGAACGAATTAACAATAAATTTTTTTGCAGAGCAATAGCTTCAAGTGCTCCTGTTCGTTATTTTGATAATGTACCAAATATTAATCAACATTCATATGTTGATAATATAATGAAAATATTTGTTAAAAATGGTTGTCCTTTTAATTCAATAATGGGCAGTTTTGATGCAATACGTAAAATGGCTAATACACGTTTCAACTTTTCTTCTATTAATTTTAATTAAAAAATCTTTAAGCAAATGGAAGAAAGTATTTAAATGAACAATATCATTTATCTCCTTTATCACAAATAAATAATCCTTCTGATGCTGAAAATTTACTTGGTGAATTACAAAATGTTATGTTTGTAAGTGAAATAAGTAGTTAAAATTGATATAATTTTATTCCTTCAAGTATTTAATCTTATCAAATTATCCATATCCTGCTAAATATTTTGGATCAATTCCAGCATATCCAATAAAAATAGCATGTAAACCTTTTGCTTCTGCTAAAACTCAAGAACAATTAGCAATAGCACCATTTATTGGATTGAATCTTTTGTACAACACAACTGGAGAGGAAAAAGATTTTCAACTTTGGAATTTTACAGATGATGGTAAAATTTATGGTTGGACATTTCTTGAAGCAACACAATTAGTATTTGCATTTTGTAGTAGGGTTTGTAAAAAAATAAAGTTATTTGAACTTTAAAAATCTCAAAAATTTTAAGGGTCCTCCATTTGATCCATTTAATAAAACATGTCCATTTAATGAAACATTTGATGCATCTAGTTATGATTCATATAATTCAATTGGTTATAATAAAGATTCAATGTATCGTCCTCATTGGTTAATGAATGAATATGGGTACGAATATCCAACAGCTTCAAATATAGTATTTTCTAATGGAGATGCAGATTTATGGCTTGATGGAGGATGGAGAAATAGAAATACAAATATTGGTTCTATTTATTCCCTAATTGTAAAAGATGGAACACATGGCTATGATATTCGTGAAGCTAATCCTTTAGATACACAATCTGTTAAAGATGTACGTAATCAAGAAAAGTATGTGTATTAGAATATTAAAATAATTAAAATTCTAATTTAATTTTTTAGACAACATATTAGAAATTGGATACATCAGGCTAAATTTGCAACCAATTCAAGTGAAGAAACAAAATGAAGGTTCTTGATGTGAAGAATTTTTAAAATTGGGAATTTAATTTTTAAAATTGGGAATTTAATTTTTAAAATTGGGAATTTAATTTCTAAAATTGGGAATTTAATTTTTAAAATTGGGAATTTAATTTTTAAAATCGGGAATTTAATTTTTAAAATTGGGAATTTAATTTTTAAAATTGGGAATTTAATTTTTAAAATTGGGAATTTAATTTTTAAAATTGGGAATTTAATTTTTAAAATTGGGAATTTAATTTCTAAAATTGGGAATTTAATTTTTAAAATTGGGAATTTAATTTTTAAAATTGGGAATTTAATTTTTAAAATTGGGAATTTAATTTCTAAAATTGGGAATTTAATTTTTAAAATTGGGAATTTAATTTTTAAAATCGGGAATTTAATTTTTAAAATTGGGAATTTAATTTTTAAAATTGGGAATTTAATTTTTAAAATTGGGAATTTAATTTTTAAAATTGGGAATGTCCTCTATCCATTGGTATTCTTTCTATTTGGCTTACACTATTCAATTGATAAAACTTTTTTAAAAGTATTTCAAGCTTTTTAGTATGTAGATCAATGTCGGGTTTAAATGGGTAAATGTAGGGTTATAGTAGATCAATGTTGGGTTCAAATGCGTAAATGTAACGCTTGTATGGGTCAGTATAGTTGTATGAGTCGATAGTGTTCTATTGGGTCAATGTAGTTTTCTAATGGGTAGTAATTAGAGATCGGACCGATACGATATGTATATTGAGGGAGAATATCGGTTATCGATACCGATATTATCGATCGAAAAAATTTTAAGTTTTTCGATATTTTTCGATATTATCGAATGAAAAATTTTCGATATTTTTTCATAATCGCTATTTTCCCCCCGAAACCCGTACCCGAAGATTTTTTGTACCCGCGGCAACACTGATACCGTTAATCTTCGATGAAATATTAATGGGCATTTGTTTAGACATCTCTAATATGTATATTGATAATTTGGAAATTTTTATTTTAAATATGAGAATATGTAATTTAATTTTTTATTGATAAAAATTGTTTAATTTTTCAAAATATTAATTCATTTATTCGTCACATCATTCAACTTTCTCATTAATAAATTTAATTATTTGGCACAGCACATCTTCTGTCCATCCCCACCAGTTTTTTCACAAGTAGAGCAACAACATTTGGAACATTTACAATTTATGCAGTCCTCTATTTGATAAATTAATTTTCAAAAAAATTAAAACTTTTTCAAGACCATTATAAAAATCAGCGCCACTTCTGTCTACAGCAATCTTTATATATTCTGTCTACAGCAATCTTTAAAAAAATAGTTTTTTTAATTTAGAAGTTAATAAACTAAACTGCATTGACAGACCATTTTTGTTTTTTGGTTAAAATAATTTAATTTTAATCTTAAAAGTTAATTAATATTAGTAAAATCGGGGCTCTTATAAAAATAATGTTAAGTAGAAGTACAGAAAAGCTCAATTTATAAGTACACAATAGGAAAGATTTTTTAAATATAAGTAAGCTAAAAAATAAAATTTAAATTTTTATTCAAGAATTTATCTCATATTGCTCTTTCTAATGAGTTTTTTAGTTCCCCAAATGAAAATTTTGAGATTTTTAAGGGTAAATTTAAACCCCAATTAAATTTTTTGAGAAAAGTGTTGGACGTATTATTTTGTTGAGTTTTTATGAAAATATTTTTTAATAAAATCGACAAATTAATTTAGAATTACACCCCTTTTATACTAATTTATTGTTAAAAAATTATATTATTTTGTTTTCACCTTGAACACAAAAAAGAAAGATTATTTATTTTGAATCACGTCATAATTACATTAAAAAATGTACTATGGTAACAAATAATATTTTAATAATAAATTTTTGCGCAACTACTTTAAGGCAAAGATTAATTAAAAACAATTAAATATGTAAAAATAAATAAATTTTTATAATTTATATTCCATTTTTGGTCATGTATTTTTTGTAAAAATAATATCTGTACACATTAATAATAAATTATAAGTAGAAATAATAAATGACGTGATGGAAAATAAATAATTTTTATTTTTAGCTGATAATCACAAGTTTAAAATAAAAATAACGTTTTAATGAATATTTTAGAATAAATTGATATATTTTTGTCAGAAAATGAAATTAAATAAGTTGACCCATAATTATTTAGTTTATTGGCCCGTTTAAAATAGAGAGGCACAATGTCGAGGCCTTACTTTTAATTTTTAAAAATGCAGATTTGTGGATTTTTGTGGTCTTATGAGGATTATGAGAATTTTTTATGTTTTCTTGTAGTTTTTACTATAAAATTTTATTAATGGGTTGAGCCAAAAAGAATGAGCCCTTTACGGATAATGTAAATAATTCACTATAACAAAAAATTAAAAAAACAATCAAGAAACAATGTATTGCCCATCATTATCTATTACTTCTTGCCATTTTCTGGGCAGCTTTTGAATTACTTTTTGATAAAAAGTTGTAGCTGATTTTTTATTTTTCTGCTAAAACCTTCCAAAATCCTCAAAGTTTTTGCATGCGCGCTGAAAACGGAAGAAACCTGTCTTCTGGCCTTCCAAAATCCTCAAAATTTTAAAAACAACAACTTAACTCAAAATGTAACAACTATAAATTTATTTTATTGGGCAAAAATTATCTAGAGTTCTTTGAATTTTAAATATCTAATATAATAACCCGTCAACTTGAATAAAAAACAACAAAAATTTTCAATAATTTCTGTTAATAACTTCTTTCATTAAAATCCCCATATGTTTAATATTCCTTTCTTTAATTATCCTTTCAATCTCATTTTCAATTTGTTCATTTGTCCAAATAAAAGTATTTTTATATGGCCATCTTTTAATGGCAACCATTGGATTTGAACAATTTTCTCTTTGATTTTGAATTTTTTGAGAAGAAAATGGAGAATTCCAACCAGCAAAGGTTTGTCGATTCAAACGACTTGAAAAAATTTTAAGGAAAAATTTTAGGAGGGGAAATTAATTTAGGAATTTACCGACTCTGCCATCCATGAATTAAAAAATCCCTTGATGACCAACAATTTCCAGTTAACCAGCCATCTAATTATATTAATTAATTATTCGAATTCGTAAATATGCTTTATATGCTTATATTATACATATATGAGCTTTAGGAGGTTATTGCTAGGTAACTTAGGAGGTTATTGCTAGGCTCCGTGATAATTTTTTCACAAGAATACTTCTGAAAGTTACAGCTACAAGCTGACTGAACAGATAGTATACTTTAGCCGCCTCACATTTATTCAATGGGCCTCTAGTAAAGACTAACGTAAATTTTTTAATGTAAAGTATTTTTAAGGCATATATTAGGATATAAAGACAACTTATTTCTAAACTTTAAAATCTAGTATATTCATAAATACTTTAACAAATATCACAATCAGAGTTGTTTCGGATTTTCATTTCCTGATATTTTTTTTCAAGATTATTTTATTTTGAAACAGCTCTGAACCGATTTGAAATTTATTATCACTTAAATTCTAACCTCTTGCCCAATAATGCCTAAAATCAGTCAATAGAAGCACCTTTCCTGTACTATTTAATTTTGTTTCAGAAATTGAATTAGTAAATACATTTCTAGCTCCAAGTATATATTTGGCGCATAAAGTAAAGGGTAAAAGAGAATCAAAATCGAGAGAAACATTCCAGAGATGTGAACAAACCCGTCTTTTTTGAGAACAATTTTCATTAGAATTATCACAAAATAAATCGAGAAATACTGACTTAAATAATATTTTTTAATTAATTTAAGCAATTAAAATTAAGGTAAATTTGATAAAATGTTTAAATATGAAAGAGAATAATTTTAATGAAATTTCAAAATCATTTTGAAATATCCTTTAATTATTTTGAGAATACCATATTCCCTGAAATAAATCCCCACAATGAAATAGAGCCTCAACTGAAAGCGTAATTGAAAAATAGTTCGTGAACTTTTATGGAAATTTTATGCTAACTTTAGCTTGATTTTTCCACTAATCATAAAGTGGAAAAATCCCATTATCCTTTATTCAACCCTTTGCTCTATATATAAAAAAATCCCCACGAATTAAAAAATCCCTTGATGACCAACAATCCCCGTCCCTAATATCGGACTCTAATTAAATAAAGCAAGTGTCTGTATTAGGCTCATAATGCCTCGGGTATCCGTGGCTAAATATAGATTTCCTTCTCCGGGGAATAGAATTCCCCGGAACGTTGGAGATCTCCCCTGAGCTTCCCTCGTTCTCCCTCTGTGCAGTTCTCTGTAAGTTGATCCCCGTCCCTAATATCGAACTCTAATTAAATAAAGCAAGTTTTACTGTAAGTAAATTTGAATAAACTCTAAGTAAGGAATCTCTTTTATTTAATAATTCTTTCTGAAAAAAATATAAATTAATAAACATACATGTATTGCCCCATTATCTGTTCCATGAAAACTATTAGGCACTTTAAAATAATAATCAGCCCAATAATAAAGGAATTCTCTAGTAAATTTTGTATTTTTTAAAATATAGCTTCCAGCCATAATTTCCCCATTAAATATCCTTTCATAAAAAATAAAATCAAAATCTTTTTTTCCTTCCAAAAATTCTTTTAGTGAACGATTTGGGTTAATAACACCAATATCTGCATCCATAAAAAGGCAAATTTAATATCTGCTGAATGAGAAGAAAGAAAATTGGCAAGAATGCAATGACGTTGGAAATAAAACTAAAAAATTTTTTTGTAATTATACATATAGATCGTATTTCCTTTTTAGAATAAGCGGCCATTCTATTTTTAACAAGTCCGTAAACTAGGGTTTATGGTTTAGGGGACTATAATAGTAGAAGAAATACCTTTTGGAGAATAAGAAAATATTTAGTGCCAGTTTCGCCTTACGCCGAATTTCGTATTTTTGGTTTGTTTTTCGTCCTACGTTTCGTCACACCCCTGTTACTTAGCTACAAAACACGTTACTTAGCTACAAACTTTTTCCAGGAATCAAAGAAATATTTTAAGAACACCTTAACTAATTTAAAATTATATATTTATTTTTTAGAGTTCGACAACGTGATTTGACTGGGTTTCTGGGCACAGTAGCCTGTAAAGACGGGTATTTTGATAAAATCCGGGGTTTCCCTGAAACTCCGGCCTGGCCAGTTTAAAGGCTTGGCAATTTGAAAATGACGAATTCGAAAATTTATTTACTTACATCTTTTTGTTTACAATTATTAATCTCCTTTCCCATCTCAGAAGTATTAATAACTTCGAGAGGATATTCATTTAATTGACAATAACATCTTAATGTGCTTTGTGCAAGGTTGTAATTTGACAAAATTTGGGCATTATTGACAATAACAATTACCCAAATTTTTCCGAGATGATCTGAAATTTTAAAATATGTACATGGTGAACAAAAAGTAACCGGATACATTATTTATGCCATAACCTTATTGAACTTAAAGCTAAAATAATATAAAAATAAGGAACAAATATAATCAAAAATTTTCCAAGTGCCCACTGACTGATATGTAAATCACTGATATCGCCAAACCGCTCCGAGAGATATGGCTTTTTGGTCACTTTTTAACTGAACCGACCAGAAGTCCGGGCATTTTTTGACCTAATCCGAGAGCCGATTCGAAGAAGACTCTTTTCTCAACCCGATTTCTCCCGTTCCCGAACAATATTTCCCTCACTTTGTTTGTGTGCAACTTTAATTTTCCTATAGACAGTTTTAGTATAATAATTTCCATATAAATTAACAACATATCCAACAGTTGATTCTTCATAATAAATTAATAGAATAATAAAAAGAGAAGAAAAAATGAATAAGATAAATAATTTTGGTATTCTTTTAATTAAAAGTGGAGGTCTACTAATTAAATAAAATAAGAACATAAAATATAATTTTGATTAATTATTTTATTTTTTTAATTAAATAAAATATTCTCCTTCAGTTTCTCGTTCAGCATCTCAAAAATAAAAATTATTTAAAAAATGAAGGAATTATCAATTAAAGCAGTATTTATTTATTATCTAGAAAGTACATATGTATAAAATAAAAGAAAAAATATTAGAGTTGGAAATAAAAACGCCTGTTCCATAGATAGCCTTAGGAATTAAATTGATTTATAATTGTTGGGATAATTTGTAATAAACATAAATGATTATTATTGTTACAATTAAACCTTGGGAAAATAAAAACTAAAAAAAATAAAAAGATAAAAAAAATTTCTGATATTTATTTTTCTAAAAATCCAATTTTTGTAAAGTATATACATATATGTAAACTTAACTTTTGCACCGAAGAAAATGGAAGCAGTTTGAGAAACTGGTGTATATTTTAATAAGTACTGGGGGTTATTTTTAAGACTATAGCTTATTAGAAAGAGCACTTTTCACTTAATAATAATAATCCATGTTTTTTCTCGAGATATACTGTTTTAAAGAAATTTTCAGTCAGTGTATATAAACTTTTGCACCACAGTGTATTGACAAAAAATATAAAAAAAGAAAATTGATTGAGAAAATTTTAGTTAGAGCTTTTATTGTGGCAAGTAAAATTGAAAGTTGGAAAAAAGAGTAGAGTAAATGGTTGAGGGAATAAATTTTGTTTGCTAACTTCACTTAGTGAAAAAATTGATTTTTATTTGAGAAAATAATTTGAAAAAATAATTTAAAATTAAATTTTAAATTACTTTTTTAAATTTAGAAAATGTCAGAATTTTAAAAGAGAAAAGGATAAGGTAAAATAAAATTTTTATAATTTTAAGTAGAATAAATTATAACTGTCGTTACCTAGAAGAGAGTGGGCCCTGTCCCTTTAGATACACAACAATCTACTTCACAATTCATAAGATTTATTTAACGAATTAAATATATAAATAAAGTTTGAAATCAACATAGGTGGAAAGAGGAAAAAGCTAGCTGCAATCATAAAACTATTCGAATGATCGGAAAAGCTTAGTGGGTATAGCATTAAATAAGTGGGTGTGTACATTGGCTATTTAATTGTAAAGGGGTGAATGGGAAAATGAATAATGTGTTTATAAATAATTGATTGGAAATTAAATAAATAATTAGGGACTAATAAATTGAATATATCTTACACCTCCCCTTCCCATGAAAATGGTCCCCCATTTTTGGATTCAAGCACGTGATTGTTGTTTATCTTTTCTTTTCTGATGATTGCTTTATGACGATTTCTTTCGATGATTTCTTTTTGTGAGCTAACTGATCAGTCTTCGACTGTCAGGCTCTTTTAAAAATTTTGTTGAATTAATGAAGATTGCTTTTTTTTATCTTTTGATGATTACTTTTTGAAGTTTTACTTTCTGATGATAACTTTTTGATGAGGCTTTATGACGATGCTGCCGTGCTTGAAAGGTCTTTGGAAAAGGTATTGCCCGGGGAGAGGTATAATATATATTTTGATTAAGAGATGATACATATGAACAATTGTATCAATATGGAAAAAATTAATTTTGAAAAAAAATGCAAATTAAATGTAAAAATAAAGTCAATGTAAAAGTATGCAAAAAAATACTAACAATATGCCAAAAAAAGGTGTAAAAAATTGTTTAAATTGTTTAGAGAAAATGATATATTTGAATAATTTGAGACAATGTATTTAGGTTCACGTGATATAAAATTTGTCTAAAATCAATCGAGATATATTTAATGAGTGTAAAATAAATATGGAAATGTTTGAAAATTATGTCATGAAAAAAATGTGTATAAGTTGCAACAATAATTGTGGTGTATCAAAATTACTTAATTTAAAACAATTTTTGGAAAAGAGAAAAACGTATTAAAACAGTGTAAGTTAAATACATACGAGGTAAATATGTCTTTGGGCATTTAAAAAAGGTAAACATGAAGGAGTAGTTTTAACTGAAAACAACTAATTAAATGGTCAAAAAAAACTAAAAATTACAGAATTATAAAGTAAAATTTCAGAACGTTCAAAAACAAATTTAAATTACAGGATTAACGTAATAAATAGAATACATAACAAAATATATAAAAATTTCATTTTAAATAAATTTTACTTCAACTGATCCATTTTAATTGTTTTGAGTTGCAGGATTGCTGGCACTAGTGCTGTTCATCATTCTTAATTCCATCTTCCACTTCTTGTCCACGTGTTGCGTTGTCTTGATTTTGATGCATTGTTGTTGTCCGGGCAGTCGCGTATTATGTGTCCAGGTTGTCGGCATCTGTGGCACAGTCGAATCGGTCCACCACCTCGTTGTTGTCTTGTTGCTGGCCTCCATTGGTTAGCAAATTGCGATGTTGATGGTTGTTGTTGTTGTATGTTGTCCTCATCCTTCCATTCATCATAAAAATTTGCTGCTTTGACACTTCCATTCTTTGTTGTCAAAATGTTGTTGTTGTATTCTGCGTTGTTGTCCACCATTGCTTCAATGTAGTCGGGAGTAACAACTGTTGTCTTGTTGAGAGCACTTCGCAGAAATCGCCTCCAAATTCCACCAGCAGTCCACAACATCTTCATGTCTCCAACCACCACTAAACCATACCTGCCACGGCTGAGAGCAACGTTGACGCGTCGTTCGTCGTTCCAAAACGCATTGCTGCCGTCCAGGGTCGTGAGACCAGCTTTAGTCGTCACTACAACGGCCAAATCTGACTCGTGCCCCTGGCACGCATCTGCTGTGTTCACGATCACGTCCTCCAGTTCCAGATTTGCCACGGCCATTCCAAGTTCTTTCGCCTGTCCTGCGTAAAAGCAAATTATTCTAATACTACCTGTAAATCGTGGTCGCACATTGCCAATGAAGTCCATCACAGTTCTCGTCATTTCAGGGTTTGTTGCTGAGAACGACGTCGGATCTTGAATCATTGGGTCTGTTTGGTGGATGAGCACGAGCGGAGAGTTCTTGTGTGGCAATTTGATTGGTGTCTGAGTTGTTAATCGGTCCATTTCTGCCAATGTTCTGCCTGTTGTCAGTCGTTCACCATGAGCTGCATACGCACCTGCCTGAATACATTCTGTAAGTGCTGGGTGTGATCTGTAGTTTGTTTCCAACGTTGTTTTGTCGACACCTGGTGACATATCTAAATTCCAAATTATTGTATCAAGGCCGAGGCCATTCCTGACAGCCTCAGGGAACTCTTCCAAATGCACGGAGAGTTGACGACGATCGCCTGCTATTAATAATTTAGTAAGTTTAGGAAAATTAGTTAAAGCAGATAATAATTGACTGAACGGAGCCTGTCCTCCTTCGTCACAAACTACCATAGTCGTGTCCTCAAAAATTCCACCAATTTGTTCAGCCAATGCCAACGTGCAAAAGATTAGTCGTCGTTTTTCTTTTGAGAGGAGCAATTGAGCCACCTTTCCTTCATTCGCAGTACGAGGTGAAACCTCGCATGCTTTCACATACCGATTGACCACATTTTTCTGTTGATCGTCCAGGGTTTCAAACAATTGTGGGGCACTAATTGCAGAAGCCAAAAGATGATCGCCAATTCTTTCCAATTCCTGTGCATATTTTTGTTTACCGGAACCTGAAAAAAGAGCAAGCATTTCTTCCCTCCAACCTGTCCTTTCCATGGCACGTGCCATTTCTTCAACTGCTTTGGCCACAGCCACATTGAGAGGAGCAATAACCAAAGCACGAGCCTCCGGATTTTCACGCAAATATGCTGCAATTATGTCCGCGGACGTCTTTGTTTTTCCGGTTCCGGGTGGAGCCTGCATAAAGACGACACGTGGTTGGGCATCCAGCATGAGTTGAGCAGTTCGGCGCTGGTCGCCAACTAAATTATTAAGAACAGGATTGTGAGCTACGAGTAGCTCTTCCCACGAACCTTCTGGCGCAGATTGCTCTGCCCGTTGTGCTAACAAAATGTTCATAATTTTACCTAAACCTGACCTGCCTCGAGCCTGATCAGTGAACTCACCCATCGCAAATTTTCTGGCACGTTGCAATAGTGTTCGTTGAGATTGTAGAGGCTCCAATTCGGTCAGTGACCCGCTCATAATCCTTTCCCAGTCCTCCCAAGCGTCATAATTACGAGCCTCTTGGAAGGCCAGAAAAAGATAAGAGACAAGCACAAAACCTACTTCACCTTCTTGTCGTTCAGTGTTGATTATATAGCCAGTTCCACAGTGTTTAGTTCCAGGTGCTGCTAATTTGATGTGAATTGGTTGGTCTTCGCGCCATAGTTTAGTCATGTCCACCAAATCTTCTTTCTTCTCAACAAGATGTTGTATTCTTACATTTGCTGTGCCAACCGGGCAAGGACCTGGAAGCACTTGCAGTTCAGTAATGATGGTAAAGCGTTGTATTTCAGTTTCCATTCGGTCTGCACATGCTGTAATTGCCGCGGCTATTACCAGTTCAGTCTGTTCCAGATCGTCCCATGAATTGCTAGACCTAGGAGGAAAATTATAATTCATATTTTCATTTAAAATCCCAGTCGCTACCAACGGTTGGTGTGCCTTTCTCTCCGTAAGAGAGCCAAAAGGGCACTCCAAAGGTAATACCCACTGAGGGCTCACCTTCCACTCATTAGGTCTTGTCAAGCTGACAGCGTGCAATTGCACTACCTGTCCGACCCTGAAAGAATTTTTATTGTTTAATTGGCATTGAGGTAATTTTTGAGTGCACCTCATGCCATAAGCAATTACCGATATACTTTTAACTTGATTTTCCCTACCTTTATTGTTCCGTCTGTTCACTTCCAAAATTAAACCTGTGGCCCTGCCGACGTGCATTGGATAAGTTACAATAATTTCAGTTGCCACTGCCTGAGCATTTATAAATCCAACATTAATCCATGGCCTTAATTTCTTGTTGTTTGTTTCATTTTCCATAGCCAGTTCTTCATAACCGGGCCTCCATGAGAATTTGGTCACCCGTATTTCATCTCCAACGGTCGGTTGATGGTCACCTGGAAATAAATCATTTGGTAAGCTAATAAAAACAGGCCAGTTCTGTCGTTTAGTCGGTTTCTTTGTTGCAATTGCTTGTAGTTGTTGTATTTGAATAACAATGTAAATTAATCCTTCACTTGTTGTCTGAAAATTTTTAGCTTCTCTCATCTCTTTATCCACTTCTAATTTATTAAAGCAATTTTCTTGCCAATTCTCAAACTCTTCCACTTCATTCTCCTCAATCGAGACATTTTCTTCTTCCTCTCCTTCACTCTCATTCAGGATATTCACCACGAATGGCGTTTTTTCACTCACTTCCATTTCAACCTCTTCACCTACACCTTCCTCACTCCCCTTTTCATTCAAGACTTCCGCCACGAATGGCGTTTTTTCAATCACATCCACCCTATCCTCCAACAATTTCAACGGGTCATCATCGACCTGCATCGCAAAAGCCTCGAGCTCTTCATTAGCTCTTTGGCCAACATCATTCACTTGATAATTATTTAAATTTTCAGACATTAAGAAATAATTTTCTAAAAAAAGATAAAACTTAGAGGTTAAAAAAAAATTATTTTATAGAAAACAATATTTATTTTTTAAAAAAAATTGGAAAAAATTGTGAATGGATAAGGAGGATGCTGCCTTCATTTTTTGTTGTAGAGGAGGAGCGATTTATGTGAGAGAAACAACTAAGAAGAGAGCAACAAATAGAGCGAAGTAATGGGCACTTGCAAAGAAATATTGGCTTTGGCCAATGTCTATCTATCGCTTTATTGTACGGCTAGTTTGGCTTGGCTTTTCACAGGGCAGAGAGAGATTTTATCGTTGAATCGGCAATGTTGGTAAAAAAATGTGTACTTTGTTTATGGGAGAAGTTTAAAGAAAGGAAAGAAATTTTATGTAAATAAGATGTTTATAAAATGTTGTTTTTATGAGAAAAGAGTAAATGGAAATTTTTTTTAAATAAACTAAGTAGGAAGAGGGTAAGAAAATTTTAAATAAATTCGAGGGAAAATATCTTTAAAAAAATTTTAGGTGATTTAAGTTTTAATTATTTGAGTCTAATTATAATGATAATGGAGCTAAAGATGGTGAGATAAAAATTAAGTTGCTGTGTGCCAACAATTTTTATTATTTTTTGTCTAAAAATTTTTTTTTCAGGATCTGCTCCACTAGTGGAGTTAATTCATTTACTTTACTTTCTTTTTATTTCTTTTGCTAAATCTGCTTGGTATTTACTCTTTTGGCTATTATTTGTTCACTCTTCTACGTAGTTTTTTTGAGTACGTTATTCGATATTATTTTTAAATTTTATTTAGAATTGAAAATTACTAAGGAGTTTGGGTATATTGTTAAATTAGATGTGTTTTTATTGGAAATTTTATATGGGAGAGTTTTATTTGCAAAAGAGTATCTAAAGAAACTAAGATTTTGATAAATTTTTAGATAAATGGCGCGTCCTATGAATGGTATAAAATTTCTTTAATGCTTGAACTTTAAAATTCGGCTGGTCATTTTGTAAAGGGAATCGAGTTCTATAAGTTGCCACAGACCGCATTAGATTAATTTTCTGTTTGTAACTTTTATTAATAAATTTATGTACCCAATTCTCCCAAAAAATTTTAGCAACTTTTATTTTAGTGAGAATTTTATTTCTTTTGGAATTTTATTATAAATTTGGTGAGTTAATGTATTTTATTATTAATTTATACGTTTTATTTTTCTTGAGTGCTTTAGTTACATTGCTGGCTCATTTTTAATTGTTTCTAGATTTTATCCACTAATGGATTTCTTTCATTCTATATACCTTCCCGGTCTTCGAATTTTATTTCGGTCTCTTAAATTCCTGCCTATGTTTGGTGTTTCCTCATTTCTAACTTTATCTAATAGTTCTTCCCCTACGATTGTTACCTCTGGTTCTTTGTCTAGACTCACATTTCTTTCTATTCTTCTGTGTGAGTGGCCTGGCATATCCTCAATTTCTTCTGCATTTGCTTCTTCTAGAGCCTCTCTCTCGTCCTCAGGAATATTTGGGGTTGTACTCGCTGGTCCAGGAAGCATAAAACATTTCTTTAATTGATTAATGTGAACTCTTTTAGGATTGGTTTGAGGACTTGTACACGAGACAATAGTTGCGTGATTTTCTTCAATTCCTATGACTCTAAATATCCCCTTCCAGGGTAAATGAAATTTCTTGGATGAGCCTAATTTACCTGCATAATTTCTTAATAATACTTTATCCCCTACAGCTATAATTGGCTCACGTACAAAACGGTCATATTGTGTTTTCATCTTTAATTGGGACTTCTCATTTTCTTCCGCGGCACATGCCCAGGCCTTACGTAGTGAGGTTACTAAAGTTTGTTTAAATTCCATGCCATCAGTTAGAGCTACAGGGTCTTTTGCCTTTGGGTCTAAAATTTGGTCCACACAAAATATTGGGTCCCTACCGAACATCAGAAAGAAAGGGGTCTCTTTGGTCGAGTCGTGCGTTGAGGTGTTATAGCAAAAATTGGCCATTTCTATATATTCATCAAAATCGGGCATATCTTTTGTAATATATTTAGCTAAAATGTTATGAAACGTCCTAAAGGTCCTTTCAGTGATCGCATTACCCTGCGACCAATGCGGAGTCGCATACTTTTGATTTATATATAACAGGGCGCAGAGCTCTCGAAAGAACTCACTGGTGAATGATGTAGCCTGATCTGTTACAAGTTCAGTGCATCCACCAAATTTCAAATAACAGTTAGTCAAAAATGCCCTGGCAATTGTTCTTGCCTTTGCATCGGGGAGAGGAACCGATATAACATATTTAGTAAACCAACAGACTATGTTTAATAAATATTTATTTCCTCTAATTGTCAACGGGAATGGTCCGGCTAAGTCTAAACCAATTTTAGCAAATAGCGTATTTACGGGTACCGATTTCATTTCGGCTCTATAAGCTGGAGATGGGTTGTGCCTGAGTTGACAAGTTATACAAAGCTTAACCCATGACATTATGTCCCGTCTCATCATAGGCCAAAAATATTTTCCACTACATTTCTTTAGGGTTTTATTGACGTTCATGTGTCCCCCTCCTAAAGGTGAATTATGAAATGATTCGAAAATCAAACTTCGGAGTGAAATAGGGACAAAAATTCGCGGTTTCGAGTTTTGAGGTTTAAAATATAAAATACCTGAATTTATGCATAGATTGATTGCAAGTGCTGTCATTTGGTCTCTGTCGTTTTCATCAAAACCTTCTGGAAATTCTCCATTTTCTATGAAGTTAATTAGTGCTGCTATTTCTGGGTCTTCTTTTTGTTCGTGTATTAAGTCTACTTTGTATGAATCACCTTCAGCATGTCTAAGAGTGAGAGTATTTACAAATGGATCTAATACTACTCTTGACTCCATTGTTATGGCTAGACATACAGGAAACTCAACAATGTCCTCCATTTCGGGCAGATTTTGTATTTCTTTTAAAGGTATATCCTCAGCGTCTCTAGATAAAGCATCAGCTAGTGTATTTTGTTTACCTGAAATATGAACTAATTTTATTTGGTAATTTTGAAGCTCAATTAGCCAACGTGCTAAGTGTGGATGAGTTTCGGACTTTTTGAGTAAATAAGCTAAGGGTTTATGATCGGTATGTAATTCTATTTCACTCATAAATATGAAGGGTTTAAATTCTCTGAGGGCATATATTATTGCGCACAGTTCGACCTGAACCGGCGGCCATCGACGTTCTGGTGAAGACAATGTTCTACTACAGTATGAAATGGCGGAATAGGTACCAGTTTCTTCATTCTTTTGCATTAATACTCCGCCTAGACCAACTAGAGAGGCATCAGTGAATATATGAAACGGTTTAGTATAGTCTGGAAATATTAAATTAGGAGATTTAGTTAAAAGATCTTTAATCTTTTCATAAGCTTCTTCTTGTTCTTTATTCCAAGTAAACAGGATATCTCGCCTCGAGAGGCGTAACAACGGTTCAACTATTGTTGAAAAATTCGGAATATGCCTTCTATAAAATCCTATTTTACCTAAGACTCTTTTGACTTCTTTGACTGTTTTTGGCGCTGGCATATCTTTTAAAATTTCTATTCTACTTAGGCTTGGTTTATACCCTTCAGCAGTTAAAGTAAATCCTAGAAAATTCATCTTTTTAGAAGCAAACGAACATTTCTTGGGACTTAATTTTAGATTGAACATTCTGAACCTGTCAAATATTTTCCTTAATGCTCTAAGGTGGTCCTCAAAATTCCCTCCTTTGTATATACTAGGACGTCATCGACATAGGAAAGTGCGCATTCTTCAAGTCCGCACAGTACTACTGCCATGGCTCTTGAGAACGCTGCTGTTGCGTTTTTAAGTCCAAACGGCATATATTTCATTTGGTAAACGTTATCTTCGGTGATAACTCCACATTTCCAAGAAGTTTCTTCACTTAATTTAATTTGCATGTACCCCGAGGCTAAATCAATACTACTATAGTAATTACAATTTCCTATTTTCTCCATTATGGCATCTAATCTGGGTAAGGGATATCTGTCAGGAACCATTACTTCATTTAATTTTCTAAAATCTAAGCATGGTCTGATACCTCCATCCTTCTTTTGTACGACTACGAATGGGGTTACCCAGGGAGTATTCGATTCAATCATGACTCCCGCCTTAAGTAATTGATCAATATGTTGTTTGAGTTCATCCCTATATTTATATGGCATTTTCCTGGGCGCTGAAAAGACCGGTTCATCTGTTGTAGTATAGAAGTGGTGTTCACCTCCGGTAAATGAGCCTAAATCGTATTGACTTTTAGAAAAAATATCTGAAAATTCATCAATTAACGCTTCAAGGGATTTACGTTCTTGATCATTGGTATCGCTTCTCGAAAGGTCTACCTTATACGTTGGGTCAATATTAATATTTTTACTGTTTTTGAGACTTAAAATATTTTCATTATTTTGTTCACAGAGGATTCCATCTTCCTCTTCTATTTCATTCATGTATGCCAAGTGCATTCCTTTAAAGAAATTTTTAGGTTCATTTGTAGGATTAATAATTGCTAACAGGATTTTCTCCACTAATGGAGTTGCTATACTTGGTACAATTCCCAAATTATTTTTAATTAGATTCACATCAGGCGAGTCTACTACAACATCTCTATTTAATTTCTCTATTGATTCTACATGGGCTTGTATTATTGCTTGACTAGAGGGCGGCACTGTAAAATCCTCTGCCGCAGCCGCTCTGAGTCCACAAAGTAATTTGCGACGCTTGAGTCCTAATTCAGTCCAATTTTCGCCAATATAGAGTTTTTGGTTTTGAAAATCAAAATTGAGCGGTGGCAATTTCTTAAATACGTCGCAGCCTATAATGAGCTGGTACTCCTGATTTTTACTAAATTTGGAGTTTTCAACAAAGTTAATCGTTATTGGTACATTTTGGCTTGCTAATTCCAGTTCAGCGTCCGCTTTACCGCTAAAGGCAATTATGTGTCCGCTTGCACTAACTGCACTTTCGTTTGTAAATATTAGATTGCACCCTAAATTATTAGCTACAGACATCGGGGCTACCGTTACACTTGACCCTGTGTCAACCAAACACCTTATGGGTAAGGAATTAATTTTGGCTATTATTGTCGAGTTATTAGACGAAATTGAATATACATAGGGTAAATTATCTATTGCATTGACTCTTGGTTCTGTCGGACCCTTGACCCTAGTGGATTTTCTAAATTTGTCTGTCAATTTCTTTTTCAAAGAGTGCCTTATGTTAAACCCGATTTCAGAAATTGGTCTTATTGGGGTATATTCCGGTTGTTCATTTTCATTTGAATTTCCTGGTTCATTAGACGTGTCTACCCTTATTTCACTCATGGGTATTTCATTATTTTCTTTTAAAGCTATTTGTTTCCTTTTGGCTCGTCTTATTGCTCCCGCTTCCTTATAATCGCCCTTGATTAAGAAATAAATTCTAAGAATAATATCTGCGGTACTTATAAGTACCAGGACTGAAACAATTTTCCACCAGATGTCTTCCCAATCCCCAAAAATCCAAGTTTTTAAATCTTTACCTGTTTGTTTCCATTCGTCCGCTGGTGTCACAGACATGATTAGATCTTCTTTGTGAATTTGAAAAGACACACTTGAGAATTTAAGTACGTTGCTCAAGTAAGAATGAGTTAAGAAGTCGGTTACGTTGTTTAATACTAATTGATGAAAAGAGATTGGATTTATGCCATGAATAACCGGGGGGTCAAATGCCATATTTTTATAATAATTCACATTAATTTCTGAGATTGTGCCTGTAATTTGGTCAACTTCAAATATTTCATTATCTATATTAATTATTTGTTTCCTAAAGGCGTTACAAGGAGCCTTCCGAGATGAGGGGCTAATTATCATATTTTCAGGATTTACAAAGGCAATTTTCTCTTCCCCTCCAATATCGATTTTAATTGGTATGAATTCAAAGCATTCCTTTTTTACAGGATTTAATTCCTCGAGAGGAATAAACACGTATTGGCTTGGTTCTAAAGCAACACATGGCCATACTTTTATTACTCCTGGGCCAACTTTCCTTGCGGTTAAATAAGGGTTGTTAAACATAACCCTAGAAAAGGTAGTAGGGTCAGATGCGGAGGCAGCAAGTGCCCATCGTCGATTCTGTTCGACGTACTCGCACATTGAATGCATTGCATGAGTAAATGAAAATGACAAAGTAGTAGATATATTCCAGCTTAGGTAAGAAAGCTCAGCGGCTAACTGGGATGAAGTAATTAAACCTTCGATTGCCCTTCTTACTCTTCTCGGCTTATTTTCTTTGAATCTATTAGTTCCAATTGCATACCCTTGGGGTGTGATAGTTAAGTTCCAATTGCAACTTTTGATTGTTTTAGCATTATGTAAAATTTCTAGCAGGAGTGGGGCCTTGTCAGCTATCCAATGGGAGCCCATCATTATTCCTTTCCACGGACCCATGGGTTTATATTCACAATCTGTATCATTACTCGGTTTCCATATTAATATTGTTTTATCTGGCATTATACATTGCCCATTTAAATAGGAACAGCCCTTAATATCGCCCAAGGGAGATGAAATAAATTTTTCTCCAAATTTCGAAAATATTTTAGTCGGTACCAAGTAACAATTTTCACTGGCTACTGTTTTCCAGTTCCACGAGCCTAGCAACCAGGTCCTAGGCGAATTGTCTATTTTTACATTAGTATGCCACAGGCCATTTTCTTCAATTAGAGTTCCTATTTTACACTTCTTGCGATATATCATTTGACGGCATTCTTCTGCTGTTATTTCTAGGGGTTCTGAGTCTAATTGCTCCCTTATATTAACATTCGTTATAGATGTATATTTTCTTAGTGATTTTCGAATTTTCCTACAGGCCCAGGCCGTGGTTTCTTGTTCAAAATTATTCGGTGCAAATAGCCAAAGGGTTTTCATGACTGGGGGTTCTAAGTAATCTAGTGATACCCTTGGGCATTCTTGTAGTGTGGGAACTGCCCATAAAACTCCATTTTTAATATTTTGGCAAATCATTGGATGTTTAGGTATATAAGAGCTATTTTCAGAAAAGACTGGCAAGATAATCATTGCCAGCATGCATATATTTAATAAAAATTAGAAAGTTTTGGACCAATTCCTTCCCAATTTGTAGTTTTTAATGTTTTATTTTCAACCTTATTTACCTGGATATTTTCAATTTTAGGTTTATCTTTATTTTCAATTTCAGTTTTTTCAAGTTTTTCACATTTGCTTATAGAATTAATAGCTTCAGAGTCTTTGCAGGATTTGCTACCCGAGGGCAGTATCTTCATTGATGCAAATGCTCGCAAAAGTTCGTTTGCATCTACGGTTATTGTAGAAGACGGATAGCTTAGGTTACTTGGACCGGGAAACTGGGGATTTTCCTGAATGGAGTTAACATTTTGCCTCCAGTTTTGATTGAAACGTTTCTTCCTTTCAAAGCAATTAAAAGCAAAGTGACCAGTTCTCTTACAGAAGTTACATACAGGACGACTATTCCATTTACGTTCATTATTTGGATTATTGTTCCAACCCCTGAATCTTTTCTGACCCTCGTTTTGCCTTGGGTTATACATACTTCTTTTAGGATAATTATTCCTTTGTTGGTTCGCGCGTTGATCCTGAAATGGCCTTTTATTCTGAGCTATAAATTGATTACTTGAAGAAGGCATTTGCGGGTTTCGATCAATTGCCTGTATGAGCTGGGGAAATAACCCTGGAGCTTGCCCTTTATGTGTCTTTAATAATAATTCTAATTCTTCAGCCTGAGTTCTTACGAGTTCTAGGTCTTTTTCTTTCGAAAGGCCTGCTAATCTAATGAGAAAAGATAAGTCGGGTTTCAGGCGGTCTAAAAATTCCTCGCATAATCTCTCTTTTAATTGTACTGGTCCTAAACTAGAATAAGCGACTTCAATTAACGAAGTTAATCGTTTTAGAAAAATACTTAC
Source organism: Meloidogyne arenaria (assembly GCA_036172955.1). NCBI lineage: Eukaryota > Metazoa > Nematoda > Chromadorea > Rhabditida > Meloidogynidae > Meloidogyne > Meloidogyne arenaria. The sequence continues at coordinate 3,253,581 of JARQAB010000033.1, read as the reverse complement.
CGGTTCGTCATCTCGTTGTTTGCACATTACTAGGCCTCTTTTTGCTAATTCCTTTCTTTGTGGTGAATCCAATTTGTCCTTCAGAGCCTTGAGGGCAGTTTCAACATTAACAGTTTCAGCTGCAGAGAGTTTGTCAAATAAGTCTCGAGGCGTATCATCCAGAGCAAGACGCAATCTGTCCAATTTCTCTTCTTCGTTCATATTTCTGCACATAACTATCAAATAATCTTTGAAACGTCGCGCCCATTTATCAAATGCTGATACGGAGTCTTGAGAAAATACTTCTAAACCAGTGATACCTGTCAATGTGGAAATTTCGTTTATTACTACAGGATTATCGTCCACGAATGGATCAATTCTAATCAATGTATCATTTAATCTTACCGATCTATTATGTTGAGAGACATCATTTTCATCTATATTATTTGGTTCTAAACGTTCGATACGCTCTAATATTGTTTGTATTTGCAATTCGACTGTTGCCGAGTTTGTGTTTACATCGTCAGCAAGACGATTGATTGCATTAAAATTCGCTTTTGCTTTTCTATTTATGTGCCTTATAGAACGATTTAATCCGTCTTGGAGATTAATTAAATCAGCGTGTGCTCTTTCAATATCATTTAGCGTTAATTTGGTTTTACCAACCCAGAATTGTTTGTCTATTGCAAGAACATCGTATTCATTCGTATTTGTATTTGGGCTATTTCTTTGAGACATATTTTCAGGATTATTAGACTCGAGAGCCTTTTCTCTATTTAAATTATTACCTGATAAAATATTAGGTGATAAAAATGTAAAGACGTATGGAGAAATAATTTTACTTTGAGCGATTTTGTTTTAATTGAATTTATTAATTATAATTATTTTGATTGCTTAAATTAAAAATTATAAATAAAAATAATTCAAAGCTAAAAATTAATGAATGCTTAAAGGCTAATGCGAATTCAAATGAATGCTAGTAAAATAAAATTAAAATGTAAGCCGTTCTGATTAACATAAATGCTCGTGCTAGAATTGTATAATGATGGTTAGCCACTTTGTTATTTCTCTTTATAAAAGATTTTAATCGCTTTTCTCATAGCGCTAAGTTTAATATTTATGCTTTGTTTAATAGAAAAAAAATTCTTTGGCCTATTGCTCATCTTTTTAAATTGAAATTGTAAAGAACTAAAGAATATTACACTTTTTGTGTTTATGGAATTTGAACAAAAATTTTTTTGAATTTTCTCACAGATGTTTAAAATAAAATGAATAAATTTTTATGAATAAATTTTTTATTTAAACTAAGTTTTGAAAAAGAGAGAAAAAATTGTCTGAATATTTGTTTTTTTTTTGTCGATGTATATTTTTATAACTTATACAGGAGTATACTCTCTAGAGAGTTTTTCAAATAATTGAATAGAGAAAAAAAATTGAAAATTTGAATAAATAAATGAATTAGAGAAAAAAATTGAAAATTCGAATAAAAAAATTTGAATGTTTTCAAGTGACCTATATAGAGTCGTTGTCTCTCTTAAAATATTTTTAATGATATGATATTTTTTCTGATAAAACTTCTAATAGATAATATATTTTTGTAATTTTCTCATACTTTTAGGACTAACTCTTTTTTTGTCTAAATTTATATATAATGATTGATATATTCTTTTAAATATACAGGATTGCACTCTCTAGAGAGTGATTCATCATTGCTCTAAAAAAAAATAAAATACAGAGCTAAATTCTGTTGAATATTGAAAAATATATATTTTTTTTTAAATTATAATTTAATTTCTCTGAATAATATAATTTGGACCATAAACTTAATAACTTAATTTGACTCTAACAATATTCATATAAAAATCAATTCTAAAAATTGTCGCCTATAAAAAATAAATTGTCTAATAATATTTAACTTCTCTGAATGTTTATTCTGATAATAATTTTAACTGTCAAGATCTGACTAATAAATGCGCAAAATTCAATAAAATTAATTTATAACCGGTTTTCAAGATTTTCATGCTCGAAAGCATGTTTTTTCATCCCCCGGGGGTTCCAACCTCATGTTGTTCCAAAACTTACCTTCGATGGATCGTATTCTCGTTCCGCATTCGCAGAACCATCCGGTGCTACCAATAAATTATAACTGTCGTTACCTAGAAGAGAGTGGGCCCTGTCCCTTTAGATACACAACAATCTACTTCACAATTCATAAGATTTATTTAACGAATTAAATATATAAATAAAGTTTGAAATCAACATAGGTGGAAAGAGGAAAAAGCTAGCTGCAATCATAAAACTATTCGAATGATCGGAAAAGCTTAGTGGGTATAGCATTAAATAAGTGGGTGTGTACATTGGCTATTTAATTGTAAAGGGGTGAATGGGAAAATGAATAATGTGTTTATAAATAATTGATTGGAAATTAAATAAATAATTAGGGACTAATAAATTGAATATATCTTACAGTAGAGTTGGAAACAAACGGTTAATAGAACCGGCCCCGAAAAACCGCTGTTTTCTGAGAATTAATAGGGACAGAAATCGGCGATACTCGAAACCCATGGGTCGAAAATATCAATATTTTCGAATGATGCAGAAGTCAAAAGCATGAAAATTAGGGCGAGGTTAAATATAAAAAATCACGAGGGGCAAGAACAAGCTCTTATTTTCGATTAATGTACTGTACTTAAAAAATAATAATTCCAAACACTGTTCTTGAAACTAAGAATTTTATTTCTTATCTTGATTAATGATGTTCGTTAAAATAAGAACATCACTAAAAACTTGTTTCCGTAAAAATGAACACAAATTTAATATTTTTTAATAATATCACAAATAAATAATGTTTTTTTTGAATTATTTTTTGGGCCACAGACTAAAGCGTAGCCTAAATACTTTTTTATTTAATCACGACTTTGTTTCATTCATAGTTTGTGTCCCTCAATTTATTTATCAAGCTATTATAATTCTTATCTATTTTTCTATTATTTTTTTGTCTCGTGTAACTTTTTTAATTAAAAAATCTTGATTCCGTTATTAATATTAATCATTTAAAATTTTTATCTAAAGACTTTAACTTTAACTATTTTATTTTTAACAACATAAAAATTGTAAATAAGCCTCCTTAATATTTTAATAAAAATGTAGTTTGCGATTGAACCAAAAAAATTTTCTTCTTTTAATTTAAACGTAGAAATAAATATTAACAAACTACAATTACTTTAATTGAACTCGTTCAATTCTTCTTATGAGTATTTTTGTAAATAAAACTTTAAGCATCTCTATAGTCATACATAGTTTTTGAGCAATAAAACTTCTCTAATTTTATGTTAAAATATTTTATCTTTTTAATTAATGGACTCAAAATTACAAACGATAACTGTGAAGAACACAAAATAAATGTAATGTTGTAAGATTCATGTGAATTGGATCAAGCACAAAAAAGTTATAGCTGATTAAAGTCGGCTGGGGCTCAATTTTATGGGTATATAACAATATGTAAAATTTTATATTTCGTTTTGGAACGAACATTCCTCGTTCATACGCCTTCCGGTTTTTAAAAATTAAATAAGGAAAGGCCCTTCCCCAATATTTGAAAAAAGGCCCTTATCAGCTATCTGATATCTACGTATTTATTAATTTAATAATTTAAAAATATTAGGTAACAATTTTAATTAAATTAGACAGTTTATACTTAAAATTAAAATGACAAATAATATTCAAATAAATAATTCAATTCCATCAAATTTAATTATTTCAAATAATTGTTGTGAAGAGGAAAACAAAATTAAATATAATTTTGACAAATTTATTAATCCAAAATTAAAATTAAAATATATATTAGAATATAATTGGATTACTTTTGGTTATATAATTAATGAATTGGGGAATGGAAGTAGTGAATTTAGAAAAATTTTAGAAAATGGAGGATTTGTTGAGAAGGTAAAAAATTAACTCAAAGATATTTTAGCTTAAGTTTTTGAGTAAAATTTATTTAGAAGATCCTTTTCCTTTTTTAAGGAGTAAATATAAAGATTGGAACAAGACGAGAACACGATCAGAAATCTAACTCTGGGTCTTGGATAGTAAATTGCCCTATTGAAGAAAAGAGTTTTTGATGTTTTAGAACTAACAAAGATGCGCAAGAAGTTAGTTTTGTCAACGCTATCCCGATATATCCGTCCCGATCGGTCTCCCTACCCTTAAAGTTTGAAGGTCTGGAAAGATTATTGGTTTAATAAAAGAATAGAAGGATAATTATTTTTAAGACATCATATTGGAGAAATATAAAATTAAAAAATTTTAAAGATTGAAGCAATAGACATAAATGATGGTAAAGGCTTTACTTCAAGATTACTTCGCCTTATAATTAATATTAAATATACAAATGGAATTAACATCAAAACAAAAAATTTTCCAAACAAATTTTCTTTAATTTTAAAAATTTTTGCTGATGAGAGGATTGAAATACTTTTGGAACATTTTTTTGGAAAAGAAAGATTGGAAAAAGTTATGTTAAAATTTACAGAAAAATTGACAATAGAAAATAATAATAATGAAGAAATAAATAAAGAAATAAAAGATAAAAAAGTTAATCCAGTGTTAAAGGTAAAAATCAAATATTTTAATTAAATAATTTAAGTCCTACATAAAATGTTCCAAATTAATTAGCACAGTAATTAAAGCCCATTCCGAAGCATTCTAGTGCTGCCAGCCAGTGCAGGGTATGGTTCCTTAGCTAGCTAAGAAGCAGGCTCCTATGGAGCCAAATCCTCCGAAAAAAGAAAAGAAAAGTCGGAATTTTGAAGGACAAGGAGCCGAAGCTCAACTGCTTAATTTCCCCACGGATACGGCTGTACACCCCTAAATACTGTTAAAAAAAGAAGCAGACCTGGTGCTTCAAGGACAAGGTACCGCCAAGTTATATAACTTCGTTCAAAACCGTTAAATACGTGACAACCTATATAAAAAATATTTTTCTCTATTTAGGAATCAATGGCATCATTTACAAGAATGCATCAAAACGAATGTTTATTTTATAAAATGATGAATAATATTGAAAATCCCCCTTTGCCTATACCAAAAATTTATTTTACAAAAAATTGTAGAAAAGAGGAAAATGAAGAAGATGATAAGATTAATAAGCTTGGGCCACAAGGAGTGATTTTAATGGAGGATTTGACTGAAAATACACATATTACACCTTTAACTAAAGGATTAAATGAAATACAAGTAAATAAATTTGACCGTATTCCTATAAGAGACCCACCCTGAATTAGATTACATTTTGAATTAGAAATACGCCTTGAAATAGAGCCCCCCTTTGGATTAAAGCCCACCCACCTTAGAAATAGTTGGTTGGAATAAGTTATACTATAAATTATATCAGGTTTTCTGTGTCCGATTCTTCAATTAACCTGAAATTTTTGTTATACTCGATCGGGGTCTATCGAGTTTTTTTCTCAAAAATAAATGTGAAGAAATTATAAAACCATGAATAGAATTTAGATTTTCATATTACAAATGTTTGAAAAATTTTATGGAAATTTCTGTGAATCGGGATCCCGTATGGAAAAAATATTTTGAATTCTCGATTTTTGGGAATCGGAACGGCAGGATCCCTGATATCTGATACACAGTCATTTAATATAAAAAATATAGATAATGGAAGTTGTTAAATACTTGGCACATTTACATGCTTATTTGTCTTTACCTAAAATTAAAGAAAAATGGCAGAAAGATTTTGTAACAATAGAAGAAATGTGGGGACAGAGTGTGGCTGAAGAATTTGGTTCAGCAATGATTGAACAAATTATGGAGCTTGATGGTTTTTGATTAGATTGTAACTCAAATTAAATTAAAGTTATTTTTAGACGATATTGTTGAACCATTTAAAAAAATTGGCAATTTAGTTATTAAGCCAGAATTTGTTAAATGGATGAAAGAAAAATGTGAAAATGATTATGGTACTTTTATTTATTTTTAAAATTGTGGATAAGTTCATCTACCCTATTTTATGTGTCAAGAATGGCCACCGTAGTCGCCGGATTTGAGTCCAATGAACTAATCTTTTGGTCTATTTTGGGGGCAAGGGCCTGCGCTTAATAACAAAAAAATGTGGAGTTGCTGTATCTAGCATTCATTCTTTATTTATTTCTCTATCATTTAAGCTTTATTTGATCCCATTAACTTTAAATTAATAAAGTTCTCCATAAACTTTTGGGACACTTTATAGAAGAAGCCGACTGAGATGAACCCACACTCAGTTCTACATTCTAGTGAGAACGTAAAGTATTAAGGGAATAAAATCAGGTTAATATTAGTATCATTCTCTTGACCGAACCACAGACTCCGTGGATTATATTGACTATGGATAGGCGGAGTTGCTGGGAAAGTTATATTATTATTTCTTAATCCTATTTCTCTATACATAATTAATTTTTGGAATTAAAAAAATTTTTTCATATTAAAAATGATTTTTAAGGTGTTCCTGAAATCCTTACACACGGGGATTTATGGAATAATAATTTATTATGGTATAACAACAATCCAAACAGACTTGCAGCTTTTATAGATTGGCAATTGGCAACTATAGGTAATTTTTAAAAAATGTTAAACAAAATTATACTCTAAAATTGACCTCTAAAACTAGCATGTTTTTGACATTAATACTTGATAAATATACCTTTTCTATAATATATACCATTCGAAAAAACTTCGTATTTCTTTTGACATGGTTCAACTTTTTTTTTCATAATTTAAAAATCTGATATACTAGGAAATGGTATACTAGGAATGGACTCAAATAGAATAAATAGTAGGTAAGCTAATAATTAAAAAATATTTTTTGAAGGCAATCCAATGACTGATATATCTCGATTAATGTTGGCAACGGTAGAGCCCGATCTACGTAGAAAAATTGAAAAAGAAGGGAAAATTTTAGAACTATATTTGAATGAATTAAATAAAAAATTTGTTGAACAAGGAATGGAAAAAGTAAAGTATGGATTTGAAGAAGTATGTAATTTGTCTAATTAAAGTAGGCCTAATCTAAATTAAAGTAGGCCTAATTTTAAAATTAATATAGGTAGATTTCTGAATGATATTCTGAACCTCTTCCGACTGTTTATACCTCTAATAACGGGCATTATTTTCAAAAAGGAATTTGTTTTGGCCTTTCGAAATTTGACCTTCCACCCAGGGCATCACTTAACGAAAATTATTCCTAAAACACTTCGTCAACAGATAGTCTTCATTAATTTAATAAGAATTTCTATCCCAGATACGAATTTACGAAAATTTTTGGTTTGTATATCGATTCGAAATCAGATTCTAATATCTAATTCGGATATCGATTCGAATTCGGATATCAGAAGATTTTTAAGGATTTGCCCATCTTAATGTCATATATTTATATTTTTTAAAGCTTCAACATGTTTACAATTTGGCAATTATTTCACAAGCTATTGGCAGGGTTATGGAAATTCCGTTTTTTGAAAGAGGAACACCAGAAAATGATCCCGAATTTAAAGAAAAAATGGAATGTATTAAAACGAGGGCAAAGAGTAGCATTAATGATGCTCTAAAAATTTTGGAAATGGAAGCACCTGAATGGCTAAATAAAAATGAGGAGAAAAATGGGAAGAATAATTGAACATTTAATATAATTTTTATGAAAAACCTCAAATTTATATTTTTGTATAGTTTTATTAAATAGAGTTAGAGATATTCAAATTGCCTGGACCGGTATTAGGGTTTTTTCCTTTCAAGCTGACACGGTCCTGGTTTTCCGGGCTCGGAAAAAAAGCTCAGAAAAAACTCGGGAAACCCCAAAAAACCCGATTTTATCAAAATAAACGGTTTCTGAGCTGCCAGGCCCGAAAAACCCTGACCTGGCCCGACTAGTTGGCGAACTCTAGTATTAAAATATATGTATAGTCCGTTTTTGAATCTTAAAATATTTTGTTTAGAAGATTTAGAAGTTTATTTTAGAAGTTGGCTGTTTAACAGCAGCGTTGAGTTTTGTATTATTTATTTTGCGCTGCGTTTGGCGTTGTGTTTATTTTGAATTAAAATGAGATAGTGTGTTGTTAGAGAAATAAAGAATAGAAAGGCGATTTTTAAGATTTTTTTTACAAATTTTTCTTTTGCTTTTCTCCTGATTTTACCTTATGTGTACTTCTGAATCCGTATCCATAAAAATTAATGTCTCGCGCTCTTGCCGCACTTATATGCGCGATTTTCGGCCTCGCCGAAACGAGCCGACGAGAAAAGCTCCGGCGAGAAAAAATTTCACTTCTACCTCCCATTTATTGTTCTTAACCATTTTATAATTTCTTGCTAATGTTTGTTTTGCAAAATAATTTTGACAGATAGTAGTTAGTCCCCAGTCGGTGTCGGGGCTTGTAATCCCTTGTAAACATGTACCTGTCAATTAGTGTCGCGGGGGTGGAGGGGTCCGACAAAACCAAAAGGAAGAGGGCAGGTCGGGAATTGCGCGGCAAAAATCAAAAGGAGTGGACAGTCGGCACTGTCGTGGGTCAGACAAAAGGAAGAGAGTATAGTGGGGAAAACCAAAAGGCATGGGCATATCGTGGGGTCAGACAAAAAAATAGTGTGGAAAACCAGAAGGAGTGGTAATCTTGACATGTTTTGTACGGAGTAATTTGTACTAATCATGTACTTACAATCATCAACAAGTCATTACTCAGACTGTCTCTTCCTCTATTAACCGTTGATAGTTAATCAATCAAAAGTTTGTTATTGCAGCTTGTAAATCTGTTTCAACATCGTTTTTTCAGTTTTGTGGCAATTTGTATGTGCATAATATTTATATTTCTAATCGAATTAATTTTTACACTTTTTTTCCAAAAACTTTAATCCTTTGACCCGCGCCGCTCTTTTAACCCTTCATCCCTTTTCTTTATTTTACAACCGGTCAGCTTTCTCTTTTTCCCGACAGCCGCCGCTCTTTTACCTCTCATCCCTTTTCCTTATTTTACAACCGGTCGGCTTTCTGCCGCTGCTCTTTTCTTCTTCTTTCTCAGCAGTCGATCATTTTAGTTGCCTTTGCCGACAAAAGAAAATTTAAATCTTTTCTTCCCTCTTAATCCTTTTCTTCTTTTTTATTATCGATAGTCGATACTTTCCCGACAGCTGCTACTTTTTTTCTTTATCTCCTTTCTTTTTGACTCTCTGCCAATCCTTTGAATGGCAATATTTGAATAAAAAAGCAACGCTGAATTTGAATATAATAAAAACGCCAGCTTATCGATTTTTATCGAAGCGAAAGGGCGAGTATAAAAACGAGGAAAAAATCCATTTTTGCGTCATTCGTCAAAATTTTTAAAAAATAAAAATAATTTTTATTTTCAATTTAAAATTTATTTTTATTAATTTTTATTAAAAATAATATTAAATAATTTTTAATAAAATTATTTAGTTTCAAAAAAATTTTTTAAACTTTTCACTCTAGTGAAAAATTTTTCTTAAATTTAATTATATTTTAATTAGTATTTAGAATTTAAGTTTTAATTTTTTAAATTTAATTTTTATTTAAATTTAATTTTTATTTAAATTTCTCTTTATTTTAATTTCTATTTTTTTAGAATCAATATTATTTTTGATTCTTACTCAAATTTTCATTTAAAATTTTTAATCTTGAAAATTTTTTAAAACTTTTAATTAGTAATCTTTCACTCCCTACTTCCATTTTTTTTTGAATCAATATTCATTAATTGATTCTTGCTCATTTTTCATAGGAATAATAGGACTTTTGTTTTAAATTTTTTAAACTTTTGCTTCATAATGGACTACATTCCACCAACAAAACGCGCAAGAGCGTTCTTCATCGACAACCTCCTCTCTATTAATCAAACAGGAGGAGAAGCTGCTCCTCAACAATATATTGAGCAGCTCGAAAATACAACAAAATTCATCAACAAATTCAAGATCACCAAAAACTACTCCAAATTCTTAATCAGTAATATCCCGGCCGACCCTGAGGCCTTATTATCAGGGATATTCCAGCATTGCTTCAGTGAGGCAACAAATAATGCAAAGAATAATGGACTTGAACCTGAGGAGCTGAGTTGCACTGTTTCAAGTGAGTTATTAGATTATGATATTTGGATCCCCCTCAGGCCCACCTCCCAAAATACCTTTAATACCCTGCTTAACCAGTTTAATAAGGTCTCACAAAGTAAAAAGCAGGCGGGGGTTACCCTCTGGGGAAAACCTTTTTCAGTTAATGTGATGGTTGTTGACAAGAAAAACTTGTCAAATGGAAACAACATTATTGGGGGAGCTCCACGAAAACTGGCTCCTGTCCATCATCAGATCAAAGAGAAGAATCTGATCAAAATTAACAACAATGATGGTTATTGTTTATTTTATTCCTTATTAGCAGCACTCATGCGTCTCGTTGGAAACATGTCGCGCTCCCAATTTTACAACTATATTCACGGGAGGTATGCATCACGTGGAAAATTTGAGAAGGACACTTTGGAACTTATGGAGAAAGTTGGCGCTCCTCTTGGCCGAGAGGAGTACAACGCTGAAGAGTGGGTACCTCACGTGGTCGACTACTGGAATGAGAAGTATTCAGGATGGTTTTGTTTTAAAGTATTTATTTTTGATTGCCTGGGGCATTACAAACCCTGTTTTAAATATGGCCCCGAAAATTATGATTCCCCATTGTTCCTTTATTTTAACGGGTCCCATTTTAATGGAGTAACGAGTACAGGTGGACTTTTTGGTCAACCCTATTGTTTGGAGTGTGAAACAGTTTATGAACGCCCCCAAAGCCATTCTGCTACATGTAGAGCGCGTTGTCTGAATTGTTCCCGTGTTGGCCCGCTTTTCCCTTGTCCCCCTAGGAATAACTTTTCCCAAAAATGTAACGGATGCTCCAAGAAGTTTACCAATGAGGATTGCTTCAATGATCACCTCAACTCAGGAGTTTGCAGGCGTTCCAAGAAGTGTGAAAATTGTGGAGTGATTTGGGACATAAAAGACAATAGCAGAGGTGGAAGGAATGGCCATGTTTGTAATGAAAGGTATTGCTCAACATGTTCGGGATATCACGACCCAAAACGAGGCTGTTTTATTAAGCCTTTGGAGTCAAAAGTTCAAAAGCCCTACAGATTTGTAGCTTTTGACCTCGAGACAATGCAACATGTCTCTTCTGGCAACAAAAGAAATCACCAGGCAAACTTTATAGCAGCAAGAGTTACTTGTCCCAATTGTATCGAAGAGGAGCAACAGGAGTGTAAAGTTTGTGGTAGAGATAGATTGGTCACCTTTTCTGAGCGACCATTTTCCAAAACCCGTGTTGATCTTCAAAAAGTCACAAAAGATCCTATCATTTCATTTGTCAAATGGATAATTGAGCTGACAAATGAGTATGACACCATCGCATTTTCACATTTTGGAGGGAGATTTGATATGGTAATAGTGTTCAGGGAGCTGTTTCTTCTTGGTTTCACTCCTGAAATGCTGAAGAGAGGGAACAAAATGTATGAGATGAAGGTCAAAGTCGGTAAAAAGAGTATGTTGATCTTCAGGGACAGCTTTAATCTGATGCCAATGTCTTTGGCATCTCTTGTCCCAGCTTTTGCTCTCGAGGTCGAGGATAAGCCTTTTTTCCCTCACCTCGCCAACCAACCTAAAAATTATGGAAAAGAAGTTTTTCCCGTTCCCTCTGATTACTTCGCTGACGGGATGATGCCTGAGAAGAGAAAGGAATTTGATAGATGGTATTCAGAGCACAAGGAGCAACCATTCTTCTTGGACGAGGAGTTGGCTTCATATTGTACAAATGACGTGGAAATTCTTCTCGCAGCACTTATTGCATTCAGACGGGAATTTATGGATGTTACGAAGAGGGGTCCTTGTCAGAGAGCCGCTTCAAATAAGGCTCACAATGGTATTGATGTCCTGAGGGAGTCAATGACCATTGCGTCCGCGTGTATGAACCACTTTAGAACAAACCACCTGAAGGAGAATCACCTGGCCTTGGTTCCAGAGAAAGGGTACGACAACGTGGATAATCAGAGTCGTCTTGCTTTGAAGTTTATGAAATGGTATGAGGAGGAAAATGGAGTAAAAATTCAGACTGCGCATTCAGATGGAGGGGAGAAAAAAGTTGGGAATTTCAAGTTGGATGGGTGGATTGAAGAAGAAAAATTAGGGATTGAGGTAAATGGGTGTGTATGGCATGGGTGCGAGAGATGTTACCCGGAAGACAATTCAGTTCTACCCAATGGATTGACAGCAGGAAAACAACGGGAGAAGGACGCAAGAAGGCTGGAGTACATTAGGAGTCAGGGTGTAAATGTTCAAGTCTTCTGGGAGTGTGAGATTAGGACAATGTTGGACAGAGACCGTGAAATGAGAAGCAGCTTTAAAAAGTATTTGGACGATGGCCCAATTGATTTGCGCGCGTGCTTTTTTGGTGGACGAACTGGTCCACTCTCTCTCTTCTACAAACCAGCTGAGGGGGAGAAAATATCATACTACGACGTGACCTCCCTTTACCCATTTATAAATGTCTCTACCAAGTATCCAGTGGGACACCCAAAGGTCCATATCCTCAACGAAAATATTCATTGGAGTAGACCGGAGGACAACAACTTTGAGTTGGCAATCTTGAAAGTTTTTGTCATACCACCAAGGAGCATTGATGTCCCTGTTCTTCCAATGAAGGTTGGAGAAGATGATGAGAGACTTCTTTTTCCACTATGCTCTCAGTGTGCTAGGGAGAATCCTGAAGGAGGAGTAAATGAGAACTACTCCTGTCCACACTCAGATCAGCAACGTGGATGGGTTAGTACCTGCACTTCACTTGAACTGAATGCGGCACTGGAGGAGGGTTATGTTGTGACAAAAGTATTCAGGGTTTTGGAATACGACAGTTCCGACGACAAATTATTTGCTCCATACATCAGTGAATTTATGGCGCAAAAAATCCATTCATCAGGGTTCGATAATTGTATGAGGGGAAATTTTGAAAAAGAAGAAGAGTTATAAAGGAGTGTAAGGAAAAGTTTGGGATCTATATAGATAGAAGTAAAATGGGACCTAACAAGGGGAAGCGGACTCAAGCCAAATTAATGTTAAATAATTTGTGGGGGAGATTTTCTTTAAGGAACTTTGGGCTATCTCAATGTGCAATCACCGACAACCCAGCAGAACTTCACAAATACTACAACGACAAGTCAATTGAAATTACTGGCCTTGATGAGCTTACAGACGAAATTTTGCTCATCACCTACATTAAAAAGAAGGATTGGATCGAGGAGCACAACTGCTCCAACGTGGTCATCTCTTTGTGGACAACGTCGGCAGCACGAATTCATTTGCTTCGTGCCATGCAGAAAGTGGTCCGGACAAATGGTTGCAAACTACTCTACACGGACACCGACTCTTTGATTTTTGCTCATCCAATCAACAACTGTCCTCTGCCATTGGGACCTCATCTGGGTGAGCTGACTGATGAGTACCCATCGCACAACATTTTGGAATATTGCTGTGGTGGAGCTAAACAATACGGTCTCAAACTACAACGGAAGAATCAACAAAATGTTGGCCATGAATATGTTCTGAAAGTGCGTGGAATGACGCTCAATTGGGACGTGCTCAACAACCAGGGCCTGCAGTACAATAATTTCAAAGAACAGGTACTTTCTTATGCAAGAAGTGGGGAAAATGATCCAATTGATATAATTTATCCTAATTTTTTGCGACCATCGATTAAAGATGGTCGTGTCACTTCCCAGTCACAACATAAATTGTATAAACCTGTTGTCAGTAAGGGAATCATTCGCCCTTCTGACTTTTCTATACTTAATTATGGTTTTGTAAATAATAGACATCCTCGTATTTCACCTCCATAATTTTTTGTTCACTTAAATTTTTTTCACTTTTTCCCAATATTTCTTGGAGCCGGAAAGTAGTCAGGGGTACTCCTTATCTGCTCTATACCAACCATTGTTCAATGAATATCAAGTGTGCCATTCACACATTGTGAGGTCGTCCTCTCATTGTTTACGATGATTATCAACATGTGCCATTCACATGTTGTGAGGCATACCTCTCATTGAAATACAGTGGTAGCGGACTGAGTAAATTATTACATCCCTGGTTGAGTTGGATAAAGGAGTCGAATGGCGAAGCCGGTCTCCTACCCCTCCCTCCTATTTTCTTTTTCTCAACTTTATAATTTTTAATTGCAATGTTTATTGTTTTATGTTTTACTTTGAAATAAATTTTTTATGAAAAAAACTTGCAATTTTATTGTTTAAAAGTAGGTGATTTTAGGGGTAAAATTGCACAATTAAGAAACTAATGAGCAAAGTTTAGAGTTTGAAAAAGCTGATTTTATGGAGAAAAGTGCATAATTTAAGTGAAAAAAGTTGCAAAAAAGCAAAGTTTGCAATTTTAAATAGATGATTTTAGGGGTAAAAGTGCATATTTTGACAAAATAAAATGCAATTTTTATATTTTATTAAAATTTATGAATTTTAGGTATGCGTGCATGTTTTTGGCATGCGCGTATATTTTTAAGCCCTATGTGTTAAGATACAAATTTTAAAATGTTTTTAAAAAATATTTATCCAAAAATAAATTGATACAATTAATTAATTACCAAAGTTCAAAATTAGAAATTTCTGAATTAGGTATTTCTTGATCTTTTTTCAAAATAATTACTGGACTCTTCGGCTCTTCCGAAATTGTTAGCTTGTTTGATAGCTCATTGGAAAGTTTATTCACCCATTTGCTAGCAAGTCGATCCTCTTGTTCAGGAACAAACTCGAGCAATTCCAATGGGTAATATCTGTCCTCTCCTCCAAATGGAAAGCGCTCAACGACACATTGCAAGTATGGATAGCGTAAACGAATCCTGTGTCGAGCATAATAGTGAGCAGCAACGCTCACGTTGTAAGGAAAAGGTAATCTCCCATAAGCAACGAGAGAATTTCCTCCATGGCGGGTAAGGCCATCTATACGAAAAGTTTTCTTGAATCCATTTTGATCCTCATAGGTCGTTTGGACTTTTCGACCGAGGATTTCCTTAAAGATAAGCACGCGGTTATCAGGATGGTTGAGGTGGTCTCTTAAGGACTTTTCAGAGCACCCCAAAATTCGCGTGCATTCATCGATTACTTTATTTGAAGAGGTCTGAGAATTCATTTTTTAAAGAATGATTTTTTCCAAAAATTTCTCTCCTTAAATACTAACAATTTTAGATATTTTGAAAGTTTACATTTTGATATTTAGGTCTTACATTTTGATATTTAGGTCAAAATTTTGTGAAAAAAGTTGAATTTTTGATTTCCGCCCATTTTCAAAAATCATTTTAAAAATTTTTCAAAAAATGAGCTCGTCTACAGAAGAAGAATTTATTAAGTATATGCATGGGTCATGTGAGTATAGAGAATTTCACAAAAGGAAGTATATGAACGCTTTAAGTCAGGCTATCAAAGATGGTGCCCAACTGGACTTGGGAGCAAGACTGAGTGTACTCATAAACTACTTCAGAGCTGGAAAGTGGTGCCATGACTGTCTAAAGTTTGTTTTGAGTCGTTTGCAGTGCGAAATTATAGTTCCAAAATATGAACATAATTTTAAGTACGAATTTTATCTATGTCCTGATTGTTTTAAAATTACAAAAAGTTATCTCGAAATACATAATAATTAATTATTTATCATATTGTTAACAATTTTAGTTACAAATAAATCTGTATTATTGATTGACTCTAATAATGTTAAATATTTGGGAAGGGAGTAGCCTTGGGATAAAAAATATATTAGGGAGATACAGTGGTGAGCACAAGATTTTGATAGGGGTGATTGGTATGGGTTAATATTTCTTTTTACATTTTTAAAATTTTTTAAAAATGATTTAACAATACATGAACTTATAGGTAGTGCAAGACTATCGAAATAAAATATTTGATCTTTTTCTAAATAAAGTGTAATCCAATGAGACCCTTCCATCTCATGAGAATCCAAATTAACAATAAGAGTTGTAGGGTATTTCAAAGTATTAGGGGAAGGGAGCAAGTCACAAGGGAAGCACCCCTCGAAGATTTTGCTCGTCTTTTGATTTGATCTCAAAATTTGAATTATCTGGCTGCTGTACATTGTTTTGCAAAATGTTTAATTTTACCTGTCTCCTTACATAATTGAATTGGAGGGAGACCAAAAGGTTGAGGAGCAGACATAATAGGAGTAGGCATACTTGGAACAGTCTTGTTCCTCTTTGGGGGATATCCCATTCTTTGTAAATGCTCTCTGTATTCGGGAAGATTTTGAACGTCCACAGTCCCATCTGTACTAAGGGTATTAACTAAAGGAGTAAAAACTCTAATTAAAAATAAAATTTTGGCAAATCTTAACATTTTTATTTAAAATGAATAGAAAATGAACAATTTTTAGGTTTATATAGTGGTGTCACTAGTTATGGATCGATTTTTGTCTAACATTATAAGGGCATCTGTCTCTCCCATTACTATGAGCATAACTCCGCCTTCTGGAACAGCTTGGCTAAATTTAATATTTACAGCTGTTGACCCATTTTTTATTAGATCAAATGTTCCACCATTATCTTCTCCACTATTTGTAAGGTTAAAGACATAAATGCAATGGGTTCTTCCAAATTGTTGGTATGTTATTCCATTGTTCTCTGGTGTACCAGAAAAGCCTATAGCCTCGTTCATGTCATGAAATGCTCTCGCGTATCGATTTGAACCATAGTCAAAATCATAAGGAGATTGGGGAAATGAGCGTCCATTCGCTATAATACTAATCTCTCGTACCCTAAAAGGTTGAAAATTGAAAGGGCTCCGCTCTTGTGTCCCTACATAGTCAGAGTTTGCAACTAATCCTAGAGTAATTCGACGGGGAATTTGATCCATGAACAAATTGGCGTGAAACTCGTATCTTCCTTGACTGATAAATAATGGTTTCATCATTGTTTTTCTAATGGCATATCGAGCTGGTTTGACGTCAAGTTTTCTGGCGATATCTAAAGCAAGACCATCCATCAAGTCCAACTTTTTTACATATAACTTACAACTGACCACCTCAAAAATATAACGGGTAGGTTGAGCGCCAATAGGTAAAGGAGCAATAAGGAGAAACTTTGTGTCATTGGGCAAAATTTCAATATCAACCTCACAGTGGTTTACTAAATATTGAGGCTGATTGAAAAGATCAGCATCAAGTTTTGAAATGAACTGTGCTGTTCGGCTATTGGTAAATAAATTTTTTCTTGAATTAAAGCCCGCTCCTGCCTCTTGTGTTACACCTGAATCATAATAATACCCTGCCGCATTTAGGTGAGAACTCTTTGCTCCCAGAGAGTAGGAAAGTTCATGGGAAAAGTACGTCTTATAGGCATAAAGGGAGTTTGAATTGAATATTTCGCGCCCATTTATACTAATTCTCATATTATTAATAAAAGTGTTTCCAATCATTTGTATGGGAGCAACATTTTCGTCAAGAGTAATATTTACATGTTGTCCATTAGCATTTTCTTTACGGATTCGAAATTCAGTAAAAAGGTAACATTTGGATAAATCAATAAAATTTTCACTAGAGTGAATTTTAAAGTGAAAGGGGGTGTCTGTTAAAGGATTACTAGGAAGGATTTCAAAAGTTTTTGAGGATGAAATGGTAACATTGGTTGGGGGGACTTGAAAAATTTCTACAGCATTTGTAATTGTATCAAGACTATCTCTATCAATCTTTTTAAAAGACATTTTTAATAAAGTCCAAAAGCGTCTACACGTTTTTTCTTTTGACCAATAAATGTTTGATGTGACGGAAATTTCTTCCTTTTTATACTCTTTCTTCCAGTCCCAAATTGTTTTGGCAGTCCACCTTTCTCTAGGACCGTATCGATACCTCTTTTTCCTTCACTGACTAACACTTCCTTTATTGGTTGACCTTGGTTAACTCTTTCAAGTACGCGATGTCCTGTATTAAGTGCCTCAGCAGATACTGTACTTCCAACTCTTCGCATAATTGGGAGGAAAAATCTCCACAATCCTCTCATAATATCCCCAACTCCTGCTCCTTTCTGACCATATCCACGCTGATATGGTGAGGCTCCTTTAAAATAATAATTTTCCGAACCACTCCCACATTGATCTAAAACAAAATTGTACCCTACTGAATTTGTATCAAATTGAACATGAACCATTTTTTATCAAGTTTTAAAATGAATAGTGAAAAATACAAGTGTTTATATACTCTTAGAAATTTATCACTTTCTTAAATATCAATACTATACTGACTGTACCATAAGCAAATGGTACGAGTCTTCCATTATCCATAGTCCTTAGCTCAACTTCAATCTCATTAACTTCTCTGGGGAGCACTCTAACATAGATGGGAGAGTCATAAATTTTCTCATGGTACTCTCCAGGTACTGCTCCCGTGACTGACACAATTCGGAGCAAGGAGCTGAGTGAATTTCCAACTATCATATTTTCAGTAAGTCCCTTTGCATAAATGGCAAAGCTTGAAAATCCTCCTCTTAAATCACACCCATATTTAGCAATCTCATTATTTTGGACATGTTGAGGGTTTGCAAAACCTAAGACATATCCCAATTGTGGTGAAAAAGATACATGCTTGATACTCTTATGAGAGTATAGCAGTTTAAATCGTGCAAAGTCATTGTGATAATCTAATACCAATGACTCAATTATTGATTTTACAAAGGAAGGATTAGGAGCCTTCTTTGATTCTTTTCCAAATAAAACTTGAAACAATTTATCTCCTCTTGAACTATTTTTGTCTGATTTTAACCCCATTGCCTCAAATACTGTAGGAGATGGAGGAGGGGATGTTTGAGTCATATTATCCTTCCTATCTAAACCTATTACACTCAAAAGGCTAGTATTCTTTTTCTCTTCCTTTTTCGTACTATTTAGTCCCATAGCAGCTAAAACACTAGGTGGCTGTGTCTTATTCTGTTCCTTTTTCTCTTCCCTTGGTTTCTCTAACCCTATTGTACTTAAAACTGTTGGCTGTTGAGTATTTTTTTCATTAGCTATAACAGGAGGTGTTGTTTGAGTCTCATTCTGATCTATCCTTGGTGGGGATGGAGGCTCAATATTTGTTTCTTTGTTTAGGACAGCAGGAGATGTTGTTTGTGTCTGATTTTCCTCTTTTTTGTCTTTCTTTGGGGGTGGCATATTTTTCTTAGGGGGAGATGATTTTTGAGTATTTTCTTTTAGGGTTAATACAGGAGGTGTAATTTGAGTCTGATTCAGCTTTGGTGGGGATTTAGGCTCAATATTTTTAGGAGGAGAAGGTTTTTGAGTATTTTCTTTTTGGGTTAAAACTGGAGTTGTAATTTGAGTCTGATTCAGCTTTGGTGGGGATTTAGGCTCAATATTTTTAGGCTTTGCTAATTCCTTATCTTCATTCCTGGTATTTGTTTGAGTTATATTTTCTTGACGATTTTTCTCTTCATTGTCTAAAACAGCTTTTTGAGTACTGGTAGACGAGTCTATCTGAGTTTGGTCCTCCTCTTTGTCTTTCTTTGGTGATGGTGATTCATCTTCTGAGTAGGGGGAAGGAGATCTCGGCTCTTCTATAGGAGGAGGGGGATCTTCAATGGGTGAAGGATCTCGCAACTCTTCATCAGGTGTAGGAGGTGAATTTTCATTATCATCTTCACTATATGGTGAAGGAGAACGCAATTCCTCTTCAGCAGAGCGTTTTCTCTTTTCAGCTCGAGGAGGTGAACCAAGAACTGAAGGTGGTTGAATAAATCCACCTGTTTTATCAAGAGAACCTATAGAATCTGCCTGATGTTTGAGAGTAGTTGCCAAATAATTTTCAAGAGCTTCAACATTAATGTGTGAAGCTGCAGGAACGGGTATTCTGATAACATTTTTCTTCGAATTTTCATCAATAAAGTGAATTTTTATCCATTGCTCATCAAGTGTACCAATGGTTGAAGACCAGGAATATGGATAACTGATACTATGGACACCACATACCCAATCACCAGAGAAATAAAGGGGCTTAGGTAAGTGAACCCTAAATTTATTTGGTTGATTATCGGGGTAGTCAGGCACATTGCTCAATAAACAAACATAAAAACTATTCGACATTTTTACCAAAAATTAAATAATGAACAATTAAATGAGCTTTTATACTAATTGGCTTTCATGAATCCACTCCCTTTCGGGATATCCAATGAATTTTACCAAAATATCATATGTACCATCTGGTCTCTTTTTCTTTCTCAAAACTTTTTCTATCCTATATTCTGTATCAGCATCCTTCCTCACACGTGCCAACTCTTCTCGGTAGTAATACCCTTTAAATTTGTCTCCATTATCATTAATAATTTTATATCGGACAGGATAAAATTGATCCTGAACTTTATCCACTCGCACAATTTGGTCTCCCCAATTTGGAATATATCCCTTTACAAAAGCACCCTTACCAATACTCATGCGAACAAAATCTCCATCTACAAGTTTTTGTTTACTTTTGTTTTCCTTCGATGAAAACTCGTTACCATACATTCTCTCCCATACCTCTTGAGCATTGGAAAAATCAATGTCTATTGGTCGCATTCCATGCACTCTACTCTTCGACTTGTTAATCCCATTTAAAATTTTTTCCAGAATATCAACCCAATTGAGTGACTTATTTTGAGCAAAGTATCTATACAGTCTTTGCTTTACATTTCTTATAGCCCTTTCAGCCACAGCAGCTTTTACAGTTGAATGAGTAGCCTCTAATTTTTGTATCTCCTCTTGATCAAAATATTCCTTCACAGTTTTATTTTTAAATTCCAACCCTTTATCGGAGAAAATCCTATGAGGTTTCATAGGCATTTGACCAATTAGTTGTTTAAATGCTTCTAACATATCCTTTGAGTTCTTTGATTTAACAGGAACACCAAAGAGTCGTTTAGAGAGAACATCAACTCCAAGGAGAATATACTTATTTCCTTTGTTATGTCTGGAAAGAGCCTGCATGTCAGCCAAATCTACTTGTACATCAGTCATAAAGCCTGCAGCCACAGTTTTTGCTCTTTTAAAATGAATTCTTTTTGGGCGCATAAGCGTGTAAGTCCTGTGACCTTCCAAATAATCCTGAACAACTTTTTTGGGTAAATGTTTGAGAATTTTACGTGCCTCGTGCCATAACCTATCAACTCCAGAAAAGGCAGCAGGTGAATCTGGATCATTATAAAGTCGATTTAATAGCTGTGTGGGGTCTGCCATTTTTACCAAAGTGTTGGTTTAAATCTTTTTATGCCCGCTTCTTTACGTTTAGCTTTTATAAGTCTTAGCATCCATTCTCTACCGGCTTTTGCTGATTGAGTTTTTGTGACAGGTTTTACTTTTTTCAGGGCAAT
Source organism: Meloidogyne arenaria (assembly GCA_036172955.1). Classification (NCBI taxonomy): domain Eukaryota; kingdom Metazoa; phylum Nematoda; class Chromadorea; order Rhabditida; family Meloidogynidae; genus Meloidogyne; species Meloidogyne arenaria. Next base: position 3,232,202 of record JARQAB010000033.1, on the reverse strand, counting down.
TAGAGGACTTTCATCTGGGCCTTCCCATTTTCTTTTTAATTTTAGACGTTTTTGAATATCATCTTCCTTACGGTATTTAGCTAGCGCTGATTGATCAATGGGAACTCTTTGTTCTCGAATATTACTTTTCCTTTGTAAATATTCCCTTCTTTTTTGTTCACGCCTTAATTTTGCTTCTTCATGTTCATTAAATCCCTTTTTCCACCTCTTTATACCTTCAAACTCTTCTGACTGTCCTCTTTTTGTAATTTGTCTAGTTGGAGGAGGGTCTGATACAAGGGGAGCATCAAAGCCTTCAGGAATAGTAGGGAGAATTGGGTTGGGAGGAGATGGAGGAAAATCATCATCAACAGAGACATTTGTGTTATATTCTGGCGTATAAGGAATTCTCCAATTCTTTAGCAACTTTTTCCTTTCTAATTTTTGCATCCTATTCCTAGCCTTTTCAGAAAGTTTCATATACTCATCTCTCGCCCCATTTTTATGATTAATCAAATGTCGTCTTTTATTTTGTCCATAATTATCCTCCTCAATTTTTCTCTTGAATTTTTGTCTATGTGTAGGAGGGGTGGGGGAAATTTCAGATCTTAATAAGTTTCTACGTCGAGTTTCGGGGGCCCCTTGCTCGTTTGAGGAATTTGACAAAGGAGGAACAATATTATATGATAAGGCTGGCGGCTCTTGTGGGTACGCAGAATAGGAAAAATCATCACTCATCCATAAATCATCGTTATCGTCTGTAATATTTGTTGCAGGTCTGATAACATCTCTATTCAGCATAGCTCCTTTGGAGTTAGCCACCATTTCAACTCTAACAGGTTTGTTCTCACTCTCATTCCTAAGTTTCAGATATCGTCTAAGTTCTTGGTTGTAGTGAATATTTTTGGCAGAGAGGTCTTCTTTTTTACTTTTAGCTTTTTCCACCGCCCTCTTTGTGAAATCTAAATTTTGGTCCCTATAATTATTTGAAGTAAGCCCTCTATAAATCTCTTCTGGAACAAGAATTAATTTTTTTGCCATGATTTTTAAATTTATGGTTGATTTGAATTATTTTGATAGGCTTTTATACTAATTGCTCTAGCTAGTTCCATTAGAACAGGAGTGAGAAGAGCAGCAAATACTCCTATTCCTCCACCTTTTTGCCTCAAAACTTTTCTTACTCCTCGTTCACTCCTAGCACGACTCATTTTACGAATAAATTCTGCATGTGGTAATAAACGATTCTTTTGACGAGTATTAAGATTAAAACGAGATTTTACAATATTCAAACAAATTTCAACAATGGACAACAACTGACTAGTATCAGCTTTTCGTAAAAGTTTTTGGTATCTCCTTTCGGATTTTGAATTCGCTAAAGAGCGTAAAAAATCTTTATTCTCACAAATTAATTGACTAAACATTTTTGGAAATGAAAATTATCTTCTCTTCGTCGTCCTTAAATATGCGGGTTCGGAGCCTTAGGGTTGGATCAGAGGAAGCATGCAAGTCTATGAGTAGGTATCCGTATGGTTCATTAGTTGCCTGTTTGTACGCATCAAGGAAATATTCCAACTGACGAGGAAATAGCTGTACTCCAATATTTCTCACAGAGAGAGCAGAATTCGGCGATCTCATCAAAACAATATATTGGGCATTTTGTCGGGCGACTTTAATCTTTTTCTCAAATAGATTTTGGGTTACAAAAACAATTGCAAAGTTTTGATGGTGAGACTTTTTAGTGAACAATTCCGACAAATACTTTTCATCTATAGACAGGAGCAAGTCATCTAGAATTAAGAGTAAAGGTTTTGAATAACTTTTTATTAACTCCTCTGGGGGAACTCCTGCATAGACATTAACTCCAGATTTTTGAAGGATGGGAATATTATCGTTCATCTCTCCAAAACAATACAGTACACTTTTAGGACTAGGATCAATCAAATCTTGGGAGTCTGCTATAAATTTCAATAGGAATGAACTCTTTCCACTAGAGCTTGGACCAGACAAAATCATACCAAAAGGTAATTTAAAATACAAATCTTTATTAGTAAATGATTGTGATTCCATAATATTAATAGGAAAAAAAATAAATATTACATAAAAAATTAAGGTTTATATAGGAACATTTGTCAACGATGTTTCATCCTTTTTCGCTTCTGTTTCAATTTTCTCTTCCAACTTCTTCGGCGTTGAAGTTAATCCTGTCGTAGCAGCCATTAAACTATCATAAAATTCTTGGAGCTCCTTCTCAAACTCTACATTATCAGGAGGTGTACCAGGACGAGCGGTATTGGTAATAGCCTTTGGACATTCTGTTGGAGGTATAGCAGGGGGAATATGTCGTGGAGGAGAAGATAAATTGGTGGAAGGAGTAGGGGAAATTTGTCGTGGAGGAGAAGGTAAGTTATTGACGGGAGGAGTAGGGGAAACATGACGGGGAGGAGAAGATATACTAGTGATAGGAGTAGGTAAAACATTTCGGGGAGGAGAAGGCAGTTCATCCAATTTCCTTTTCCCTCTTTTTGAATTTTGATGAATAATTTGTTGTGGTTGTACTCCGTGAGGGACATTGAAAACTCTTCCCTTGTTCCTAACTTTGAAAAAGCAATGTGTCGGCAACTCATAAACAGTATCGAATGGAACAAATCGGGTACCAGATCCAATTCGTGTACAATATATGGTAACCCCTTCCTTAGTCACAATAAAATCAATTTCCACTTCTGTACTCTTACACTCCTTACATCTCCCTGACTGATCATAAGGAATAAATCGTGGAGTGGTAAGACGGGAACTTAACACGGTTATTCCACTCGAAGAGATATTGAAATCTACTTCGGGGAGGATTTGGGAAAACAAATTTTGGTTCATTTTGAAATAATGAACCAAAATTCAAAATCTCCATCCTTTTATACCCGGAGTTTCAGTGGATTACAAAATTATTATAAAACTGACACGCCCCTAAAAACACACACATACTTAAAACACGCGCACACCCTCAAAACATATGCACACCCCTGAAACACGTGCACATACCCGAAAAATGCATGAATTTTAATAAAAATTAAAAAATTGCATTTTCTTTTGCAAAATATGCACTTTTCTCCCTAAAATCGTGTATTTCAAACTTCAAACTATGCTTTTTTGCAACTTTTTTCACCTTAATTATGCACTTTTCTCCCTAAAATCAGCAATTTCAAACTCTAAACTTTGCACATTGTATTCTTAATTATGCACTTTTCGCCCTAAAATCGACTATTTCAAAATCATATATTTTTTAAATAATTTACATAAAACACAATAATTTACATGATTACATATTAATTTACATGATTACATATTAACATCAAATTTAATTATTTCAAATAATTGTTGTGAAGAGGAAAACAAAATTAAATATAATTTTGACAAATTTATTAATCCAAAATTAAAATTAAAATATATATTAGAATATAATTGGATTACTTTTGGTTATATAATTAATGAATTGGGGAATGGAAGTAGTGAATTTAGAAAAATTTTAGAAAATGGAGGATTTGTTGAGAAGGTAAAAAATTAACTCAAAGATATTTTAGCTTAAGTTTTTGAGTAAAATTTATTTAGAAGATCCTTTTCCTTTTTTAGGGAGTAAATATAAAGATTGGAACAAGACGAGAACACGATCAGAAATCTAACTCTGGGTCTTGGATAGTAAATTGCCCTATTGAAGAAAAGAGTTTTTGATGTTTTAGAACTAACAAAGATGCGCAAGAAGTTAGTTTTGTCAACGCTATCCCGATATATCCGTCCCGATCGGTCTCCCTACCCTTAAAGTTTGAAGGTCTGGAAAGATTATTGGTTTAATAAAAGAATAGAAGGATAATTATTTTTAAGACATCATATTGGAGAAATATAAAATTAAAAAATTTTAAAGATTGAAGCAATAGACATAAATGATGGTAAAGGCTTTACTTCAAGATTACTTCGCCTTATAATTAATATTAAATATACAAATGGAATTAACATCAAAACAAAAAATTTTCCAAACAAATTTTCTTTAATTTTAAAAATTTTTGCTGATGAGAGGATTGAAATACTTTTGGAACATTTTTTTGGAAAAGAAAGATTGGAAAAAGTTATGTTAAAATTTACAGAAAAATTGACAATAGAAAATAATAATAATGAAGAAATAAATAAAGAAATAAAAGATAAAAAAGTTAATCCAGTGTTAAAGGTAAAAATCAAATATTTTAATTAAATAATTTAAGTCCTACATAAAATGTTCCAAATTAATTAGCACAGTAATTAAAGCCCATTCCGAAGCATTCTAGTGCTGCCAGCCAGTGCAGGGTATGGTTCCTTAGCTAGCTAAGAAGCAGGCTCCTATGGAGCCAAATCCTCCGAAAAAAGAAAAGAAAAGTCGGAATTTTGAAGGACAAGGAGCCGAAGCTCAACTGCTTAATTTCCCCACGGATACGGCTGTACACCCCTAAATACTGTTAAAAAAGAAGCAGACCTGGTGCTTCAAGGACAAGGTACCGCCAAGTTATATAACTTCGTTCAAAACCGTTAAATACGTGACAACCTATATAAAAAATATTTTTCTCTATTTAGGAATCAATGGCATCATTTACAAGAATGCATCAAAACGAATGTTTATTTTATAAAATGATGAATAATATTGAAAATCCCCCTTTGCCTATACCAAAAATTTATTTTACAAAAAATTGTAGAAAAGAGGAAAATGAAGAAGATGATAAGATTAATAAGCTTGGGCCACAAGGAGTGATTTTAATGGAGGATTTGACTGAAAATACACATATTACACCTTTAACTAAAGGATTAAATGAAATACAAGTAAATAAATTTGACCGTATTCCTATAAGAGACCCACCCTGAATTAGATTACATTTTGAATTAGAAATACGCCTTGAAATAGAGCCCCCCTTTGGATTAAAGCCCACCCACCTTAGAAATAGTTGGTTGGAATAAGTTATACTATAAATTATATCAGGTTTTCTGTGTCCGATTCTTCAATTAACCTGAAATTTTTGTTATACTCGATCGGGGTCTATCGAGTTTTTTTCTCAAAAATAAATGTGAAGAAATTATAAAACCATGAATAGAATTTAGATTTTCATATTACAAATGTTTGAAAAATTTTATGGAAATTTCTGTGAATCGGGATCCCGTATGGAAAAAATATTTTGAATTCTCGATTTTTGGGAATCGGAACGGCAGGATCCCTGATATCTGATACACAGTCATTTAATATAAAAAATATAGATAATGGAAGTTGTTAAATACTTGGCACATTTACATGCTTATTTGTCTTTACCTAAAATTAAAGAAAAATGGCAGAAAGATTTTGTAACAATAGAAGAAATGTGGGGACAGAGTGTGGCTGAAGAATTTGGTTCAGCAATGATTGAACAAATTATGGAGCTTGATGGTTTTTGATTAGATTGTAACTCAAATTAAATTAAAGTTATTTTTAGACGATATTGTTGAACCATTTAAAAAAATTGGCAATTTAGTTATTAAGCCAGAATTTGTTAAATGGATGAAAGAAAAATGTGAAAATGATTATGGTACTTTTATTTATTTTTAAAATTGTGGATAAGTTCATCTACCCTATTTTATGTGTCAAGAATGGCCACCGTAGTCGCCGGATTTGAGTCCAATGAACTAATCTTTTGGTCTATTTTGGGGGCAAGGGCCTGCGCTTAATAACAAAAAAATGTGGAGTTGCTGTATCTAGCATTCATTCTTTATTTATTTCTCTATCATTTAAGCTTTATTTGATCCCATTAACTTTAAATTAATAAAGTTCTCCATAAACTTTTGGGACACTTTATAGAAGAAGCCGACTGAGATGAACCCACACTCAGTTCTACATTCTAGTGAGAACGTAAAGTATTAAGGGAATAAAATCAGGTTAATATTAGGATCATTCTCTTGACCGAACCACAGACTCCGTGGATTATATTGACTATGGATAGGCGGAGTTGCTGGGAAAGTTATATTATTATTTCTTAATCCTATTTCTCTATACATAATTAATTTTTGGAATTAAAAAAATTTTTTCATATTAAAAATGATTTTTAAGGTGTTCCTGAAATCCTTACACACGGGGATTTATGGAATAATAATTTATTATGGTATAACAACAATCCAAACAGACTTGCAGCTTTTATAGATTGGCAATTGGCAACTATAGGTAATTTTTAAAAAATGTTAAACAAAATTATACTCTAAAATTGACCTCTAAAACTAGCATGTTTTTGACATTAATACTTGATAAATATACCTTTTCTATAATATATACCATTCGAAAAAACTTCGTATTTCTTTTGACATGGTTCAACTTTTTTTTTCATAATTTAAAAATCTGATATACTAGGAAATGGTATACTAGGAATGGACTCAAATAGAATAAATAGTAGGTAAGCTAATAATTAAAAAATATTTTTTGAAGGCAATCCAATGACTGATATATCTCGATTAATGTTGGCAACGGTAGAGCCCGATCTACGTAGAAAAATTGAAAAAGAAGGGAAAATTTTAGAACTATATTTGAATGAATTAAATAAAAAATTTGTTGAACAAGGAATGGAAAAAGTAAAGTATGGATTTGAAGAAGTATGTAATTTGTCTAATTAAAGTAGGCCTAATCTAAATTAAAGTAGGCCTAATTTTAAAATTAATATAGGTAGATTTCTGAATGATATTCTGAACCTCTTCCGACTGTTTATACCTCTAATAACGGGCATTATTTTCAAAAAGGAATTTGTTTTGGCCTTTCGAAATTTGACCTTCCACCCAGGGCATCACTTAACGAAAATTATTCCTAAAACACTTCGTCAACAGATAGTCTTCATTAATTTAATAAGAATTTCTATCCCAGATACGAATTTACGAAAATTTTTTGTTTGTATATCGATTCGAAATCAGATTCTAATATCTAATTCGGATATCGATTCGAATTCGGATATCAGAAGATTTTTAAGGATTTGCCCATCTTAATGTCATATATTTATATTTTTTAAAGCTTCAACATGTTTACAATTTGGCAATTATTTCACAAGCTATTGGCAGGGTTATGGAAATTCCGTTTTTTGAAAGAGGAACACCAGAAAATGATCCAGAATTTAAAGAAAAAATGGAATGTATTAAAACGAGGGCAAAGAGTAGCATTAATGATGCTCTAAAAATTTTGGAAATGGAAGCACCTGAATGGCTAAATAAAAATGAGGAGAAAAATGGGAAGAATAATTGAACATTTAATATAATTTTTATGAAAAACCTCAAATTTATATTTTTGTATAGTTTTATTAAATAGAGTTAGAGATATTCAAATTGCCTGGACCGGTATTAGGGTTTTTTCCTTTCAAGCTGACACGGTCCTGGTTTTCCGGGCTCGGAAAAAAAGCTCAGAAAAAACTCGGGAAACCCCAAAAAACCCGATTTTATCAAAATAAACGGTTTCTGAGCTGCCAGGCCCGAAAAACCCTGACCTGGCCCGACTAGTTGGCAAACTCTAGTATTAAAATATATGTATAGTCCGTTTTTGAATCTTAAAATATTTTGTTTAGAAGATTTAGAAGTTTATTTTAGAAGTTGGCTGTTTAACAGCAGCGTTGAGTTTTGTATTATTTATTTTGCGCTGCGTTTGGCGTTGTGTTTATTTTGAATTAAAATGAGATAGTGTGTTGTTAGAGAAATAAAGAATAGAAAGGCGATTTTTAAGATTTTTTTTACAAATTTTTCTTTTGCTTTTCTCCTGATTTTACCTTATGTGTACTTCTGAATCCGTATCCATAAAAATTAATGTCTCGCGCTCTTGCCGCACTTATATGCGCGATTTTCGGCCTCGCCGAAACGAGCCGACGAGAAAAGCTCCGGCGAGAAAAAATTTCACTTCTACCTCCCATTTATTGTTCTTAACCATTTTATAATTTCTTGCTAATGTTTGTTTTGCAAAATAATTTTGACAGATAATCAATTTTTCCTCTTATTTACTTGGGAAAAGTATCGAGCAATTTTTTTGTTTTTCTTCAGGCCTTTACCGAATTAAGGGTATATGGGAAAATGGTAAAAATTAAAGAAATAGAATGGGGCAAAAATTTAATGGGATTATAGGTAATCGGCCACGGGGAATTCAATGAGCATGGTTATTTTGGTGCCACACTGAAGTGTGGCACTGAAAAGGCCGGATCAAAAATTCAAACGATTATAGCGATTTTTTGCTGGCTGTAGGTCTTAGGGACTGGGAGTGATATTGAAGGCTTCAACCGTTCTTTTCAGTGCCACACATTTCCAAAGGGAAATCGAAATATAAGTTAACTAAAAAAATAAAATTTAAATAATAATTAAATTGAAAAAATAATAAAGTTAAATGAGTATAAAGTATTTGATCGATTTATGATTCAAGTGATCGTGTGAGCAATTAAGTGAATGGATTATGATCTGAGTGGTAGTGAACAAGCGGGAGACCGAAAATCCAATCAAAGATTGATCATCCAAGATAGTGATCAAAATTTATCTGACGATAGATAATGTGATTGATCAATCACGGATGATCTATTGATAATTTAAAAAGTGATAAATTGTGATCGATCTGATGTTCGAGTCTGATCAAGTGATCTAATGCTTGATACAAGTGATCGAATGATCATTAATTTATTGAGTAACTGATCAAGTTTCTAACTTTTTTTAATCAAGATATCGATCGACCATTAAATTATTTGTTACTGATCAGGTGATCTGATGATTGTTATGAAAAATGATCGAGTGATCATTTGGTCGAGTGATCATATTTAATGTTGTTTTGTTTAGTTATGCCAAATTGTTCAAAAATTGTTTCAATAAACGACTCTCAATAACTACTACCACTATTAAATAACAACTAATACTATTTAAACAACCACTTTTACTAATTCTAAGACCACTTTTTGTTTTCTTTCTTGCTTAATTCTCTTTCCATTTATTTTTCTCTTGGTGGCGCATAGCTTGGGGTTGCATTTGGTCCATTTCTCTTTTCGCCTCGACTCATATTATAAGAAAAGTGGTTGTCTGTTGAGTAAAATTGAAAAAGTGGCTGTGTGCTTGCGAATTGTAAAATAAAGTGGTTGTTTGCACAGGAAATGGAAAGGAAAAATGTATATGAAATAAATAATTCTCGACTTAGCAGATCTCAAGTCCTTCCGGGTTTCTTGGTGACTTTTTATGTAAATTCTTAGCATCGAATCAACATGTTTATGGAACAATCTGAAGACTCAAATGTGTTACTTTGATTTCCAACCGTTTTAAATCGATTTGTGATCGTTTAAAAGGGCTAGGGCTATTTATATTAGTTGAGTGTCCTCGTCGAAGAATGTTAATCTCGGAGGCACCGATCATCTTTTGTTTATTTCACGAGGGCCAACTATATAAGCATCGAGAATTGAAATTCTCTGCTAAAAATAAGAAATTCGCTCTAATCTCGATGAAAGAGAAAAAAATTTGATACTAAATGTAGCCTACAGGCTGAATTGGGGAAGTGAAAAGTTGAGATTTGTGTTGAGACGAAGCGTCATCGTCGAAGGATGTTAATTTTGTGCCATTCCATTGCGGAATTGGCAAGATGAGCAATCGGTCGGTTCGGGACACTCTTAGAGTGTTTCGTAAAGCCAGCAAGTGACCCGATTGGTTGTGAGACCAAATCTGTCTCGCCTCTTCTGGCGCCGACGGTGCGTATTAAATATTCAACTCGACGCTTTTTGGGTAAGATTTGCTATGTTCAAAGTTCGAGTGAATTTTACCCAGATTACGAGATATCTGGTTGATCCTGCCTGAACTGATGTGTTCATTTCAAAGATTAAGCCATGCATGTATAAGTTTAATCGTTTTAACGAGAAACCGCGAACGGCTCATTACAATGGCCATGATTTACTTGATCTTGATTATCCAAATGGATAACTGTGGAAAAGCTAGAGCTAATACATGCACCAAAGCTTTGTCCTCTCGGAAAAGCGCATTTATTAGAACAAAACCACGCGGCTTCGGCTGCTTCTTGTTGACTCAGAATAACTAAGCTGACCGCATGGCCTTGTGCCGGCGGCGTGTCTTTCAAGCGTCCACTTTATCAACTTGACGGGAGCATAATCGACTCCCGTGGTGGTGACGGATAACGGAGGATCAGGGTTCGACTCCGGAGAAGGGGCCTGAGAAATGGCCACTACGTCTAAGGATGGCAGCAGGCGCGCAAATTACCCACTCTCGGCTCGAGGAGGTAGTGACGAGAAATAACGAGATCGTTCTCTTTGAGGCCGGTCATCGGAATGGGTACAATTTAAACCCTTTAACGAGTATCAAGCAGAGGGCAAGTCTGGTGCCAGCAGCCGCGGTAACTCCAGCATCTGCTAATACATAGAATTATTGCTGCGGTTAAAAAGCTCGTAGTTGGATTCGTATCGGTACCCTGGAACCCTCCGGGTGTTTCTGGGTGTTATCGATTTATCGTAATGTTCGGTTTTGAGTCCTTAACAGGATTCTTAACAGGCATTGTAAGTTTACTTTGAACAAATCAGAGTGCTTCAAACAGGCGTTTTCGCTTGAATGAGCGTGCATGGAATAATAGAAAACGATTTCGGTTCAGTTTTATTGGTTTTACGGACTGAGATAATGGTTAACAGAGACAAACGGGGGCATTTGTATGGCCCCGTGAGAGGTGAAATTCTTGGACCGTGGCCAGACAAACTACAGCGAAAGCATTTGCCAAGAATGTCTTCATTAATCAAGAACGAAAGTCAGAGGTTCGAAGGCGATCAGATACCGCCCTAGTTCTGACCGTAAACGATGCCAACTAGCGATCCGCCGATGGAAATTATATTGCCTTGGTGGGGAGCTTCCCGGAAACGAAAGTCTTCCGGTTCCGGGGGAAGTATGGTTGCAAAGCTGAAACTTAAAGGAATTGACGGAAGGGCACCACCAGGAGTGGAGCCTGCGGCTTAATTTGACTCAACACGGGGAAACTCACCCGGCCCGGACACTGTGAGGATTGACAGATTGATAGCTTTTTCATGATTCAGTGGATGGTGGTGCATGGCCGTTCTTAGTTCGTGGAGTGATTTGTCTGGTTTATTCCGATAACGAGCGAGACTCTAACCAAAAAGAATATAAAAATAAACTTGGAGGCCAAAACCTAATAACTTTTATTTTCTTATCAAACTTATTTTCAATTATGACTAATTATATAAAAAAGAATATAAAAATAAACTTGGAGGCCAAAACCTAATAACTTTTAGTTTCTTATCAAACTTATTTTCAATTATGACTAATTATATAAAAAAGAATATAAAAATAAACTTGGAGGCCAAAACCTAATAACTTTTAGTTTCTTATCAAACTTATTTTCAATTATGACTAATTATATAAAAAAGAATATAAAAATAAACTTGGAGGCCAAAACCTAATAACTTTTATTTTCTTATCAAACTTATTTTCAATTATGACTAATTATATAAAAAAGAATATAAAAATAAACTTGGAGGCCAAAACCTAATAACTTTTATTTTCTTATCAAACTTATTTTCAATTATGACTAATTATATAAAAAAGAATATAAAAATAAACTTGGAGGCCAAAACCTAATAACTTTTAGTTTCTTATCAAACTTATTTTCAATTATGACTAATTATATAAAAAAGAATATAAAAATAAACTTGGAGGCCAAAACCTAATAACTTTTATTTTCTTATCAAACTTATTTTCAATTATGACTAATTATATAAAAAAGAATATAAAAATAAACTTGGAGGCCAAAACCTAATAACTTTTAGTTTCTTATCAAACTTATTTTCAATTATGACTAATTATATAAAAAAGAATATAAAAATAAACTTGGAGGCCAAAACCTAATAACTTTTATTTTCTTATCAAACTTATTTTCAATTATGACTAATTATATAAAAAAGAATATAAAAATAAACTTGGAGGCCAAAACCTAATAACTTTTAGTTTCTTATCAAACTTATTTTCAATTATGACTAATTATATAAAAAAGAATATAAAAATAAACTTGGAGGCCAAAACCTAATAACTTTTAGTTTCTTATCAAACTTATTTTCAATTATGACTAATTATATAAAAAAGAATATAAAAATAAACTTGGAGGCCAAAACCTAATAACTTTTATTTTCTTATCAAACTTATTTTCAATTATGACTAATTATATAAAAAAGAATATAAAAATAAACTTGGAGGCCAAAACCTAATAACTTTTAGTTTCTTATCAAACTTATTTTCAATTATGACTAATTATATAAAAAAGAATATAAAAATAAACTTGGAGGCCAAAACCTAATAACTTTTATTTTCTTATCAAACTTATTTTCAATTATGACTAATTATATAAAAAAGAATATAAAAATAATCTTGGAGGCCAAAACCTAATAACTTTTAGTTTCTTATCAAACTTATTTCAATTATGACTAATTATATAAAAAAGAATATAATAATAAACTTGGAGGCCAAAACCTAATAACTTTTAGTTTCTTATCAAACTTATTTCAATTATGACTAATTATATAAAAAAGAATATAAAAATAAACTTGGAGGCCAAAACCTAATAACTTTTATTTTCTTATCAAACTTATTTTCAATTATGACTAATTATATAAAAAAGAATATAAAAATAATCTTGGAGGCCAAAACCTAATAATTTTATTTTCTTATCAAACTTATTTTCAATTATGACTAATTATATAAAAAAGAATATAAAAATAAACTTGGAGGCCAAAACCTAATAACTTTTATTTTCTTATCAAACTTATTTTCAATTATGACTAATTATATAAAAAAGAATATAAAAATAAACTTGGAGGCCAAAACCTAATAACTTTTATTTTCTTATCAAACTTATTTTCAATTATGACTAATTATATAAAAAAGAATATAAAAATAAACTTGGAGGCCAAAACCTAATAACTTTTAGTTTCTTATCAAACTTATTTTCAATTATGACTAATTATATAAAAAAGAATATAAAAATAAACTTGGAGGCCAAAACCTAATAACTTTTATTTTCTTATCAAACTTATTTTCAATTATGACTAATTATATAAAAAAGAATATAAAAATAAACTTGGAGGCCAAAACCTAATAACTTTTAGTTTCTTATCAAACTTATTTTCAATTATGACTAATTATATAAAAAAGAATATAAAAATAAACTTGGAGGCCAAAACCTAATAACTTTTATTTTCTTATCAAACTTATTTTCAATTATGACTAATTATATAAAAAAGAATATAAAAATAAACTTGGAGGCCAAAACCTAATAACTTTTATTTTCTTATCAAACTTATTTTCAATTATGACTAATTATATAAAAAAGAATATAAAAATAAACTTGGAGGCCAAAACCTAATAACTTTTATTTTCTTATCAAACTTATTTTCAATTATGACTAATTATATAAAAAAGAATATAAAAATAAACTTGGAGGCCAAAACCTAATAACTTTTAGTTTCTTATCAAACTTATTTTCAATTATGACTAATTATATAAAAAAGAATATAAAAATAAACTTGGAGGCCAAAACCTAATAACTTTTATTTTCTTATCAAACTTATTTTCAATTATGACTAATTATATAAAAAAGAATATAAAAATAAACTTGGAGGCCAAAACCTAATAACTTTTAGTTTCTTATCAAACTTATTTTCAATTATGACTAATTATATAAAGAATATAAAAATAAACTTGGAGGCCAAAACCTAATAACTTTTATTTTCTTATCAAACTTATTTTCAATTATGACTAATTATATAAAAAAGAATATAAAAATAATCTTGGAGGCCAAAACCTAATAACTTTTAGTTTCTTATCAAACTTATTTTCAATTATGACTAATTATATAAAAAAGAATATAAAAATAAACTTGGAGGCCAAAACCTAATAACTTTTAGTTTCTTATCAAACTTATTTTCAATTATGACTAATTATATAAAAAAGAATATAAAAATAAACTTGGAGGCCAAAACCTAATAACTTTTATTTTCTTATCAAACTTATTTTCAATTATGACTAATTATATAAAAAAGAATATAAAAATAAACTTGGAGGCCAAAACCTAATAACTTTTATTTTCTTATCAAACTTATTTTCAATTATGACTAATTATATAAAAAGAATATAAAAATAAACTTGGAGGCCAAAACCTAATAACTTTTATTTTCTTATCAAACTTATTTTCAATTATGACTAATTATATAAAAAAGAATATAAAAATAAACTTGGAGGCCAAAACCTAATAACTTTTAGTTTCTTATCAAACTTATTTTCAATTATGACTAATTATATAAAAAAGAATATAAAAATAAACTTGGAGGCCAAAACCTAATAACTTTTATTTTCTTATCAAACTTATTTTCAATTATGACTAATTATATAAAAAGAATATAAAAATAAACTTGGAGGCCAAAACCTAATAACTTTTATTTTCTTATCAAACTTATTTTCAATTATGACTAATTATATAAAAAAGAATATAAAAATAAACTTGGAGGCCAAAACCTAATAACTTTTATTTTCTTATCAAACTTATTTTCAATTATGACTAATTATATAAAAAAGAATATAAAAATAAACTTGGAGGCCAAAACCTAATAACTTTTAGTTTCTTATCAAACTTATTTTCAATTATGACTAATTATATAAAAAAGAATATAAAAATAAACTTGGAGGCCAAAACCTAATAACTTTTATTTTCTTATCAAACTTATTTTCAATTATGACTAATTATATAAAAAGAATATAAAAATAAACTTGGAGGCCAAAACCTAATAACTTTTATTTTCTTATCAAACTTATTTTCAATTATGACTAATTATATAAAAAAGAATATAAAAATAAACTTGGAGGCCAAAACCTAATAACTTTTAGTTTCTTATCAAACTTATTTTCAATTATGACTAATTATATAAAAAAGAATATAAAATAAACTTGGAGGCCAAAACCTAATAACTTTTATTTTCTTATCAAACTTATTTTCAATTATGACTAATTATATAAAAAAGAATATAAAAATAAACTTGGAGGCCAAAACCTAATAACTTTTAGTTTCTTATCAAACTTATTTTCAATTATGACTAATTATATAAAAAAGAATATAAAAATAAACTTGGAGGCCAAAACCTAATAACTTTTATTTTCTTATCAAACTTATTTTCAATTATGACTAATTATATAAAAAGAATATAAAAATAAACTTGGAGGCCAAAACCTAATAACTTTTATTTTCTTATCAAACTTATTTTCAATTATGACTAATTATATAAAAAAGAATATAAAAATAAACTTGGAGGCCAAAACCTAATAACTTTTATTTTCTTATCAAACTTATTTTCAATTATGACTAATTATATAAAAAAGAATATAAAAATAAACTTGGAGGCCAAAACCTAATAACTTTTATTTTCTTATCAAACTTATTTTCAATTATGACTAATTATATAAAAAAGAATATAAAAATAAACTTGGAGGCCAAAACCTAATAACTTTTATTTTCTTATCAAACTTATTTTCAATTATGACTAATTATATAAAAAAGAATATAAAAATAAACTTGGAGGCCAAAACCTAATAACTTTTATTTTCTTATCAAACTTATTTTCAATTATGACTAATTATATAAAAAAGAATATAAAAATAAACTTGGAGGCCAAAACCTAATAACTTTTATTTTCTTATCAAACTTATTTTCAATTATGACTAATTATATAAAAAAGAATATAAAAATAAACTTGGAGGCCAAAACCTAATAACTTTTATTTTCTTATCAAACTTATTTTCAATTATGACTAATTATATAAAAAAGAATATAAAAATAAACTTGGAGGCCAAAACCTAATAACTTTTATTTTCTTATCAAACTTATTTTCAATTATGACTAATTATATAAAAAAGAATATAAAAATAAACTTGGAGGCCAAAACCTAATAACTTTTATTTTCTTATCAAACTTATTTTCAATTATGACTAATTATATAAAAAAGAATATAAAAATAAACTTGGAGGCCAAAACCTAATAACTTTTATTTTCTTATCAAACTTATTTTCAATTATGAATATTAAATAAAAAAAAAATTTAAAATAAACTTGGAGGCCAAAACCTAATAACTTTTATTTTCTTATCAAACTTATTTTCAATTATGACTAATTATATAAAAAAGAATATAAAAATAAACTTGGAGGCCAAAACCTAATAACTTTTATTTTCTTATCAAACTTATTTTCAATTATGACTAATTATATAAAAAAGAATATAAAAATAAACTTGGAGGCCAAAACCTAATAACTTTTATTTTCTTATCAAACTTATTTTCAATTATGACTAATTATATAAAAAAGAATATAAAAATAAACTTGGAGGCCAAAACCTAATAACTTTTATTTTCTTATCAAACTTATTTTCAATTATGACTAATTATATAAAAAAGAATATAAAAATAAACTTGGAGGCCAAAACCTAATAACTTTTAGTTTCTTATCAAACTTATTTTCAATTATGACTAATTATATAAAATGAATATAAAAATAAACTTGGAGGCCAAAACCTAATAACTTTTATTTTCTTATCAAACTTATTTTCAATTATGACTAATTATATAAAAAAGAATATAAAAATAAACTTGGAGGCCAAAACCTAATAACTTTTATTTTCTTATCAAACTTATTTTCAATTATGACTAATTATATAAAAAAGAATATAAAAATAAACTTGGAGGCCAAAACCTAATAACTTTTAGTTTCTTATCAAACTTATTTTCAATTATGACTAATTATATAAAAAAGAATATAAAAATAAACTTGGAGGCCAAAACCTAATAACTTTTATTTTCTTATCAAACTTATTTTCAATTATGACTAATTATATAAAAAAGAATATAAAAATAAACTTGGAGGCCAAAACCTAATAACTTTTATTTTCTTATCAAACTTATTTTCAATTATGACTAATTATATAAAAAAGAATATAAAAATAAACTTGGAGGCCAAAACCTAATAACTTTTATTTTCTTATCAAACTTATTTTCAATTATGACTAATTATATAAAAAAGAATATAAAAATAAACTTGGAGGCCAAAACCTAATAACTTTTATTTTCTTATCAAACTTATTTTCAATTATGACTAATTATATAAAAAAGAATATAAAAATAAACTTGGAGGCCAAAACCTAATAACTTTTATTTTCTTATCAAACTTATTTTCAATTATGACTAATTATATAAAAAAGAATATAAAAATAAACTTGGAGGCCAAAACCTAATAACTTTTATTTTCTTATCAAACTTATTTTCAATTATGACTAATTATATAAAAAAGAATATAAAAATAAACTTGGAGGCCAAAACCTAATAACTTTTAGTTTCTTATCAAACTTATTTTCAATTATGACTAATTATATAAAAAAGAATATAAAAATAAACTTGGAGGCCAAAACCTAATAACTTTTATTTTCTTATCAAACTTATTTTCAATTATGACTAATTATATAAAAAAGAATATAAAAATAAACTTGGAGGCCAAAACCTAATAACTTTTATTTTCTTATCAAACTTATTTTCAATTATGACTAATTATATAAAAAAGAATATAAAAATAAACTTGGAGGCCAAAACCTAATAACTTTTATTTTCTTATCAAACTTATTTTCAATTATGACTAATTATATAAAAAAGAATATAAAAATAAACTTGGAGGCCAAAACCTAATAACTTTTATTTTCTTATCAAACTTATTTTCAATTATGACTAATTATATAAAAAAGAATATAAAAATAAACTTGGAGGCCAAAACCTAATAACTTTTATTTTCTTATCAAACTTATTTTCAATTATGACTAATTATATAAAAAAGAATATAAAAATAAACTTGGAGGCCAAAACCTAATAACTTTTATTTTCTTATCAAACTTATTTTCAATTATGACTAATTATATAAAAAAGAATATAAAAATAAACTTGGAGGCCAAAACCTAATAACTTTTATTTTCTTATCAAACTTATTTTCAATTATGACTAATTATATAAAAAAGAATATAAAAATAAACTTGGAGGCCAAAACCTAATAACTTTTATTTTCTTATCAAACTTATTTTCAATTATGACTAATTATATAAAAAAGAATATAAAAATAAACTTGGAGGCCAAAACCTAATAACTTTTATTTTCTTATCAAACTTATTTTCAATTATGACTAATTATATAAAAAAGAATATAAAAATAAACTTGGAGGCCAAAACCTAATAACTTTTATTTCTTATCAAACTTATTTTCAATTATGACTAATTATATAAAAAAGAATATAAAAATAAACTTGGAGGCCAAAACCTAATAACTTTTATTTTCTTATCAAACTTATTTTCAATTATGACTAATTATATAAAAAAGAATATAAAAATAAACTTGGAGGCCAAAACCTAATAACTTTTATTTTCTTATCAAACTTATTTTCAATTATGACTAATTATATAAAAAAGAATATAAAAATAAACTTGGAGGCCAAAACCTAATAACTTTTATTTTCTTATCAAACTTATTTTCAATTATGACTAATTATATAAAAAAGAATATAAAAATAAACTTGGAGGCCAAAACCTAATAACTTTTATTTTCTTATCAAACTTATTTTCAATTATGACTAATTATATAAAAAAGAATATAAAAATAAACTTGGAGGCCAAAACCTAATAACTTTTATTTTCTTATCAAACTTATTTTCAATTATGACTAATTATATAAAAAAGAATATAAAAATAAACTTGGAGGCCAAAACCTAATAACTTTTATTTTCTTATCAAACTTATTTTCAATTATGACTAATTATATAAAAAAGAATATAAAAATAAACTTGGAGGCCAAAACCTAATAACTTTTATTTTCTTATCAAACTTATTTTCAATTATGACTAATTATATAAAAAAGAATATAAAAATAAACTTGGAGGCCAAAACCTAATAACTTTTATTTTCTTATCAAACTTATTTTCAATTATGACTAATTATATAAAAAAGAATATAAAAATAAACTTGGAGGCCAAAACCTAATAACTTTTATTTTCTTATCAAACTTATTTTCAATTATGACTAATTATATAAAAAAGAATATAAAAATAAACTTGGAGGCCAAAACCTAATAACTTTTATTTTCTTATCAAACTTATTTTCAATTATGACTAATTATATAAAAAAGAATATAAAAATAAACTTGGAGGCCAAAACCTAATAACTTTTATTTTCTTATCAAACTTATTTTCAATTATGACTAATTATATAAAAAGAATATAAAAATAAACTTGGAGGCCAAAACCTAATAACTTTTATTTTCTTATCAAACTTATTTTCAATTATGACTAATTATATAAAAAAGAATATAAAAATAAACTTGGAGGCCAAAACCTAATAACTTTTATTTTCTTATCAAACTTATTTTCAATTATGACTAATTATATAAAAAAGAATATAAAAATAAACTTGGAGGCCAAAACCTAATAACTTTTATTTTCTTATCAAACTTATTTTCAATTATGACTAATTATATAAAAAAGAATATAAAAATAAACTTGGAGGCCAAAACCTAATAACTTTTATTTTCTTATCAAACTTATTTTCAATTATGACTAATTATATAAAAAAGAATATAAAAATAAACTTGGAGGCCAAAACCTAATAACTTTTATTTTCTTATCAAACTTATTTTCAATTATGACTAATTATATAAAAAAGAATATAAAAATAAACTTGGAGGCCAAAACCTAATAACTTTTATTTTCTTATCAAACTTATTTTCAATTATGACTAATTATATAAAAAAGAATATAAAAATAAACTTGGAGGCCAAAACCTAATAACTTTTATTTTCTTATCAAACTTATTTTCAATTATGACTAATTATATAAAATGAATATAAAAATAAACTTGGAGGCCAAAACCTAATAACTTTTATTTTCTTATCAAACTTATTTTCAATTATGACTAATTATATAAAAAAGAATATAAAAATAAACTTGGAGGCCAAAACCTAATAACTTTTATTTTCTTATCAAACTTATTTTCAATTATGACTAATTATATAAAAAAGAATATAAAAATAAACTTGGAGGCCAAAACCTAATAACTTTTATTTTCTTATCAAACTTATTTTCAATTATGACTAATTATATAAAAAAGAATATAAAAATAAACTTGGAGGCCAAAACCTAATAACTTTTATTTTCTTATCAAACTTATTTTCAATTATGACTAATTATATAAAAAAGAATATAAAAATAAACTTGGAGGCCAAAACCTAATAACTTTTATTTTCTTATCAAACTTATTTTCAATTATGACTAATTATATAAAAAAGAATATAAAAATAAACTTGGAGGCCAAAACCTAATAACTTTTATTTTCTTATCAAACTTATTTTCAATTATGACTAATTATATAAAAAAGAATATAAAAATAAACTTGGAGGCCAAAACCTAATAACTTTTATTTTCTTATCAAACTTATTTTCAATTATGACTAATTATATAAAAAAGAATATAAAAATAAACTTGGAGGCCAAAACCTAATAACTTTTATTTTCTTATCAAACTTATTTTCAATTATGACTAATTATATAAAAAAGAATATAAAATAAACTTGGAGGCCAAAACCTAATAACTTTTATTTTCTTATCAAACTTATTTTCAATTATGACTAATTATATAAAAAAGAATATAAAAATAAACTTGGAGGCCAAAACCTAATAACTTTTATTTTCTTATCAAACTTATTTTCAATTATGACTAATTATATAAAAAAGAATATAAAAATAAACTTGGAGGCCAAAACCTAATAACTTTTATTTTCTTATCAAACTTATTTTCAATTATGACTAATTATATAAAAAGAATATAAAAATAAACTTGGAGGCCAAAACCTAATAACTTTTATTTTCTTATCAAACTTATTTTCAATTATGACTAATTATATAAAAAAGAATATAAAAATAAACTTGGAGGCCAAAACCTAATAACTTTTATTTTCTTATCAAACTTATTTTCAATTATGACTAATTATATAAAAAAGAATATAAAATAAACTTGGAGGCCAAAACCTAATAACTTTTATTTTCTTATCAAACTTATTTTCAATTATGACTAATTATATAAAAAAGAATATAAAAATAAACTTGGAGGCCAAAACCTAATAACTTTTATTTTCTTATCAAACTTATTTTCAATTATGACTAATTATATAAAAAAGAATATAAAAATAAACTTGGAGGCCAAAACCTAATAACTTTTATTTTCTTATCAAACTTATTTTCAATTATGACTAATTATATAAAAAAGAATATAAAAATAAACTTGGAGGCCAAAACCTAATAACTTTTATTTTCTTATCAAACTTATTTTCAATTATGACTAATTATATAAAAAGAATATAAAAATAAACTTGGAGGCCAAAACCTAATAACTTTTATTTTCTTATCAAACTTATTTTCAATTATGACTAATTATATAAAAAAGAATATAAAAATAAACTTGGAGGCCAAAACCTAATAACTTTTATTTTCTTATCAAACTTATTTTCAATTATGACTAATTATATAAAAAAGAATATAAAAATAAACTTGGAGGCCAAAACCTAATAACTTTTATTTTCTTATCAAACTTATTTTCAATTATGACTAATTATATAAAAAAGAATATAAAAATAAACTTGGAGGCCAAAACCTAATAACTTTTATTTTCTTATCAAACTTATTTTCAATTATGACTAATTATATAAAAAGAATATAAAAATAAACTTGGAGGCCAAAACCTAATAACTTTTATTTTCTTATCAAACTTATTTTCAATTATGACTAATTATATAAAAAAGAATATAAAAATAAACTTGGAGGCCAAAACCTAATAACTTTTATTTTCTTATCAAACTTATTTTCAATTATGACTAATTATATAAAAAAGAATATAAAAATAAACTTGGAGGCCAAAACCTAATAACTTTTATTTTCTTATCAAACTTATTTTCAATTATGACTAATTATATAAAAAGAATATAAAAATAAACTTGGAGGCCAAAACCTAATAACTTTTATTTTCTTATCAAACTTATTTTCAATTATGACTAATTATATAAAAAAGAATATAAAAATAAACTTGGAGGCCAAAACCTAATAACTTTTATTTTCTTATCAAACTTATTTTCAATTATGACTAATTATATAAAAAAGAATATAAAAATAAACTTGGAGGCCAAAACCTAATAACTTTTATTTTCTTATCAAACTTATTTTCAATTATGACTAATTATATAAAAAAGAATATAAAAATAAACTTGGAGGCCAAAACCTAATAACTTTTATTTTCTTATCAAACTTATTTTCAATTATGACTAATTATATAAAAAAGAATATAAAAATAAACTTGGAGGCCAAAACCTAATAACTTTTATTTTCTTATCAAACTTATTTTCAATTATGACTAATTATATAAAAAAGAATATAAAAATAAACTTGGAGGCCAAAACCTAATAACTTTTATTTTCTTATCAAACTTATTTTCAATTATGACTAATTATATAAAAAAGAATATAAAAATAAACTTGGAGGCCAAAACCTAATAACTTTTAGTTTCTTATCAAACTTATTTTCAATTATGACTAATTATATAAAAAAGAATATAAAAATAAACTTGGAGGCCAAAACCTAATAACTTTTATTTTCTTATCAAACTTATTTTCAATTATGACTAATTATATAAAAAAGAATATAAAAATAAACTTGGAGGCCAAAACCTAATAACTTTTATTTTCTTATCAAACTTAATTTCAAATATGACTAATTATATCAAAAAGAATATAAAAATAACTTGTAGGCCAAAACTAATAACTTTTACTTTCTTATCAAACTTATTTTCAATTATGACTAATTATATAAAAAAGAATATAAAAATAAACTTGGAGGCCAAAACCTAATAACTTTTAGTTTCTTATCAAACTTATTTTCAATTATGACTAATTATATAAAAAAGAATATAAAAATAAACTTGGAGGCCAAAACCTAATAACTTTTATTTTCTTATCAAACTTATTTTCAATTATGACTAATTATATAAAAAAGAATATAAAATAAACTTGGAGGCCAAAACTAATAACTTTTATTTCTTATCAAACTTATTTTCAATTATGACTAATTATATAAAAAGAATATAAAAATAAACTTGGAGGCCAAAAACCTAATAACTTTTATTTTCTTATCAAACTTATTTTCAATTATGACTAATTATATAAAAAAGAATATAAAAATAAACTTGGAGGCCAAAACCTAATAACTTTTAGTTCTTATCAAACTTATTTCAATTATGACTAATTATATAAAAAAGAATATAAAAATAAACTTGGAGGCCAAAACCTAATAACTTTTATTTTCTTATCAAACTTATTTCAATTATGACTAATTATATAAAAAAGAATATAAAAATAAACTTGGAGGCCAAAACCTAATAACTTTTATTTCCTTATCAAACTTATTTTCAATAATGACTAATTATATAAAAAGAATATAAAAATAAACTTGGAGGCCAAAACCTAATAACTTTTATATTCTTATCAAACTTATTTCAATTATGACTAATTATATAAAAAAGAATATAAAAATAAACTTGGAGGCCAAAACCTAATAACTTTTATTTTCTTATCAAACTTATTTTCAATTATGACTAATTATATAAAAAAGAATATAAAAATAAACTTGGAGGCCAAAACCTAATAACTTTTATTTCCTTATCAAACTTATTTTCAATCATGACTAATTATATTAAAAAGAATATAAAAATAAACTTGGAGGCCAAACCTAATAACTTTATTTTCTTATCAAACTTATTTTCAATTATGACTAATTATATAAAAAAGAATATAAAATAAACTTGGAGGCCAAAACCTAATAACTTTTATTTCTTATCAAACTATTTTCAATTATGACTAATTATATAAAAAAGAATATAAAAATAAACTTGGAGGCCAAAACCTAATAACTTTTGATATCTTAACAAACTTCTATTCAATTATGCCTCATTAGGGAAAAAAGAATATAAAAATAAACTTGGAGGCCAAAACCTAATAACTTTAGTTTCTTATCAAACTTATTTTCAATTATGACTAATTATATAAAAAAGAATATAAAAATAAACTTGGAGGCCAAAACCTAATAACTTTTATTTTCTTATCAAACTTATTTTCAATTATGACTAATTATATAAAAAAGAATATAAAAATAAACTTGGAGGCCAAAACCTAATAACTTTTATGTTCTTATCAAACTTATTTCAATTATGACTAATATATAAAAAAGAATATAAAAATAAACTTGGAGGCCAAAACCTAATAACTTTTATTTTCTTATCAAACTTATTTTCAATTATGACTAATTATATAAAAAAGAATATAAAAATAACTTGGAGGCCAAAACCTAATAACTTTTATTTTCTTATCAAACTTATTTTCAATTATGACTAATTATATAAAAAAGAATATAAAAATAAACTTGGAGGCCAAAACCTAATAACTTTTATTTTCTTATCAAACTTATTTCAATTATGACTAATTATAAAAAAGAATATAAAAATAAACTTGGAGGCCAAAACCTAATAACTTTTATTTTCTTATCAAACTTATTTTCAATTATGACTAATTATATAAAAAGAATATAAAAATAAACTTGGAGGCCAAAACCTAATAACTTTTATTTCTTATCAAACTTATTTTCAATTATGACTAATTATATAAAAAGAATATAAAAATAAACTTGGAGGCCAAAACCTAATAACTTTTATTTTCTTATCAAACTTATTTTCAATTATGACTAATTATATAAAAAAGAATATAAAAATAAACTTGGAGGCCAAAACCTAATAACTTTTATTTTTCTATCAAACTTATTTTCAATTATGACTAATTATATAAAAAAGAATATAAAAATAAACTTGGAGGCCCAAAAACCTAATAACTTTTAGTTTCTTATCAAACTTATTTCAATTATGACTAATTATAAAAAAAAGAATATAAAAATAAACTTGGAGGCCAAAACCTAACTTTCGTTTCTTATCAAACTTATTTTCAATTATGACTAATTATATAAAAAGAATATAAAAATAAAATGGGAGGCCAAAACCTAATAACTTTTATTTTCTTATCAAACTTATTTTCAATTATGACTAATATATAAAAAAAGATATAAAATAAACTTGGAGGCCAAAACCTAATAACTTTTATTTTCTTATCAAACTATTTTCAATTATGACTAATTATATAAAAAGAATATAAAAATAAACTTGGAGGCCAAAACCTAATAACTTTTATTTTCTTATCAAACTTATTTTCAATTATGACTAATTATATAAAAAGAATATAAAAATAAACTTGGAGGCCAAAACCTAATAACTTTTATTTTCTTATCAAACTTATTTTCAATTATGACTAATTATATAAAAAGAATATAAAAATAAACTTGGAGGCCAAAACCTAATAACTTTTAGTTTCTTATCAAACTTATTTTCAATTATGACTAATTATATAAAAAAGAATATAAAAATAAACTTGGAGGCCAAAACCTAATAACTTTTATTTTCTTATCAAACTTATTTTCAATTATGACTAATTATATAAAAAAGAATATAAAAATAAACTTGGAGGCCAAAACCTAATAACTTTTATTTCTTATCAAACTTATTTTCAATTATGACTAATTATATAAAAAAGAATATAAAAATAAACTTGGAGGCCAAAACCTAATAACTTTTATTTTCTTATCAAACTTATTTTCAATTATGACTAATTATATAAAAAAGAATATAAAAATAAACTTGGAGGCCAAAACCTAATAACTTTTATTTTCTTATCAAACTTATTTTCAATTATGACTAATTATATAAAAAAGAATATAAAAATAAACTTGGAGGCCAAAACCTAATAACTTTATTTTCTTATCAAACTTATTTTCAATTATGACTAATTATATAAAAAAGAATATAAAAATAAACTTGGAGGCCAAAACCTAATAACTTTTAGTTTCTTATCAAACTTATTTCAATTATGACTAATTATATAAAAAAGAATATAAAAATAACTTGGAGGCCATAACCTAATAACTTTTATTTTCTTATCAAACTTATTTTCAATTATGACTAATTATATAAAAAAGAATATAAAAATAAACTTGGAGGCCAAAACCTAATAACTTTTATTTTCTTATCAAACTTATTTTCAATTATGACTAATTATATAAAAAAGAATATAAAAATAAACTTGGAGGCCAAAACCTAATAACTTTTATTTTCTTATCAAACTTATTTTCAATTATGACTAATTATATAAAAAAGAATATAAAAATAAACTTGGAGGCCAAAACCTAATAACTTTTATTTCTTATCAAACTTATTTTCAATTATGACTAATTATATAAAAAAGAATATAAAAATAAACTTGGAGGCCAAAACCTAATAACTTTTATTTTCTTATCAAACTTATTTTCAATTATGACTAATTATATAAAAAAGAATATAAAAATAAACTTGGAGGCCAAAACCTAATAACTTTTATTTTCTTATCAAACTTATTTTCAATTATGACTAATTATATAAAAAAGAATATAAAAATAAACTTGGAGGCCAAAACCTAATAACTTTTAGTTTCTTATCAAACTTATTTTCAATTATGACTAATTATATAAAAAGAATATAAAAATAAACTTGGAGGCCAAAACCTAATAACTTTTAGTTTCTTATCAAACTTATTTTCAATTATGACTAATTATATAAAAAAGAATATAAAAATAAACTTGGAGGCCAAAACCTAATAACTTTTATTTTCTTATCAAACTTATTTTCAATTATGACTAATTATATAAAAAAGAATATAAAAATAAACTTGGAGGCCAAAACCTAATAACTTTTATTTTCTTATCAAACTTATTTTCAATTATGACTAATTATATAAAAAAGAATATAAAAATAAACTTGGAGGCCAAAACCTAATAACTTTTAGTTTCTTATCAAACTTATTTTCAATTATGACTAATTATATAAAAAAGAATATAAAAATAAACTTGGAGGCCAAAACCTAATAACTTTTATTTTCTTATCAAACTTATTTTCAATTATGACTAATTATATAAAAAAGAATATAAAAATAAACTTGGAGGCCAAAACCTAATAACTTTTAGTTCTTATCAAACTTATTTTCAATTATGACTAATTATATAAAAAAGAATATAAAAATAAACTTGGAGGCCAAAACCTAATAACTTTTATTTTCTTATCAAACTTATTTCAATTATGACTAATTATATAAAAAAGAATATAAAAATAAACTTGGAGGCCAAAACCTAATAACTTTATTTCTTATCAAACTTATTTTCAATTATGACTAATTATATAAAAAGAATATAAAAATAAACTTGGAGGCCAAAACCTAATAACTTTTATTTTCTTATCAAACTTATTTTCAATTATGACTAATTATATAAAAAAGAATATAAAAATAAACTTGGAGGCCAAAACCTAATAACTTTTATTTTCTTATCAAACTTATTTTCAATTATGACTAATTATATAAAAAAGAATATAAAAATAAACTTGGAGGCCAAAACCTAATAACTTTTATTTTCTTATCAAACTTATTTTCAATTATGACTAATTATATAAAAAAGAATATAAAAATAAACTTGGAGGCCAAAACCTAATAACTTTTATTTTCTTATCAAACTTATTTTCAATTATGAATAATTATATAAAAAAGAATATAAAAATAAACTTGGAGGCCAAAACTAATAACTTTTACTTTCTTATCAAACTTATTTTCAATTATGACTAATTATATAAAAAAGAATATAAAAATAAACTTGGAGGCCAAAACTAATAACTTTTATTTCTTATCAAACTTATTTTCAATTATGACTAATTATATAAAAAAGAATATAAAAATAAACTTGGAGGCCAAACCTAATAACTTTTTTTCTTATCAAACTTATTTTCAATTATGACTAATTATAAAAAAGAATATAAAAATAAACTTGGAGGCCAAACCTAATAACTTTTATTTTCTTATCAAACTTATTTTCAATTATGACTATTATATAAAAAAGAATATAAAATAAACTTGGAGGCCAAAACCTAATAACTTTTATTTTCTTATCAAACTTATTTTCAATTATGACTAATTATATAAAAAAGAATATAAAATAAACTTGGAGGCCAAAACCTAATAACTTTTATTTTCTTATCAAACTTATTTTCAATTATGACTAATTATATAAAAAGAATATAAAA